>JASUUL010000023.1:15710000-16310000 GCA_030449875.1 Aegle marmelos
TGTTTGGGTAATTACGCTCTTGAATTCCCTTCCTTGAAACAAGTAGTTGTGAGACAGTGCCCAAAAATGAATATTTTCTCTCAAGGAGTCGTAGACACACCAATGCTAAACAAAGTGAAACTCACCGAAGAAGAAGATGATGATGATGAAGGATATTGGGAAGGCAATCTCAATGACACCATAAAGAAACTGTACAACGAAATTGTGAGTATCAATTAAATGTCGGCGCTATCTAGCAAATTATTTTTGTTGCAACTGATATAGTATAATATGATTGGTTGACTGAAAATATATGATATTAATAAATAAATTATGAGAGTCTTGTGATGTTTCTGTTTAACCAATCATGTTATGTCCCATTAGTTTATATAATATTATGTTTGTACAAGAGGTTGCAGTCCTATCATTGCTCTTGCTTTATTATATTATTATGATGGTAATGCATGCTTGCTTACACGAGTAATTACAAAATGTGCAGAATTCTAAAGACGAGACTGAGCCAACCCTTCAAGCACATTGAAGAAGCTATCTCAAACCGGGCCAATCACTCATACATGATTCAACTTGCTCGATCTCCTGTACTTGAATAATCTGATTGCAAACGTACGTCCAATTTTTTGGTCATGCTACAGACTTGCAAGACACTTGGACTTCTTTGATGTATTCTCCGTTCAAGGAAGGGCCGGAATTGACGCTTCATGCAGTACTCAATTAGATTCTGTTTAAACTTTTTAATTATTCATTCAATTGGTAATTTAAGCATTTGATTTCTAACCACTCCGGATAGAAGATCATTACCTGAAGAAAACAGCATAACAATTGTGGCATTATTAGAAAGAATTTTTTTTAATGAGTACAATAAAATTATCTCGACCATTATCAAAAAGAATTAATCCGTCAAACTGACCTTCTCAGACAAATACGCTTTAAATTAAAAAAATTTTGTGAAGTTAAGACCAAGTTATAGATGGACGTGAGTAAACTCATAATTTTTTTCGCATTATCATAAGAAAATTATTTTTTTATTAGTATGTTTGTTGGTTGTTCAGTTTTAATAGTAATAGCTATTAAACAAGAACAATCAGTGTATATTAAAAAGTTGAAACCCCTTAAGTCGCAGTTGGGAATCGAGCGGTTCACTTGTTTGCAACTACTACAACATTAAGAAACCAAACCAAGTAACCAACTTTAAATCTATTACACTCATTCTAAAAATAGTAACCACAGAATGAGGAAATTTCCTAGAAAAATTATAGTTGCCCCTGGTCAAATCCCGGCTCAAACCCGAAACTAATCCAAACGACACAGTTTCATGATTTTTTTTTTTTGGTTTCATCAGCGGCAAAACGACGCCGTTTACCATGCTTCTCGTCTCTGAATCAGCGCTGGATATAATCAATTGGGTATCCAATATCCAGCGCCGTTTCATAATTAGAGCCAAAAACGTCGCGTTTTGCTTACCAAATGTTTCCCTTTTCCCTTCATCGTTTCCCCTTTCCTGTCTCTTTTCTTTGGCTGTGCAAGAAGAAACAACGAATTTCTCACATCAAGCTTAAATCATCATCTTCTTCAAAGATGCCAAGATCTATTGCTTCTCTTTTCTCCTGCAAGCTAGTGGGTTCTGTGTAGAAACCGATTTGGAAAAATGGGTAATCGGTTTATTTGCATGAACAAGAAGAAGGATAAAGAGAATAATAATGGATCAAGGAGCAAGAGAATGGGTCGATCTCAGATAAAAATGTTAGCAGAAGAAGAGTTTTTGCATAGGCAAGCTTTGTCAATAGTGCTTTAGCAGCATCAGCTGTCTCAGAGGTTTGATGGATCCATGTCTAGAAGAATTGGAGGCAATACAAGCTCCAAAAGATGCACTCTATCTGAATCTTTCTCTAATGGAAAGTAGTTCAAAGTCCTTTTTTATTTTTATTTTTTGATGATTTTGTGGGGCTTATTTGTCAGTTTTGTTTATCAATGGATCCGTGATGAAAGTGGGGTTTAAATTTGATGATTAACGTTTTTTTAAAGTTGTGAAACGGAAGTGGAAAACTTTTTAATAATAATAGATTAATGTTTGTTTTTGTAACTTTTCAGTGATCGCTAAATAAAAGTGAAGCTGAAAAGGTTTGCGAGGTAATTGATTTTGCTTTAGTTTTATATTTATAACTTATTTTAGAAGGAAAAGGGCACTAAATATGTTAAAGTCAGGATGGTGTCGCAGAGATATAATCAAATGGGTATCCAATGTCCAGCGTCGACACGAAGGCAAGAAACGTGGTAAACGGCGTCGTTTTGATGCGGATAAACTAAAAAAAATAATAATAACGAAACGGTGTCGTTTAGATCAGTTTTGGGGTTTGAACCAAGTTATGATCTGGGACAAATATCAGCGCTCAATTTCTTATTAACTATTCTTCAGTGAATGAGAAATTACAATGAATATGAATATGGGGCCTAACTACAGTGCAACTGTTGTACGGCGCCCTATATTTTGTTTTTTTATGCTGTCACCTCTAGATTTAATGTGAGTGTAGATTCATCGATGGGATGCTATAATTTGGTAATTAACACTCCACTCCCTTTTGTGTACTGAAATTTTAAAAATCAAATGTCTTAAAATTCTGACACATAAGTCCAGATTGTTTGAAATTTATAAATAATCTAAACAATTAAAAAATGGGTAGGCTGTCTGAAGTTAAAAAATTTGACATCAAAATAAACATTAATATTTAACTCTCTATTTTTTTTTAATTTGAAGGAGTGATAAATCATGACTTCACACTAAAATTCAATTAATAACTTAGCTTTAAAAAATAAAACTAGGATCTCATTATTAAAATAAAATCTTAAAAAAATAATTATAGAAATTATGTATTTTCTCTTTTTTCCTTACGCTACAATTTAATTTCAAAGCTATTAGTTATTAAAAAATAATAAAACTCAAACTTTATTTATAAACTTAAGCCAACACCATATCAATGGCTTATAGCTGATAGATTTGATTTGTTATTTTAATTTATTCAATTGCTATCACCTTACAATTATCATCCACGATTCAAATCAAATTGCTGCATTTTATCTTAGTTGTGATCTAAAAAATAATTGAGATAATTGATTAGTTAATAATATTTTAATTTGTAAGGAATTTGTTGACTGATGATTGATTAATTATCTAAGTAGACAAAAAGGGAATAGAATATCATATTATGGAGGAGAGGGAAAGGGAAAAAATAAAATTATCACAAATTTATAAATAAATTATAAATAAAAACAAAAGTAAGGGATCAAAAGATAAAAGACAAAACTATGGTACCGCGCAGCTGTTGCACCCTCGTTTGTCCTGTATGTACACATTAAACAAATGATTTTTCCTTTAATTTTTTTAAAAAAATTTTAGGTGAAATGAAACCAGAGTGTTAATGTTTCCGGTTCCAACTTTTGGACAATTACAGACTCGAGTTCTAGATGGGAAATGTGTACGACACTAATCAGTCACTGCAGTAATTCATCAATATTATTTGGAACAAGATAAAGAATACACACATGATACGTTATACCAATCTTGAGTTCTACCATGCAAAAAGCCAAATTACTGGGCAATATCTCAAAATCATGTCTTTTTCATTGTGTCCATAATGCTTTTATGGCATAATTAGATGTTAGTATATAATCTATTTATAAGAAGATTAAAGTTATGTTGGATATTATTAAAAAGTATTAATCTATCAAGCCGACATTCTTAAACTACTACTCTCTAATTTAACAAACTCAAATACAACAATTATATTTTGAAGTCAAAATCATGTTGAAGATCTCGTTGAAATAACAAACCAAGTATCATGGAATTGAAATTTAGTTTACCGTAATTAAAAGTTAAAAAATTAAGAAATTAATTATATTAAAATGACAGATTTCCCGACTCTAGACCTCATGATAGGTTTAGAGGTTTAAAAGTTGAACAATTTGACATACAATTAGAAGTACCAAGTTGTGTTGGATAGAAGGGTATTTCTATCTTTTCATTTCATATTTTGTACTATTTTTGGCATTTGGAATAATCTTTAGCAAGCAACATTCAGATTAATTAAATGTATTAAAAAAGGCACATAAAGAATCAGGACTAGAGACGATATGAATTTCATGACATGCAAGAGGAAATATAATACTTAGCCTACAGAGATAGCCAATATAGTCTTAATTATTTTAAAATAACTGAAAATAAAAAATAAAAAAGAAGCCCTTCAAAAATGTGGAATCCTATTGGGACAAGGGAAAAAAGAAAGAAAGAAAGAGTATAAATAAAAAGAAATCATAAACAATTCATTTCCTGTACTACACATCATCAGCAGTTTTTCAGGAACACAAAACATGTTACAATAACTTCTCTTGAATGCCACCCACATGCTAAACTGATCGAATATAAAATAAGAAATAGAAAATTTATGACCATTTTGCATTGAAGAAGATGCCGGTGCTTTCGAAGGAAAATGCTTGATTGTCGGCATTTTGGTTTGACAAATATGAGTCCAATTCTTGTGTCTAGTCATGTACTAAATCAGAACGACTTGCTAGTCATGCAAAGATGAAAAAAATACACTACATATTGCATCAAACCAATTCAAGTCAATTGAAGAAGTAAATCAAGGACCATTTCCAATAGTTATTCTCCCTATCAAATTTGGGTGTGTCCATCATTTTCATCCACTTATGCACTGAACCTAAGAGTCCACGAGAAATAGATACAAAAATTAGGCATGATTGAAATTGATAGTAAATATGTGTACAAAATGGATATACTCATCACAATGAACAAATTAAATTGTTCCCTACTAGACAAATCCAACCTACAAGCTTAAGCTTTTAAGCTACACCAAATTACACCACAAATAACTATATGTAAGGCAAAAAAAAAAAAAAAAAAAGAGATAATATGTATCATTGTAACACCCTTTGTCATATGCTTGGCCCTATAGAAGTGATTTGGGCTATAGGCCAATCAAATTAAAAGCAGCTATACTAAACCCAAAAGCCAACTAGTATGTGGAGATTAACTCTTGAAATCCGAAACACTTTACATAGACACCAATAAAAGGATTTCACATAAAATGGACAACAAAACATATTGATTTCCAAAAGCACAGCTATTTATTTGTGGAAACAATAAATAAACAAGATACCATATAACAAAATAAACTTCCTCTGCATCTCCAAGGACGGGAGAACAACAACACAATCAAAGAAAAGGATATGCCAAGGCAAAATTTAAATCACTCTACGTTCTACATAAGAAAAATTTTTAAGCTTTTCGATCCATGAATAATAATAAATCTCCTTAAAATAATATTTTTTAAAATATTATACCATTTTGAGAACATTGCAGCATTCGAAAGTGTAAACGACAGAGCAATGTCCCAAAATCATGTCGTTTCTGATATATGCTCATTTGAAAGTGCAAAAAAACCACTCAAATATGCCTGTACAACATAATTACACCAATTACGAGGCCTAAAACTCCATTAGCAATAGTAGAAAAGCTTATGTCAACAACAATCTTGTTGAAACCAAGCACTGCAAATCAAATTACAGTATTTGGTCCCCCTAAAGATCCACTCAAGAGTTCCTGAGAATTTGCAAAAACCAAGACTCATAAACCTTGAACCTTGACAAATATGATCTAGCACTTTGTAAAGAAACAGTAAAATGAGAAAGATTCAACACACACAGTACAGAAAAAGGGATTAAGTGGTTCGGCTTAAAGAAGCATACATCTACTGTGAAGAAGAAGACAAGCTTTCATTATTATGAGTTCTTTTGGTTACAGAGAAGAAGAAGATTTTCAACTGATTTAATCCCCTCAGAACAGTCAACCAAAGACCCTTGAATCTGTTTTCCAGAACCCAATTGCTTCCACATGTGTAATAGCTTTAACAACCTTTTGGAACCAACCTCAAGACACGCGTCACAATCTGGTAACATCACACAGACGAAAATGGTAGGCTGCGATGTCGTTTAGAGTACGAGACTCACGTGTTTGAGCACATGATTTAGTCTTCTTTCTAGCCGACATTAGGATAATGTCATACAACTTCCTGAACACAATAAAGATGACAAGTCGTTACCACCAAGAAGTTGCAATCCGAAATGTCAGCCAACTTCCACTGTTCTAGATTTGAGTTTCATTTTTAACAAATCTATAGACGAATGAACAATTTTAAACCACGTTAATGGTATCAAGATATTTAAAAGGGAACATCTCAAGTATCGTGAAAATTCCAGGAGTATTTACTTCTAAGTACATGGGATTGTGGACATAGTTACAATCAACCACTTTTCCTAACAAACAAGAAGTGCTTCCAAGATTATGGAGCATGATCCATAATTCCTGCATGATTTAGTGCTTAAAATCAAGAACAAGTGCAAAAAAAAAAAAAAATCAACAAGGTAAAAAAATAGACATGAAGTTTGAAGGTACAACTCATCATTAAAGACAATGATATACTTCTACCTAAGTGTATATTTGGCACCTTACATTATACGGCATTAAAATTCTACAAAAATTAACTTAATATAATTGATCCTATGTTTAGCTAGCTAGAAGCTAATTTGGCATTATCCACTTAAATTCTCAAGGAATTGCTTATAAAGTGAGCACAGCATACACCAAAAATAATGAGTGGATTAAAAACTTGAATGAAACTGGAATTACAGAGTATTGCCTTTTTGTACACTAACACAGAGAAAAGGATAGCTAGCCTAAAGGGGTAATTAAGGAAATAAAAGAAAAATTTTGTTACAATAGCAATCATCATCCAATCATTGTAAAGCTTATAGAAACACCAATCTTTCATGGGCATGTGCTGAGATTCTTCAACATGACTATTTTGCCAGCTCATCAAATCTAGCTCACTTTCTAAATCAGCTGGCTCCAGTTGATAATGGCTTAGGTGGCATGCTAACATGGCCTAAGGGTCAGCTATTGACTCTTCACAGCTATTATTTTCAACATATACCACCTATCATTACATTTGTAAAACATACTCAAAGACAAATAAACTAAACCTATGGTGATATACCCGTGACTGCATTAAGAAAAAGGGTAAAAGTACTTTTCTTCTTCAAAACACAGTCAAGCCACTGAAAACATTTCTCTTCGCTTCTATTTTCTTTGCCGAACCAGGTCTTTCTTCTTCACCTAATCTGTCATCAACAACAGCGCAGCCACTTTAAGTACTCGATGCCGTTAATGCCACCAAGGGCTCCAGTGCAACACTACATCTACTGCTCCACCACTTTTGCAACGCGGGTGCACAGCTACTACATGACATCATAGTAAATCATTGGAGCCATTCTTTCCCTAAAAAAAAAAAATGGACCCAATTTTTTTTTGCAGTTAATAATTTAACCTTTTTGGGCTTTTTTTCAACTTACTTATCTCTTCTTCTCTTCTTTAAAAGAAAAAGATTTAAAGGGAGGAATATTAATTATAAATCTATACAAATCTTTGGTATTTTTTAAACATAAATAAATAAATAAATAAATAAAGGATCAAAGAACTCATAAAATAAAGAAATTTTTTGAATGATAGCACCAAAAAAAAAAAAAATATTGATTGGCAAACTATTGATTCTATTCCTAAACTAACCACTGCATCTCATTTCGGAAGGCAAGCTAATGACTCCATTTCTGATAACCTTTGGCTTTACCAATGATTAGGTGATGAAACTAAACTTATGGTTAGTTATTCTGGTTGCATCGACTTGTGTCTATCAGGGGTAGCTTTAGGTATATCACAAAAAAATTATGTATGGAAGTAAAGCCTATTAGACATATATATAATTAATAATTATCCTACAATTAAGAATTATTTTTGTATAAAAATTTATATTTGGTAATTTTATTGTTATAGAGATATAATTAAAAATATCGTCTAGCTATTAATCCATTCGTTATTAGTTTTTCAAGATAAATAAATATTTTATTTTTTAATTTTTTTAAAAAAACTTACTTATTTAATATTAGAATATTTAATTTTAAGCTATTAAGAACCTTATAATCTCAGAAATCGTAAATGAAAAATTTTATTGCTCTCTTCTCTATAAAGAAAATTATTACATGTTAAAAAAAATAAAAAAATTAGTTTTTTAAAATATAAAGTTCATATCCATTATCTAATTATTAATTTATTATCTTAATTTTTAAATATTCTATTTGAAAATAGTATCTTTTTAGTTTATTTATTTTGCAAAAATTCTAAAGACAGTAAATTTTAGGTTTTGTTTTTAAAAATTTTTAGGATCTTCTTAATTATTTTTTAAAATTTAAGAACTAAAGATGATATATATATATTGAAATTGTTAAATAAAAAGAGGTCTCGTAAAAAAAATTCGCCTAAGACCTCATTTACCCTAAAGTTGGCCTTGGCATCTATGCCTCCATCCCTGATCCTTTCAAGCATAGAATGAAGTTGCTTTCCTGATTATTGATAAGCTATAAGTTGTCAATGATTCATATTCAAAGTAACTTACCTCTTCAAAGAGAGTATCAGGAGACACAAAGAAGACATTTGGATAATGTTTACTTCATCATCAAATGAAAAGTTAAAATCGAGATCATTAAAAGTGTTTACTTTGTAAAATAGAGGTAAGAATTAGAATCATAATAATGTATCCCACCTAATCCATCTCTCATTTGTTAGATTTTCCATTTTACTGCCAATGAATTTTTATAATTTCCAAATTGCCCTCAACCAACTTTTATCATTTTTATATTTTGGTTCTTGTAGAATTTGTGAAAATATCCAAAAGTTTGTATTATTTGCACACAGGTCCTTTATTATTTAATAATAATTATTAATTAATAATATAGTATTTATTATTACTACTACTACTATTATTATTGATGTTATTGTTGTGCAACGTCATTATTATTTTATTGATATTATTTAAAATTTATTAATCATTATTATTTATTATTAGTATTGTCAATAATCTCATTACTATTATTTTAACATTATTTTACTAAAATTTGTTAATTTAATTTTATTAGTACTAATATTGTTAAATTTTATTATTTTATTTATTATTTAGTATTATGTATATATATTATTATTATTAAATTAAATTTATTATATTAATTATTAGTAATCATTGATATGATTATTTTTATTAATATTATCATTATTAAAATTTATTAATTTTATTATTTTAATTAATATTATTGTCATATTGTTAAGGATTTTTTAGTAATTTGTAACAATTTAATTCATTCTATTTTTTATTCGAAGATAAAGTAAATGCATTAATAGCAATCTAACTTATTCCGATTTTGATTTCTATTATTAAGTAAACAACTTATGCTGATCTTTATTCTCCATTTCCATTTTAGTCCATTCTCATTTCTAGCCATTCTGATTTTAGCTCATTCTGATTCTAGTTTAGAAAACACAACATTTGTCAGTAGTGTGAAAAAAAAATGGGAAGGGATAGCTTTGAAAATAAGGGCCCATTTGACATTTTTTGAAATAAAAATGAGAATAAAAATAATATTTTACAGTTAGTCTATTTTGAATTTAAGTATGCATTCAATATTATTTCCTATATCTTGTATTTTAAAATTGAAAATAATCATGTGTTTGGAAGATACAATTGGAAAAGAGAAAAACAGTGAATATGTGTTAGATATTATCATTTTTTAGAAACAATTTTTATTGAACTTTCTGATAATTCTAGTTAGAAAGTTGAAATAATGAAAATAATATAAAATGAATTTTCTTTTGTTGCTGCAATTAAATTTTTAAATAAATATATATTACCATAAATAAGTTAGCAATAAAATTTTAAAATAGATAAAATTACCATAATTACACCTTTTCTTCTCCAATTACTTTCTTGTTATGTCTTCTCTATAACAAAAGAATAAAAATGTGCATTAAAATTTCGTTTGCCTTTAATTCATATATTTTCCGTTATCCAAAGAACAAGCGTAGCAAGACAATATGCCAGTCATGCTCTCAAATGCAAGAGCCTCATCCACATGCTTTGAAGGGGGTAAAAAGTAAAAATAAAAAATATATAGGACAGGAGACGAAGATTGGACTTGGCCACATGGGAGAGAGTCTAAGAGAATAAAATATGCTAAAATTAATATGTATTTATGTAATCTATAAATAGCAGTACAGATTTACATACAGTGATTTCAAAAACATTTTATTTCAAAATTGAAAAATAAAGGTGGGAAATGAAAAAAATGTTAGATGAATCCAAAAATTTAAGTCGAGCTATGTATGGAAAAAAAAAAAGGAAATTAGAGTGAAAATTTTAAAAATACTTAAAAATTTGATTTTCAAAGAAGAAAAAGATGAAATATGAGGATGAAAGATGAATAATAAGGTAGCTACAGAAGAGGAAGAAAGTTTAGTTAAATGTTAGAAAGATGAAGAAGAATACGTGTTGATAAATGAGAAAGAAAATACAGAAGAAGATGATAAAATAAGATTTATTATGTATTGGAAATGTGCCTAACCAATTTTATAATTTATTCTGTAATTCTTTATGTACGATAGCCGAAATGTGTTAAAAGTAATTTTCTTATTTATTCTATCACATGGCTTCTGTTTTACGCATTTCATAGTTTATTTTATATATTTTCTTAAGAATACTCGTCCACATGTATCGCACTTGAATTAAGGAAACAAAAATGAAAATACTCTTTGTAAACGATACCGAACGGGTCAAGTTGTTTGGTAATTTGATACTGTCAAAGGCATGTTGGTGATTATGTTATATTTATTATATCACTCTATTAATATATAGGTGTGTTGTAGTATGTATTAAGTATTAATTTTTATGTTATCATCTTTAGATAACTTTTGAACGAATTTCGTATGTTTCAACTTTTTATTTTATATTGTAATATTTTTAAAGATTATGTGATTGAGTTATTTATTTTGATCTTCATTCAAAGTAAATATTTGGGAAATGTTGAAAAAAATAAATGTTATGTCGCCGATAATTTTAGAATTTGTTAGTTTTATATATCTTTTAGTAGAATTATGATTTCTTTTATGTTTATACTGAAAAATCATATGAAAAAAATTTAACATTCAAGAATTACGTATTTTTTTAAACACTAACAAATATGCTTTTCCAAATATATAATTACATGAATCACAAAAAATTAATACAGTACATTACAATGTAACACCAAATATAGTATAATTAAAAATTAAAATAATACAACATTCTTATAATCCAATGCTAATACAAAAGAATATAATATAATATACTTATATTAAAATAATATAATACAATGTAATGTAATACAATACAATATACTAAATGCACCCCTAAATGCATGCGGCCGTCATACAAATCGAGTTGTACTATGCAGTAAATGCTCTACGTTAACAAAGTCGTAATACATGAAGACCAAGATGGATACTTTAGGAACGGATGGAAATGGCTTCGCCATACTATTGCGAAAATTTTTTGTTATAATCGGTCCTGATATTATAATCCCGCAAGAACGTTAAGATTTTTCTACGTGTGCCAAAAATGGGCTAAATAAGTTAGGATGGGCTCAAGGACAAGTTTGATTGCAAAATGCAAATTCACATGAAAACATGCACCATTGAATGCCGTATTTGAACTTTTGGAATTATTCTTTATTTGGATCTATCAAGAACCGACATGCGAACTACTTGTCTACTAGCATATGCGAGGTTTAATTTTAACGCATGCTGCATTTATAAGGTACTAAGGTAAAAACAAAAGTTTGCGATTGCAGCAAGAGCTGATCTTTTCATTCCCCTGTATAGTAATAATAAAAACAAAAATAGAGGAGAAACAGAGGCTCTCTTTTCATTTCCCTGTTTTTCAGTTTGGTGATTTTAAACTTTTATATCCATATTTATTAATAAAAAGAGTTAACAAAACTATTTTCTATTTTTATATAGACATTTATTTATTTAAAAAAGTGTAATTCTAAACTTATCCTCATGCTTGTTTGTAGGAGGATTTTTTTATTTTTCCACATTGGTCATATCAATTAACGATGAAAATTAATACCATTAATTGCTCTTGAAATGAGTGAGCACGGTATGATCCCTAACGGAATTTATTAATGGGACAAGCTATTACCTTTGATATGGCTCCTAGACATGTATGCATATGTGTATTTTAGTTTTGATTTGTATTGTTTTTTAATTCAATGAGCCCGCACTAGGCCAGTGGCAGATCAAAGAGTCGGTTTAATCCTTTTACCCTTTTTTGTATCATTGTTATTAGTTTCAGTGCTTAGATTGATCCACGAGCTTGCACTTCAAGTCTTTGTCTTAATATCAAAGGTATACTACTAACACTGACGGAATCAGGAGTTTCATCAAGCTGGGGCACATTTAAAATCAAACATGACTCAAATGGGGCATATGGTAAACTATGTTGTGGGGCATATGGTAAGTTCTCATTTGGGAAACTATGTTGTGGGCCCCACAAACTCCAAATGAAAGCTTGCCACACGCACAATCGTACTCCTTTTAAATGCATTTACATGCATATAATTGAAATCACAACTATAATATTAATTGATAATAAATTCACTCGTTACAATTGTTCTCGTTGAAAACTCCTAAACGAGATTTTATGTGTTAAAAACAATGTATGATAGTTTCATTATCAATATAAGCAAAAATATATTTTCAAATACACAAGACTAGATTATAACTTAATTTGCTCTTAAAATCTTTTAATAATAACAAAAATATTCATATATTGCAACACATAGAGCAAACATGAATTCATGGTAAATTTATGGATTCTAAAACTAGATAAAAGATTAATAAAAAAATTTTAAATTAGAATTAGGTACACTTACAACTTATGGATTAATGTTGAAAGAATAAATAATTGATTTTGCTTGAATAAAAAATAAAAAATTAAAGACTAATTAATTATAATATTAATACTATAATTTTAATTACGGTATAGAATAACCCTAATCTAAATTCATGCAACATTTACAATAGAACAAAATTTACACTTCAACAAGATGTGATCTCTTCATTCCCCATAAAATTAAGACAAAGAGAGAAAAAAGAGAGACACGGGTTCTTTTTCATTTCCCGATTTTTGTGTTGATAATTTTAAATTATTATATCTATATTTATTCTTTAAAAAAAAGGTATTCAAAATTATTTTTTATTTTTATATTGATATTTATTTATAAAAAAAATAAAAGGTACTTGAAGAATCTAATTCTACACTTATCCTCTCTCTAACCTTGTGAGGCCTTTTTTTTTTTTTTTTTTTTTACCCTCCTTCCTGCGTTGGGCATATCAATTAAGAAAGTTCTCATCAGTAATTGCTTGGGAAATGAGTGACCAGTTAATTAACACCTTTGAAATCCTCTGCGCAATTTGTATCAGAACTGACTGGTACGAATACAACTTCCACCGAGCATCTTTGAAATCTCACTACCCTTGTCTGCCAAGTTTGACCTTGTTTCTATCTCCTTCCTTTTTTAATTTTATAAGAATCCCTCTGTATTTATATTCTGCATAAGGTGTATAAATAATGTTTCATACATGTTTGCACTTTTTAGCTTCCGCAGAGGCATATGAAGTCATTTTTCCAAGAAAATCGGTCTTTGAAGGAGCATCATTCAAGCTGGACTACCAAGTTGGACTATTTAGTTCTTCTTCAACGATTCTGGTTTCACTAAAAAGACCAAAATGAATTGTTTCGAGCTGGGCTATTTGCATCTTGTTCTCTTATTGACATTCGTTGCACAAGATTATTGATTATGTTATTCTGCACGACCATTTTTTTCAAATCTCGAGGGTGTAGCTGTCTTGTTTTCCCTTTTTTAAGAATAAATTAAATATACTTATATATAGTAATTTAAGTTCAAGGATCAAACTGTTGCAGCATTGAAACTAGTCGGTGCTTCTTTACCTTTTACTGTAGGATTGTAGATTCGAGATTTCCTTCAATGAGCCAAGTATTGTGAATACGTGAACTAAAACAAATTATTTAGAAGTATGCAGTTTATACGTGAACTCTCTGACCTGTTTGTGACTCCCGAGAAAGTTCCACGAACTAAATAGTAAGTATTGTTTGTATGAGCAGTGTTATTTCACATTTCTTTCACTTTTCCACTATATGCTTGCTTACGCTGAATAATTACAAAATGTGCAAAATTCAAAAGACAAGATTGAACCCACCCTTCGAGCAAGTTGAATCATGGACAATCTGTCATCCATGATTCAACTTGCTCGTTTTTCTGTGTTTGAATAATTTGGTCCCAAATGTATCTACAGCGTTTTGGTCATGGTACAAACTTCCAGGACACTTGGGATTTGTTTGATGCATTCTGTGTTAAAGGAAGGGCTTGAATTGATGTTTCATGTTTCATGCAATATTCGATTAGATTCTGTTTCAACTTCTATGTTATTCGTTCAATTGGTATTTTAAGCATTTGGTTTCTAACCTGCTTTGATTGAAGATCTTTAGTGAAGAAAACAGCACAAGACACCGCTGATTACATTTGCATGGCGTTATCATATAGAAGTCTGTATGAATGCTTTACGAGAAGATTAAAATTATCTTGGCCATTATTAATCTGTCAATTTGACCTTCTCAAACCAGCACGATCCGTGACCCCTGCGTGATTCAGTGCTTAAAATCTAGAGCAAAACAAATTGGAGATGGTTTAAAAAAGGATATGAAGTTTGAAGGTACAAACCATCACTGAAGCCTGAAGGAAATATTTATACCTAAAGGCAGGCCGTCTTAAAATGAAGGATTTGTCTACACAGAAACGAGAAACATAATTTGCTCCACAAGCTTGGCTTTCAGTCTTTGTCTTAATTTCTGAGGTATACTGCTAATGAGACCTCCTGCCAAGTTCAAGCTTCTTGATGTCTTGTGATTCCCTTTTTTGTGGTGGTTACTATGTCATAGAACTGACCTTTAAAGGCCATCAATCAATTCCGTTTTGTAACTTTTTTTTTTTTTCAATATGACGATAAAACAAATATTAGCCCTTAGATGGCATCCAGCTATTGACTTGCTTCCAATTATTGACTCTCTCGTATTAGGATACAAACTAAATTCATAAAAGGATCCCTCTCCACCATGGCCAAGCATACTCACAGTTCATGGAATAACATAAGCAACGGTCCCTGCAGGACTTTCTTCAACGAACCAAAAAAAGCTTTAAAGACTTTGTTTAAGTCATAAAGATCAAAGAAGCAGAATTTCTTGGTTCTTATGAATGAAAAAATCAAATTAAGTTGTCTTGATTAAGTTCATTGAAATGGTTCTGCCGGATGCTCCCTTCATCATTGATCTCTTATTGAGATATCGTTTCTCTCAACTTGGGGAGCCAGTTTGGGAAGTCGGTCCATTGCTACCCGAACAAGTTCACAATCCAGCCGGTTCAATGGTTCACGATCGTGAGATGAGAACCAACCGACGGTGTTCTAACATGGCTGAAGATGAGATCGTTCAATGGTT
Source organism: Aegle marmelos (assembly GCA_030449875.1). Lineage (NCBI taxonomy): Eukaryota > Viridiplantae > Streptophyta > Magnoliopsida > Sapindales > Rutaceae > Aegle > Aegle marmelos. The sequence continues at coordinate 15,725,507 of JASUUL010000023.1, forward strand.
GTATTTGAAGCCACATGGATTTGCGTTGTACGTGTCATTTGGTACTAAGGTTGGTCTAACCTTCTATCTTGGATGAGTATTCACAACTGGGAGATGCTTTAAAAACATCAAACCAGTCATTTATTTGGGTAATTCCACCAGGTCATTTAACTGCTTCAGAAGGATCAGCAGAAGGTCAGTTATTTTCTTAGTGGTTTGTATAATAAAGTCGGTAGAAGAAACCTAATAACAAGCAAATGGGCACCACAACTATTGATCCTAAGTCGTCAATCAACGGGTGGATCTTAAACTCACCGTAGAAGCAGTTAGATATAGGGTTCCATTCTTGGCAAGGCCAGTTACAGGTGATCATTCATGTTAAGGTGGAGCAGTATGTGGTTTCTGACGATCAATCAAAATCGATTGAAAAGGATGATACAGTGAGTAGAATAGAAAAGCTGATGGCTAATCAAGAGGTGAAGAAACGAACTGACATGCAACGACTTCAAAGGCCATATTAACCAGAAATCAGTTTAACAAAAAAGATTTTGCAGTATACAGGTCAGAAAATCATACCAAAAATGCAAAAATAAGTTCATTTACTAACCGTCGACATTGAAGGAGGCCAGAATATCAGCAGACTCGTCAATTGGAGACCGAAACGGCTGGAGATTCTTTTTCCGACAACGCGAAAACGAGAAGCCGTTCGCCGCCACAGTCAGGGTCACTAATATTCCGGCCAGCTGCGTCGCCGATACAAGCAGCGCTACTATAGTCATCTCTTTTAATTTTCAATTTCATTCGGAGAAGAAAAACACATCACGCTGTTTTAGACTGGATTGAGTTCCATACTGAGACAATGAAAGCTGGTACAGTGACGTGGCGAACCTAGTGGATCGCCACGTGGTGGATAAAACATAGCAAGAGCGTCATCGTCTCGCGTGAATTACACGTGTTCGTTGCTTTAACGGCTTTCTTTGCCAATTGCCGTGAGGAAATGGATGAATGAAAGGCTAGAGTGCACCGTACCGAACGGCCCTTTGCTTTGGCGAGTGAAAGAACCCGTTTGAAAGGGAAATGATCGCGTCGTTCTGGAACTACTAGGAGCGGTGGTCCATCTAATCTAATGGCAGTGCTGACAGTGCTGTTGCGAGCTTTCCGCACATTATGGCCGTTAGATTTTGGAGGGTGAAAAGGCACCGCTTCAGCCCAAATACTTCGACAATTTTGTCGATTTTTGTTAGCTGTTAGTCTTTGAGTGATTTAGACAGTATTTTGAAGGTTGTTAAATTTATTAGGGATAGATTGAAACGAAGCATTTCTAACATTATAGATAGACACTTAATTAAATTTAAGAAAAAAGATATTTTTAAAATCTCACTCCTCATAAGTTGTTATTTATTTTATCGGGAAATTATTCTCGATTGTATTTTTATTTTTTCATCTTCTAGAGTGGTTCTGTTTCCTCTTAGATCACACCGAAATAATAAAAAAAATATGTATTAGAAAAATGGAGATATAAAACACTAAAATTAAATAATTTCACCCATCCCTCGACATGTTTGAGCACCTGCATCTTAGCATAGTAGATGTGGGTTTACTCCTCTCCACTTTGCTTCACTGACTAACAACAGCAGAGTGATGAGTGTAATGCTTGGTTGTTTTGATTGTGATAGAATTAACCTTCGTTCTGTCTCTACTGCTAACAAGCATTATCTCATCCATTGGAGAACAAAAGAGGGGGCAATTGCCAATGGTTGAATGTTTACTCGACATGAGAATTATTACCTGTTTTTCCGGATAATTTTGCGTTACAAACAGCTTTCGCAGATTCAATTGCAAAACTTGTTATGATGTATAACAAGCTCGATATTCTAAAGAGCAATACTTTGTATCTTTATATCAAAGACTTAATTTAAATTTGTGGCATTCAGTCGTTGAATGATAATTAAGTAATTCTTTAAATTATTAAATATTTCATTTAATAAAACAGTAACTCATAATATTAAAATTTTAATTGAAGATTAAATAATAAGGTCCATAATATTATCATTTAATATTTATAATGTGAACAGACTTTAAAACTTTGACTTGATTCGTTTAATTGTAGACGTGAATTGCGAAATATGAAAAGAGAAAAAGTTTTTAATATTGTTGATATATTTATGTTGGAGAATGATGACCAAATAGGCCAGCAAGTATATAAGAGAAGGTCGCGCCCCTTTATATTTTCATGGGTTACTTGAGAATACAAGGGGAGGAGCCAGCTGCCCTTACACACGCTAGGTATACGATATTGAAGCCGATGATTAATTACATACAGTTTGTCGTAACAATATAGTAATATAGTAAAGGTAAAATAAAGGGATTAGTGATAATGATTAATTTTATATGAATTGAAGCTGAAGTTGATATCTTTTATTGTTTAATATCATGATATTAGGGAAATTTTTAATATATCTTCATTTTAAGCCAAAGCACTCAAACAGTAGTTTCCCATGCATTTTTTGATGATCCTATTACAAAAAATGAGACAATATAGATGTCGGAGAAGCACAGAGGATAACTTTTTACCCTAATGTGATGCAAGCAAATTCATTTGTTTTCATGAACTAACCAAATCAAAACAAAAACTTACTGATCGTATGGTTCAAATCTGTGCAACAATGGTACATTTAAAAGGAAGTAATGTGCAAATAAAATTTGCGCTTGGAACAAGAACTCATCTCTTCAAATCAATATTTCCAGCTAGCAGAGGAAGGATTTTAGGCAACTCTTTCCATCAAATGAAAGTAGTGAGCTGTCAAACTCTATTATCCTTTTCGCTACTTGAAAAAGAGAGAAGAATGAGAGGAAAAAAGGGGCCCCTCTGTTTTCATTCCCCCGTTTTTCAGTTTGGTGATTGCAAATAAAATTCATTAAGATATGACTTTTTCATTCTGAGTTGCCCTCAATTAGGTACAATATGCTCGACTAGTAATTGTCTTAAAAAAAACAAAGCTCCATGACAAGATGAAAAGCCAAATCTTTTAGGAAGGACAAGTTTATTCCCACCAGAAATCGAATGTTTCACTGAATTGAAGCAAACACAGCTAGGGCCTGCAAGGACAGTTGGCTTAGCATGAAAGACAGGCAATCGTTACATATTTGAAAAGAGAGAGAATAAAATCAAGCGTGTCTCTGTGGCAGGTAAAGCATGGAATCAATCAGGCTTTCTGCACTTCAGTAGTGCAGGCAAGCCAGCAAAGGCCATCAATCAACTCTGTTTTGTTTTCTTCATATAATAATCAAACAAATGTTAGCCCTTAGATTGCGTCCAATTGTTCAATGTCTCAAATTAGGATGTAGCCTATATTCATAAGAGGATCCCTCTGTGTATATATTTCGCGTGCATAAGGTGTTTGAATAATTTTGTCGTATGCATTTCCTATTTTGTTAGCAGTGTTAAGGATATTTGGTGTTTAAGTAATATTGGTGACGTGGCAGTATAGTCGTCAAAAGCCGTTAGTGGTTATTAGTTTCAGCTTTTGAAATCTGTGATGCCGTTTATCAGAGAGCTGGGATGCACGTGAACTTGATGTATGTGTGCAGAAAGTTCTGGATGTTAGGATATAAGCTTGTAATCTCATTCATTAATAAAAACTAACAAAAAGAATTTTCTTCAGCTAAATTTTCTCTGAATTTCACTCAAGTTTTCTCTGTAGCCAAACAGTCGTAAAACAACAAAACAAACTTTGATTAGTAGTCTGTTTAAGGCCTATTTCTGATTATACGATATCTACGTTCATGATTATGTGCCTATTTTGTGGGCCTGGCCTGTCATTTGGTTTTTAGTTTTTCCCAGAGGCAAATCAAGTCAAATTTGCAAGAAAATCTGTCTTTGAAGTAGCGCCATTTAGTGTGGACTATCTAATAAAGCCTTCATTCTTTGAGGATTTTGGATTCACTTGAGAAGGTCAAAATGGCAGACCGCACGAAGTCGGAATATGAAACGTTTCTATTCGCCTATCCAAATTTTAATGTCACTGGTAGTTTTACACCTTCTTCTCTTATTGACATTCATTCCTTGAGGTCATTAATGTCGCTATTCTTTTGTCTTGTACAAATGCTTGTGGTTGAAGAGCTTTACATGCAGGGCCGGCTTTAACCAACTGGAGGCCTTAGGCGAAATTTTATTTTAAGTCTTTAGATGTTAAAATTTCAAGGCCTAATATTAAAATTTTAACTCTCACAAGAATATTAAATAGTTTAAAAAATTTTCACAACAACATCAAATAGCTCAAAATTCAACTATATTCAATAATATTTTAAATTACAACAATTATTAATAAGATCCAAAAAATAAAATAGGGAGAAAGATGTTCTAAAACTTCATCAACCACAAATTTTATCGCCTTAAAATGCTCTAAACTTTATCAATCACAACTATAATTTTCATGTGAACTTTAAACCATAGCTCCGACCTGCTATAATCCTTGCTGCAAGCCATCACTAATGCAAATTACTAATCAATTAAATTTTATTCTTCTTGCTTTTTGAGATGCAAAATTATTAATTAAAATCTTATATTCTAATTTAGCTAACAAATTTTTTTCAATAGCTAACATAACTAATCCATTTAATCTTTCTTATGACATTGTAGTTCTTAAATAAGATTTTATTAACTTCAATTTAGAAAAACTTCTCTCAGCACAAGCAACAGTTATAGGTATAGTCAATAATATTCTATAAGCAACAAATGCATTTGGAAAAGAATATACTTTTTTAATATAATTAAGTATATCAAGTGGAGTATTTCTTTTAATGTGTAAAACTTCTTTTAAGACTTTTAACTCCGAAAATAAATCTAATCAATCAATATCAGAAAACATATCATATTTCAAGATATTTTCGAGATTAATACAATAACTTTTTAAACTTTCATCATCTAATGATTTTTATTTTTCAAAATTAAATAAAAATCTGAAAATATTTTCATAGAATTGAAATTGCTCAAATCTATTGGTGATTGAAGAAATAGCTTGATCTACTATGTATACAAAGTAATCAATTCTAAAAGAATCTTCAAGAGATAGAATTTTCTCTTCATTATTATTCTCACCAAATTTATTTTTTCTACGAATTATATGTTTTTCATAAAATTTTGGTTCTATTTCCATTTGATTTGCAATCTCTTTAGCTGAAATCATAGCAGACACAAAACCATTTTCTTTATAATTCTCAAAAAAGGATGTAAGACCTTTTAGCTGATTTATGGCAACATCAATTTGCATATCTTTCTTTTGTAAGCTTTTACTAACAGTGTTCACAACAAATAATATATCATACCAAATAATCATGCCTAACAAAAATTCAAAGTTTTCCAATTCATATGTTGCTAAACATTTAGCTTCACTTTTTATTTTAGGATCTTCACTAACTTCTACTAATTTGAGTAAAGCATCTCTAATTTGGGGAGCTTGAATCTTATTGCTTTGACACTTTCTATGCGACTCTCCCAACGTGTTTGTCACAATGATTTAACAGTTAAATTATGTATATTATCTTGTAAAATTTTTCATCTCTTAGGTGAAGAAGAGAATAGTGAGTAAACACATTAAATAACTCCAAAAAATGAAATAGCCTTAGGACAAGAATTAGCCATATCACAAAGTACTAAGTTAAGACTATGCAATCACATGGTGTATAAAATGCTCTAGGATTTATTTCTAATAATCTTTTTTGTACACCTTGATTTTTTTCTTTCATATTAGATCCATTATCATATTCTTGTCCTCTTCGTCATTAATATCGAGTTCAAGAGTTTTAATTACATCTACAAGTTCATTAAAAAGACCTTTTCTAGTGGTATTGTCAACTTGTAAAAATCCTAAAAAATATTCTTCTACCTTTACTAGATTTATTGAAATATCCACATATCTTAATATAAGAGACATTTGTTCTTGGTGGCTTGCATCTGGAGTACAATCAAGTATAACTGAAAAGTACTTTGCTTCCCTAACTTTGTTAACAATTGGTTTTTTTATTTCAAGTGCTAGCATTAATATCGGTTCATTTTGTATGTTATGTCCAAGATAATGGTCATGAATTTCACCAGTTTTAATACGTCAAATATGTTCTTGCATTGTCAAATCAAACTCTGTAATCATTTCAATTAAACTAAAAAAATTCCCATTTCTCTCTTCATATATCTTTTCATTTTTTCCACGAAACGCTAAATTATTTTTAGCAAGATTCTTTACAACAACAATAATTTGTATTAATACTTTTTGCCAATGTTCTTTTTCCTTGTCAATTCTTTCTTGAACATCTTTATCAATTATTTTTCTTTTCGATAGTCTTGCTTCTAAATCAACCCATGTATTCATATTAGTTACATGTTTATTGGTTGTTTCATGACTTTTAAGTTTAGAACTAAGATTTTTCCAATCTCTTGTTCCTTCATCATTAAGCTGATTTTTACTACAACTTGTATTGAATAATTTGCAACAAAAACAATATACTTTGTCAAAATCTTTTGAATAAATTAACCATTTTCTATCATGTTTTTCTCCATTTGGTAACATTTTAATATAAAATGTAGTAGAAAAATACCTAGAATTTTCATCTTTTGAAAAAGTTATGTTATTATCTCTAATTAGGCCTTTTTCTACTAAAAGATCTCTTAAGTTTGTATCAATATTTTCCCATATTCTTGGATCATAGATATTATTTGAAACAAATAAATTTCCTACATCAACTTTGTCCGCATTTTTATTATTATCATCTTCAATGTTGTTCATTTCATTCAATGTTTCATCATTATTTATTTCATTTGAACTTGGTTGTTCAATAACTAATTCTTCATTTAAATCTATATCTTTTCTACTAGTTGTGACAAATTTATCTCAAGTGTTCCTTTTTGAGATTGGACTAACTTTTCTATTCTCCTCTTTTTTTTTTTCATTTTTTCATATCCTGATGCATATTTTCTAGTTGACATGCTTTTCAAATAAAAAAACAAATAAACAAACACAATTTTTTTTCAAGATAATTCAAGCCAAAATCAATACAAAAAATAAAAATAAATTAAATTTAAAAAGGATAAGAACAATATTAATAAAAAATAAAAAATAGAATGATAGCAAGGTGAAGCTAGAGACTCAGAAACTTTTGTAGCAACAGATGTAAATAATCTAGTTCAAGAGAGGATAAAAAAAGAACCAGTATGGATAGAGGACTATGTAAGTGGTGGAGCCTTGTCTGAAGAAGAAGAAATATAGTGGCCAGTTATGCTCATATCTTCAAATGATCTAAAAAGTTTCAAAAATACTGTTAGAAGTTCTATTTGGAGGGATGCTATAGACTTGGAAATTCAAGCTATTGAAAGAAATAATAATTGGAAGTTAACAGAATTGCTGAGAGGAGCCAAGAAAATAGGTGTAAAATGGATTTTCAAGACTAAGCTGAATGAGAAAGGAGAAGTTAACAAGTGAAAGGCTCGGCTTATAATGAAAGGGTACACATAACAAGCTGGCATTGATTATATTGAGGTATTTGCTCCTATTGCTTGTTGGGATACTATTAGATTAATTCTTACACTAGGAGCTAACAAAGATTGAGAGGTGTTTCAGCTTGATGTTAAGAGTGCTTTCTTGCACGGTGAGATTACTGAAGAAGTTTTCATTTAACAGCCACAAGGTTATGAAGTGAAAGGTGCTGAGAATAAAGTCTATTGGTTGAAAAAGTCATTATATGGGCTCAAATAAGCTCCATGAGCATGGTTCAGCAAAATTCAATCCTATTTCATCAAAGAAGGGTTTGAAAGGTGTTCAAGTGAGCACACTCTGTTAAAAAAAATGATGGAGATGGAAAAATCCTTATAGTCAGCTTGTATGTTAACGATATCATTTTTACTGAGAATGATAGGAAGATGTTTGAGAAGTTCAAGAGGTCAATGAAGTAAGAGTTTGAAATGTCTAATCTTGGAAGAATGAAATATTTCCTTGGAGTAGAGGTGGTGTAGAGTTCAGCTGGAATTCTCATAAGCCAAAGAAAATATACTAATGAGATACTTGAAAGGTTTGGAATGGAGCATTGTAATCCTGCGAAAAACTCTATTGTGTCTGGCTGTAGATTTGTGAAAGATGAAGGAGGTACGAAGGTTGATTCCACCACTTACAAGCAAATGGTGGGTAGTTTTATGTATTTGACTGCCACCAGACCTGATATTATATGTGTAGTAAGCCTAATAACGGACTGGGTTGTATCAACAGGTTATGAAGAGAATTTTTCGTTACTTGAAAGGAACAATAGAGATTGGAATATTTTACAAGAAAAAGAGTGAAGAGAATTTAGTTGCTTTCTTTAACAGTGAATATGCTGGGGATCTTCAGAATCGAAAAAGTACTTCAGGCTATGTCATTAAACTAGGTTCTGGAGTTGTGGCATGGAGTTCCAAGAAACAACCAATTGTGACACTCTCTACAATAGAGGCAGAGTTTATAGCTGCTACTTCATGTGCCTGTCAAAGTGTTTGGATGCAAATCTCGGGAAACTTGGTCTCAATCAAAGTAAATGCACCATTTTTTGTGATAATAGTTCAACTATTAAGCTTTCAAAGAATCATGTTATGCATGATAAGAGTAAGCATTTCGATATTCAATTAAGCATTTAGAGGCGGTACAAGGTAATCGCGAAAAATTCCCTCCTTACACTGAAGTTAGGGTTGAGCATTTCCTTGATTTTCTAAGGATTTGTCATCTACCATCATCAAGGAATCAGGAAAAACAAAAAGGTCAGCAAAAAGACAAAGGTAAAACCGCACCAAGTGTGACTGATCTCCACCAAGCTGGAGTCCACTTCAGTTTGAGCAAGAGCAGTGAGTTGTTCGCCATAGAATTCAGAGACAGGACATTGCATTTTCCGAAACTGAAGCTACAGCTGGAAACAGAATCCTTATTTCGAAATCTCATTGCCTTTGAACAACGGCATTTCTCAGAGAATTACATAAATGATTACGTGTTCCTTATTCATCATCTCGTGAACACAGCGAAGGATGTCGAGTTGCTTGTTCAGAACGGAATCATTGAGAACTGGTTGCCGGATAAAGAGGCAGCGTCAATGCTTATAAATAACCTATCCAGAGGTACGACTCTTCTGTCTGATAGCTTCTATTTTTCTGGGCTATGCAAAGGATTGAATGACCACTGCAAAAGAACGTGCTACAAATGGAGGGCAAACTTGAAACAAAATTACTTCAATACTCCATGGGCCGGCATATCGGTCTGCGGTGCCGTTTTCCTCCTTATTCTCACTGTCATTCAATCTGTATGCTCCGTCATACAGGTGTTGTCTCAGCCGAAAAATAACTCGTGACAAAAAACTTCTATTCGTATGTCATTTTTGAGTTGTTGTTCTCTATATATATATAAATAATTTTTATTCTCAAGTAATTTTGTCATGAAATTGTTCATTTTAATTGAATGTTGAACAAGCCTTTATTATTATTATTTTAATGAAATTAAATAAAAGGTAGGGGTATAGCCTGAAAATTATTCTCTCCACTCCATATTTCTTATTTCTTTTACCACAAGAAAAATTAAGTTTACACGATAAATTTATTTACTTGAATATTTAATCATGTCATGAACCCATTGACAGGTTAAAGAATTAACTTTCAAGATTCAACATTACGAGATCAATAAATAGCAGAAACTAATTTTTATTTTCATTTGATTTTCATATTGTTTGGTTTCGTGTATCCGTCGAATCTTTGGGCACCGACAAACGCAAGTACACGTTACTCAAAGATCTCCCTTGAATAATAGTCCAAGGGACTATGATTTGGACGGTAGATATCTAACTAACTAAAACTAACCTTCTTAACTCGAACCTTATCTACTAGTAAAAGTAGAACCCTTCTCGGTCAGCGCATCTCCTTCATTTATATCACAAGAGATGTTGAGTGAAAGATGGAAAATAATTGTGTCAAAGTAGTCAAGATCCAACCACTAGGTTTGAGGCCTCGAGTTCGAACTCACGCGAACTTATTTTCAATCCTTATCTTATAAATATAAGATTAAGGATAGATTTGTCTTTCTTATAACTAACCAACTAAAACTAACAGTCAAATTATCAGACTCAGAGTTCACCCACCAGTAAACCTGTAGAAGTAAAACAATTACTTCTCCATTAAGTCGTCTCTTTATATATAACAAACAATGTTTTATGAAAGATGGCAAAAGCAGTCGGTAGTAAATAAGTATCAAATAATTCAAAAAGGATGTCAAGCTCTGTTGCTAATGCTGCTGACGCTGAGGTTTGGATTGTCCCATTCTTCGGTCTGGGACATCTATTTCCATGCATAGAATTATGCAAGCAGATCGCTTCTCGTAATTACAAATCTACCCTCATCATCCCCTCTCACGTTTCAGCCACCAGCGTCCTCCCTTCCTCTCTTCACCAATACCCTCTCTTTGGAATTGCTGAAATACCCTCCTCATCTCCACCCCCATCACCACCTCTCGCTCACCACCATGTTGGCATGCACGGCCAAATGCTTCAAGGCCTTCGAAACCTGCTTTCAACCCGGGCACCCGAAACCCGACTTGCTTGTGCGGTCGTCGACGTTATGATGGGCTGGACAGTTGATGTTTTGAAGGATTTTGATGTTCCTATTGTTGGCTTCTTCACGTCCAGTGCTTGCTCAGCAGCTGTGGAGTGTGCCATGTGGCAGGCCTGCCTCCAAGGTCTCAAACCGGGAGAGACCCGTTTTCTTCCCGGGTTACCCGCCGATATGAGTTTTTTCGAATTGGATGTTAAACGTAGGCCTCACGGGCCCCCTCCTAATGGTCCACCGCCGTTGCGGGGTGCAACCAGTCCCGGAAAAATGGGTCCACCAAAACTCGGTGATCAACCACACTGGATGAAGGAAGTGGAGGGATCGATGGCGTTGATGTTCAACACGTGTGATGATATTGAGGGATCATTTATCAATTATTTAGCCAATCAAATGGGGAAACCGGTGTGGGGAGTGGGTCCACTATTACCCGAACAATTTTACAAATCGGTCGGTTCAGTGCTTCATGATCGTGAGGTGAGAACCAACCGGCGGAGTTCTAACGTGACCGAAGATGAGATCGTTCAATGGTTGGATTTGAAATCACGTGGATCTGTATTGTACGTGTCATTTGGCACTGAAGTGGGCCCCACGTTAGATGAGTGTTCGACACTGGCCAATGCTTTAGAAGAATCAAATCAGCCGTTTATTTGGGTAATTCAAACCGGCCGAGGTAGATTGGATCCTCCACCTCCTCTAACCGATTTACATGAACCGACGGAAGGCAGTTATTTTCCCAGCGGACTGGATAGTAAAGTCAGTAACAAGGGTTTGATAATTAATGGATGGGCGCCACAATTATTAATACTAAGTCATCAGTCAACAGGTGGATTTTTATCTCACTGTGGATGGAATTCAACTGTAGAAGCAATTGGCTGTGGGGTCCCAATTTTAGCATGGCCAATTAGAGGTGATCAACATTATAATGCCCAATTAGCGATCAATCATCTCAACATGGGGTATATGATTTCTGATGATCAATCAAAATCGATTCAAAAGGATGATATAATGAGTGGCATAGAAAAGCTTATGAGTGATCCAGAGATTAAAAAACGAGCTCACATGCTTCGTCGTGTGTTTAATTACGGATTTCCTATAAGTTCAATGAATTCTCTGAATGCTTTCAAAGATCTTATTAGTCGGAAATCAGTTTAACAAAAATAATTATTGTACATGTTATTAACGAAAAGGCTTTGGTTTTGTTGGCTTGGGTGTAAATAAATCTATTTCACTGAGAACAGACATCTTGGCACCAGCATAATACTATTTGTAAGCTTTCTATCAATTGACTGGATTTAATTGTTGAATCAGAAGTTAAAAATAAGATAAACTCTTAAAAAATTTGGTAAATAAAAAAATTAAATAATCTAAATAAATTACAAATAAGTAAACAAGTACATTTTTGTTATTACACTTCTGATTTTCACTCACTAAATTTATACAGTAGATTATTTGAAAATCATCATTTATCAGAATTTGAATTACCCGTCATAACTTGGTTTCCCACTTAAGCATCTTGAGCGTGCTTTTCGTTGTTCCACTTGTTTCATTGCCACCTAAGTATTTGCTTTTTTAACAGAATTAATCTGGCTTTTCTATGGAGATAATGCAATGCGCAATCATGCGTGATGGTGCGTGTCCACGTGAGAGAGTTGATGAAAGCTGTTTTTTCAAATTCAGAACGGAACTCCACAGTCGAAACTATCAATACGATTTTTCTCTGTTGTTTCAATTTTAATTAAATAAAAAACAAGTAAGGTCAAATAAATTCTGCTCCACCTATTAAATTAGTATAAGTATGTGGATCCCATCATTAATATTATAAAAATCTGGGTCTTTTTAATCATTAAATTACATGATTATTATATTATTTATAGATTGCTTTAACTATGGCACATTAGGAAAGCAGATTCTCTAAAAAAATAAAAAGAGAGAAAAAGAGATTCCTTCCTCGGCGAATGAAAATAAAAGAAATTAAAAATAAAATAAGACTTAGTGAATTTAACACTTTTTTTTTTTTAATGTTGTTGGCAGATTATTCATAAAAAGGAAATGATCACTGATAATTTAATAAATATTAATAGATGCATGATTAAATCTTTTTCTTTTGTAAATCATTGTCATTACTCTTATAAGCTCTCTATAATTATATTCTTTGTAGGTAATAATAATTTTTTGTTTAATAAAATTATTTTTAAATATTTAAGACTATTACAGAAGCTCATCACCTTTTAATTCCACATAATTAAACAGGTACGGTTGTTCTAAAACCTTTAATTGATTTCTTTTCAATAACATAATCTCTAATGCTTGATCTTTATAGCATTTCTCTCATTTTTTTATTTGTTTTATTAGAATTTACAAATGACATTGTTACCCTTACTAATAAAGATTATTCCTAGAAAAATTTTAGAAAAATAATTATTTTTCCAAATACAATAAAATTTTTTAAAACTCCTTATAAATATATATATATTTTTTTCATAACACTAAGTCTATATCATTTTTTCTTCTTCTCTATTAACGCTCTTATCCAATCCTAATATTTAAATCCTTATTTAAGAGGAGAATCAAAGAATTAACCCTCGTTTAGAAGTTAATTCTTGAGAAGTAAAGGAAATTTCAAATATACCCTCAATTAACCATAAAAAAAATTATTTAAGTTGTTGTATCTAATGAGTTCTATTAATTGTGAGTGAATGAGTTTATCAAATATATAAAAATAAATATTTTTCTTATTATCCGCTTGTTTTCTTAAAATAATTCTCAGTTTTTTTCGTTTGCCTAAAATTTCAAGGAAAATATGTAAAAGAAGGAGAGTTAGGAGGGGGGGGAAGGAAAGAAAGACCGAGCTCCTCTGTTTTCATTCCTCTGTTTTGAAATTATCTATCATCAATATAATTTCATTTTGAACAAGTTACTATAGGGAAATGGGTTAGATTAGTTGCTTGGATTCCCTTATCTCGGGCTTTGCGGTCAAGCCCGTCCATCGGGCGGATTGAGATTCTGAATTTCCGGTCATAATTTGGTTTCCCACTTGAGAAATCTTATCATTGGTTTGATATTGCTGTCCCATTTGTTTAAGGAATAGATTCCCACCGAGGCGTTTGCTTTCTAAAGAATAAATCTTTTCTAGAGAAATAATGCAATATGCAATCATGCATGATGGTAGGCGTCCATGTGTGAGGGATGCGACGAAAGGTTCATTTTCAGTATTGGAAGTGCTATCCACAGCGGAACTCCACAATCGAAACCAGCAGTACGACAGTTTTTCTCTGTCGTTTATAATTAAATAGAAACAAATAAATTTTGGCCCACCAATTTAATCAGTATAGACATATGGGTCCCATTATTAATTTTACACATATGTCGGATTTTTTAATTATTATGTTATATAATTATTGTATTATTTATAGATTGCTTTAATCATGCATGTCAAGAAAACGATTTTGGTCGGAAAAAAAAAAAAAAAGAGATTCCCTCTTCGGTGAATGAAAATAAAAGAAATTGACTCAGTAAATTTAGCACTTGTTTTTTTTTTTTCCCTGTTGGCAGTTTATTCATAAAAGAAATGATCATTTAACAAATATTAACGACTATATTATTAAGCCTGCTTCTTTCGCAAATCATTGTCCTTACTCTCATAGGCTCTCCATAATCACAATCCTCTAGAGGTAACAGTCATTTTTTGCTCATTAAAATTATTCTTAAATATTCAAGGCAATTACAGAAGCTCATCGACTTTCTGATCCTACATAATTAAACAGGTGCACTTGTTCTAAAATCTTCAATTAAATTCTTTTAATAACATAATCTCTGATGCTTGATCTTCATGGCATTTCTTTCTTAATTTGCATCCACTTTCGAAGAAAAAATTTCTATTGCTTGTTTTGTTTCAGTTCTACTGCCTGTTTTGCTTGAGTTTTATAGTTGTTGTTCATTTATGACAAATTTATGGTTGTTTTTTTTTTCCAAAAGACACTCGAAGTACGTTTTTGTTAACAGCAAAAACTCTGATTCTTAAGAAAGGAGAAAAAGGGCTCTGTTCAACTATCAGTTCATTCAAGATCAATATTGGGATATTGGTTGCTGTCTGTTATCTCTTTGTCTTCTCCTCTAGTATTGTATTCCTTTTTTTGACATTTTATTGGATTTGTCGAGTAACAGGCAATGGCTGTAGAAGCGTGTCTGGCTGTTTTTTCCGGCATTGTATCAGAAGGTGCAAAGTCACTATTCAACCCAATTAAACGGCGGATATCTTATGTGTTCAAGCACCAGAGCTTCATAGATGAGTTAAAAGATCAAGTGAAGCAGCTGGGATATAAAAGAGAAATGGTGCAACAACCAGTTGACCATGCTAGAAGACAAGGGGAAGAGATTTATGAGGGTGTCACAGACTGGCTGAATAGAGTTGATGAATTAAGGGAAGGGGTTGCAAAATCCATCATCGATGACAAAGGTGGAGCTAAGAAGTCCTGCTTCAAAGGATTGTGTCCCAACTTGATTTCTCGTTACAAGTTTAGTAAAAAGGCAGCAAAGGCCGCAGAAGCGGCGGCCAGTCTCGTGGTAACAGGCAACTTCTCTAATATTTCCTACCGTCCTGCTCCAGAAAAGGCAGAATTTAGGGACGTGAAAGATTACGAGATCTTTGATTCAAGAAAGGAAATATTTCAGGAGGTTATGGAGGCGGTGAAGGATGACAAGCTCAACATAATTGGGGTCTACGGGATGGGCGGCGTGGGTAAAACCACGCTAGTCAAGCAAGTTGCAAAGCAAGTGATGGAAGATAAAATATTCGATAAGGTCGTTATGGCAGAGGTAACTCAGGAACCGGATCCTCAGAAAATTCAAGAAAAACTCGCTTCTGATTTAGACATGAAATTTGACTTGAATGAGAGTATATTCCACAGGAAAAATATGCTATGTCAAAGATTGAAGCAAGAGCAGCGGCTCCTGATTATTTTGGATAACATTTGGACAAAACTCGAGTTTGATAAAATTGGAATTCCTTTGGGGGTTGTTGAGGAAGAAAGAAAGGGTGAGGTTGAAATTCATTCAGGTGATGTTGAGGAAGCAAGAAAGGATGGTCAAACGCGATGCACAATAATATTGACCTCCAGAAATCGAGATTTATTGGAAAGAGATATGGAATCTCAGAGGAATTTCTCGATTAAAGTTTTATCAAAGGAAGAAGCATTGCAGTTGTTTGAGAATATCGTGGGTGATTCAACAAAGACACCTGCTATTCGGCCTCTCGCAGATGAGATTGTTGAAAGATGTGAAGGTTTGCCAGTAGCGCTGAGTACAATTGCAAATGCACTGAAAAGTAAGAGCCTTGACTGTTGGAAGGATGCATTGCATCATCTAAGAAGTTTCAGTGCGAGAGAAATTCATGGAATGAGTGCAAACGTGTACAACTCCATAAAATTAAGTTACAACTTCTTGGAAAGTGAGGAAGCAAAATCTCTGTTCCTTCTTTGTGGTCTATATAGCGAAGGTCATGCTATACCGTTTAGTAACTTACTGAGATATGGTATGGGTATGCGCTATTTTAAAAACGTTTACACATTGGAACAAGCAAGGAGTAGAGTCCATACGTTGATCGACATTCTCAAAGCTTCATGCTTGTTGTTCGGCGGTGATGCTGAAGATGAAGTTAAAATGCATGACGTCATTCATGTTGTTGCTGTATCAATTGCAGAAGAGGAGGGCATGTTTAATATTCCAAATGTTGCTGACGCGGAGAAAAAGATGGAAGAGACAATAGAGGAAGGTCCAATTGCTATTTCTTTACATTATAGAGACATTCAAGTGCTTCCTGAAAGGTTGCAATGTCCCCGTCTCGAGTTATTTCTTTTGTTTACAAGCAGTGATAGCAATGACACTGTCCCTATGCAAATCCCAGACCTCTCTTTCCAAGGGACGGAAGGACTCAAAGTGTTAGATTTTACTGGAATTCGTTTCCCTTCATTACCTTCCTCACTTGGTTGCCTCTTTAAAGTTCAAACATTATGCTTAGAGGTTTGCGAACTGAATGATATAACCATAATTGGACATGTTGGAGAAGAAGCGAAGGGGAGTCGTATTGCTTTCAGCGAATTAAAACTTTTGGAACTCGATCATTTACCAAGGCTTACCAGCTTTTGTTCAGACAATTACACTCTTGAATTCCCATCATTGGAACGAGTTTCTATGACATGTTGTCCGAACATGAAGACTTTTTCTCAGGGAATCTTATCCACACCAAAGCTACACAAAGTGCAACTGACTAAAAAGGGAGAGAAAGAGGGCGAATTGTACCACTGGGAAGGCAATAACCTTAATTCCACTATACAAAAGTGTTACGAGGAAATGGCATGTGTTAATCGATTCCTCCAAACTGCTTATGCATCTCCTTTGCACCTGCGCATTTAAACATGTGTTACAAAAGATGATATGTGTTGAAACGCAAAACATGCAAGTTTAATGTATCTATTTCTAATGCCTTTCAAATAAAAAAATTGTATATATCCAATGCAATTTTTTTGTTTTGTGCAGATTGGATTTCGTGACATTGAGTATTTGACACTCTCACATTTTCCACGCTTGAAAGAAATATGGCGTGACCAAGCACTGCCTGTCAGCTTTTTCAACAATTTACAAGCACTGGTTGTGGATGACTGCACGAATATGTCGAGTGCTATTCCTGCCAATCTGATACGGTGCTTGAACAATTTGAGAGATCTGCAAGTGAGGAATTGTGATTCACTAGAAGAGGTGCTTCCTTCGGAAGAGCTAATTAATGCCGACGAAGAACGCATAGGCCCTCTGTTTCCTAAGCTTTTAGGTCTAGGGCTCTTTGGTCTTCCAAAACTCAAAAGATTCTCTAACTTTACCGGGAATATAATTGAACTGCCTAAGTTGTGGTATCTGATCATTGAGAACTGTCCTGATATGCAAACATTCATATCCAATTCTGCATCTATACTTCAAGGGACAATGGATAACAAGGGACCTCAAAAATTAACATCAGAAGAGAACTTCTTGCTGGCTGATCAAGTACAACCTCTCTTTGATGAAAAGGTGATTATTAGTACTATTATTTTTCCTTCACTTTCATTCGACTAGATGTAATTTCATTAGAATCAAATCAAATTTAATGAATATCTTTCTGCATGTCGTCTTAATTTATATCTGATTTAACAATGCAACTGTAGTTATTGACTAACTTTATAGTATTAATTATTTAAAATGTCTCAAATTAATTAGATGACTGGTAAAATGAGGTGATGAATTATATCCATTTTGCATGTTACATCTCTGTTTTACTAGCTAATTCACATTGGATTTAGCATCAGATTTCATTTATGTGTTTCAAAGGGTAATCCATTTGATATAAATTGGGAAATAAAATATAAAATGTCTCGGTTAATCTTGCCCATGAAATGTGCTTGGGAAGACTGTAGAGATGGATATATATTCTAATTTACAACTTAATTTTGTTGATTTTCAGGTTGCATTCTCTCAATTGAAGGGGTTAAAGCTGTCTAGATTACACAAAGTGCAGCGTCTCTGGAAGGAAAATGCCGAATCCAACACGGTTTTCGCAAATTTGGGAACCTTAGAAATATCAGAATGTGGTAAATTGCAAAAATTATTACCGTCTTCGTGTCATTTGAAAAAACTTTGGAAACTGGAAGTATCGAAGTGTCATGGGTTGACAAATCTGTTGACGCTCTTAACATCTAAAAGTCTGGTGAATCTTGCAACAATGAAGATAGCTGACTGCAAAATGCTCGAAGAAATCATACAATCGCAGGTTGGAGAAGAAGCGAAAGATTGCCTTGTTTTTGGGAAATTGAAGTTCTTGGCACTTGACTGTTTGCCAAGCGTCACAAGCTTTTGTTTGGGTAATTGCGCTCTTGAATTCCCTTCCTTGAAACAAGTAGTTGTGAGACAGTGCCCAAAAATGAATATTTTCTCTCAAGGAGTCGTAGACGCACCAATGCTAAACAAAGTGAAACTCACCGAAGAAGAAGATGATGATGATGAAGGATATTGGGAAGGCAATCTCAATGACACCATAAAGAAACTGTACAACGAAATTGTGAGTATCAATTAAATGTCGGCGCTATCTAGCAAATTATTTTTGTTGCAACTGATATAGTATAATATCATTGCTCTTGCTTTATTATATTATTATGATGGTAATGTATGCTTGCTTACACAAGAGTAATTACAAAATGTGCAGAATTCTAAAGACGAGACTGAGCCAACCCTTCAAGCACATTGAAGAAGCTATCTCAAACCGGGCCAATCACTCATACATGATTCAACTTGCTCGATCTCCTGTACTTGAATAATCTGATTGCAAACGTACGTCCAATTTTTTGGTCATGCTACAGACTTGCAAGACACTTGGACTTCTTTGATGTATTCTCCGTTCAAGGAAGGGCCGGAATTGACGCTTCATGCAGTACTGAATTAGATTCTGTTTAAACTTTTTAATTATTCGTTCAATTGGTAATTTAAGCATTTGATTTCTAACCACTCCGGATAGAAGATCATTACCTGAAGAAAACGGCATAACAATTGTGGCATTATTAGAAATAATTTTTTTTTAATGAGTACAATAAAATTATCTCGACCATTATCAAAAGGAATTAATCCATCAAACTGACCTTCTCAGACGAGTACGCTTTAAATTAAAAAAATTTCGTGAAGTCAAAAGCATGTTATAGATGGACGTGAGTAAACTCATAATTTTTTTCACATTATCATAAGAAAATTATTTTTTTATTAGTATGTTTGTTGGTTGTTCGGTTTTAATAGTAATAACTATTAAACAAGAACAATCCGTGTATATTAAAAAGTTAGAACCCGTTAAGTCGCAGTTGGGAATCGAGCAGTTCACTTGTTTGGAACTACAACATTAAGAAACCAAACCAAGTAACCAACTTTAAAACTATTACTCTCATTCTAAAAATAGTAACTACAGAATGAGGAAATTTCCTAGGAAAATTATAGTTGCCCCGGGTCAAATCCCAGCTCAAACGCCGAAACTAATCCAAACGACACAGTTTCATGATTTTTTTTTTGTTTCATCAGCATCAAAACGACGCTGTTTACCATGCTTCTCGTCTCTGAATCAGCGCTGGATATAATCAAATGGGTATCCAATATCCAGCGCCGTTTCATAATTAGAGCCAAAAACGTCGCGTTTTGCTTACCAAATGTTTCCCTTTTCCCTTCATCGTTTCCCCTTTCCTATCTCTTTTCTTTGGCTGCGTAAGAAGAAACAACGAATTTTTCACATCAAGCTTAAATCATCATCTTCTTCAAAGATGCCAAGATCTATTGCTTCTCTTTTCTCCTGCAAGCTAGTGGGTTCTGCGTAGAAACCGATTTAGAAAAATGGGTAATCGGTTTATTTGCATGAACAAGAGGAAGGATAAAGAGAATAATAATGGATCAAGGAGCAAGAGAATGGGTCGATCTCAAATAAAAATGTTAGCAGAAGAAGATTTTTTGCATAGGCAAGCTTTGTCAATAGTGCTTTAGCAGCATCAGCTGTCTCAGAGGTTTGATGGATCCATGTCTAAAAGAATTGGAGGCCATACAAGCTCCAGAAGATGCACTCTATCTGAATCTTTCTCTAATGGAAAGTAGTTCAAAGTCCTTTTTCATTTTTATTTTTTGATGATTTTGTGGGGCTTATTTGTTAGTTTTGTTTATCAATGGATCCGTGATGAAAGTGGGGTTCAAATTTGATGATTAACATTTTTTTAAAGTTGTGAAACGGAAGTGGAACACTTTTTAATAATAATAGATTAATGTTTGTTTTTGTAACTTTTCAGTGATGGCTTAATAAAAGTGAAGCTGAAAAGGTTTGCGAGGTAATTGATTTTGCTTTAGTTTTATATTTATAACTTATTTTAAATCAAATGGGTCATCAAGGTTAAATCATCATCTTCTAGGTTGTATATTTATAACTTATTTGATTATATCTCATTCAGGATGGTGTCGCAGAGATATAATCAAGTGGGTATACAATGTCCAGCGTTGATACGAAGGCAAGAAACGTGGTAAACGGCGTCGTTTTGATGCTGATAAACTAAAAAAAAAAATTCATGAAACGGTGTCGTTTAGATCAGTTTTGGGGTTTGACCCAAGATTTGATCCGGACAAATATCAGCGCTCAATTTCTTATTAACTATTCTTCAGTGGATGAGAAATTACAATGAATATGAATGTGGGGCCTAACTACAGTGCAACTGTTGTACGGTGCCCTATATTTTGTTTTTTTATGCTGTCACCTCTAGATTTAATGTGAGTGTAGATTCATCGATGGGATGCTATAGTTTGGTAATTAACACTCCACTCCCTTTTCTGTACTGAAATTTTAAAAATCAAATGTCTTAAAATTCTGACACATAAGTCCAGATTGTTTGAAATTTGTAAATAATCTAAACAATTAAAAAATGGGTAGGCTGTCTGAAGTTAAAAAATTTGACATCAAATAAACATTAATATTTAACTCTCTATTTTTTTTTTAATTTGAAGGAGTGATAAATCATGACTTCACACTAAAATTCAATTAATAACTTAGCTTTAAAAAATAAAACTAGGATCTCATTATTAAAATAAAATCTTAAAAAAATAATTATAGAAATTATGTATTTTCTCTTTTTTCCTTACACTACAATTTAATTTCAAAGCTATTAGTTATTAAAAAATAATAAAACTCAAACTTTATTTATAAACTTAAGCCAACACCATATCAATGGCTTATAGCTGATCGATTTGATTTGTTATTTTAATTTATTCAATTGCCATCACCTTACAATTATCATCCACGATTCAAATCAAATTGTTGCATTTTATCTTGGTTGTGATCTAAAAAATAATTGAGATAATTGATTAGTTAATGATATTTTAATTTGTAAGGAATTTGTTGACTGATGATTGATTAATTATCTAAGTAGACAAAAAGGGAATAGAATATCAGATTATGGAGGAGAGGGAAAGGGAAAAAATAAAATTATCACAAATTTATAAATAAATTATAAATAAAAACAAAAGTAAGGGATCAAAAGATAAAAGACAAACTATGGTACCACGCAGCTGTTGCACCCTAGGTTTGTCCTGTATGTACACATTAAACAAATGATTTTTCCTTTAATTTTTTAAAAAAATTTTAGGTGAAATGAAACCAGAGTGTTAATGTTTCCGGTTCCAACTTTGGACAATTACAGACTTGAGTTCTAGATGGGAAATGTGTACGACACTAATCAGTCACTGCAGTAATTCATCAGTATTATTTGGAACAAGATAAAGAATACACACATGATACGTTATACCAATCTTGAGAACGTTCTACCATGCAAAAAGCCAAATTGCTGGGCAATATCTCAAAATCATGTCTTTTCCATTGTGTCCATAATGCTTTTATGGCATAATTAGATGTTAATATATAATCTATTTATAAGAAGATTAAAGTTATGTTGGATATTATTAAAAAGTATTAATCTGTCAAGCCGACATTCTTAAATTACTACTCTCTAATTTAACAAACTCAAATACAACAATTATATTTTGAAGTCAAAATCATGTTGAAGATCTCGTTGAAATAGCAAACCAAGCATCATAAGATGGAATTGAAATTTAGTTTACCGTAATTAAAAGTTAAAAAATTAAGAAATTAATTATGTTAAAATGACAGACTTCCCAACTCTAGACCTCATGATAGGTTTAGAGGTTTAAAAGTTGAACAATTTGACATACAATTAGAAGTACCAAGTTGTGTTGGATAGAAGGGTATTTCTGTCTTTTCATTTCATATTTTGTACTATTTTTGGCATTTGGAATATTTTTTAAAATATTATACCATTTTGAGAACATTGCAGCATTCGAAAGTGTAAACGACAGAGCAATGTCCCAAAATCATGTCGTTTCTGATATATGCTCATTTGAAAGTGCAAAAAAACCACTCAAATATGCCTGTGCAACGTAATTACACCAATTACGAGGCCTAAAACTCCATTAGCAATAGTAGAAAAGCTTATGTCAACAACAATCTTATTGAAACCAAGCACTGCAAATCAAATCACAGTACTTGGTCCCCCCAAAGATCCACTCAAGAGTTCCTGAGAATCTGCAAAAACCAAGACTGATAAACCTTGAACCTTGACAAATATGATCTAGCACTTTGTAAAGAAACAGTAAAATGAGAAAGATTCAACACACACAGTACAGAAAAAGGGATTAAGTGGTTCGGCTTAAAGAAGCGTACATCCACTGTGAAGAAGAAGACAAGCTTTCATTATTATGAGTTCTTTTGGTTACAGAGAAGAAGAAGATTTTCAACTGATTTAATCCTCTTAACAGTCAACCAAAGACCCTTGAATCTGTTTTCTAGAACCCAATTCCTTCCACATGTGTAATAGCTTTAACAACATTTCGGAACCAACCTCAAGACATGCGTCACAATCTGGAAATATCACACAGACGAAAACGGTAGGCTGCGATGTCGTTTAGAGTACGAGACTCACGTGTTTGAGCACATGATTTAGTCTTCTGTATAGCCGACGTTAGGATAATGTCATATAACTTCCTGAACACAATAAAGATGACAAGTCGTTACCACCAATAAGTTGCAATCCGAAATGTCAGCCAACTTCCACTGTTCTAAATTTGAGTTTCATTTTTAATAAATCTATAGACGAATGAACAATTTTAAACCACGTTAATGGTATCAAACAAGATATTTAAAAGGGAACATCTCAAGTATCGTGAAAATTCCAAGAGCATTTACTTCTAAGTGCATGGAATTGTAGACATAGTTACAATCAACCACTTTTTCTAACAAACAAGAAGTGCTTCCAAGATTATGGCGCACGATCCATAATTTCTGCGTGATTTAGTGCTTAAAATCAAGAACAAGTGCAAAAAAAAAAAAAAAATCAACAAGGTAAAAAAATAGACATGAAGTTTGAAGGTACAACTCATCATTAAAGGCAATGATATATTTCTACCATATGTATATTTGGCACCTTATATTATACGGTATTAAAATTCTACAAAAATTAACGTAATATAATTGATCCTATGTTTAGCTAGCTAGAAGTTAATTTGGCATTATCCACTTAAATTCTCATGGAATTGCTTATAAAGTGAGCACATCATACACCAAAAATAATGAGTGGATTAAAAACTTGAATGAAACTGGAATTACAAAGTATTGCCTTTTTGTACACAAACACAGATAAAAGGATAGCTAGCCTAAAGGGGTAATTAGGGAAATAAAAGAAAAATTTTGTTACAATAGCAATCATCATCCAATCATTGTAAAGCTTATAGAAACACCAATCTTTCATGGACATGTGCTGAGATTCTTCAACGTGACTATTTTGCCAACTCATCAAATCTAGCTCACTTTCCAAATCAGCTAGCTCCAGTTGATAGTGGCTTAGGTGGCATGCTAACATGGCCTAAGGGTCAGCTATTTACTCTTCACAGCTATTATTTTCAACATATACCACCTATCATTACATTTGTAAAACATACTCAAAGACAAATAAACTAAACCTATGGTGATATATATTGTACAAATTTTATTGAACTCGCAAGTCACGAATCTATTGTAGAATAGATTAATGGTGACGAGTGTCGATCCCACGAGGAGGTTGATTTTAATTATATGCTAAATTAATTTTCTTTTAATGGAAACAATTAAATTATGGTAACTTTATCCTAAATTGTGAATTAAAATGGCGGGAATAATTAAGAATGAAACTGTTATAATAAAGCATTTGGGTATTCGGATCCGCATCAACATGCTCCATGGGCTAAATATTCCATATTAATACCAACTAAATCATAAGGGGGGATTCCACACCTCATGAACCACTCTTCAATAAGTATGGTGCTAAGGGCTTATCGTGCCAAATAATAATAACCTGTCTTAGGGTCTTAGGTTTAAGAGAAATGATATCTAGACAAGACTATTATTATTTGTCGATGAAAAGTCAAAACAACCACAAATATTAGAGGGGAAGAGAAAGTAAATTTACCAAATTAAGCCCATGGAACATGTTGAGACTTCACCTTCAACCCAAGCTCAAAAAGAAACTAACTACTCATATTTTAACTAAGGATAAAAAAGAAAATTTTATTACAATACAAAGAAACTACAAGAAGGAGAAGGAACAGTTCGGATTAAAAACAGTTCGGATGCTCAGGATTGCGCCATGGCATCAGTCAACAGTCAACAATCACCAGTCAACAGTCAATATTTGTACAGTAACGCTGCCTGAATAGTAAATAATCCCATGTAAGCGCATGTACTGTACACACGATTTTTGCTCCACTGAGACGCTGCCACGTCATCGATCTACAGTACATAAGAAATTTAGTCCAATAAGATCGTGACACATCATCGGTCAGCGCCACGTCATCGGTCAACGCCACATAAGCAGCCAATATCACATAATTCGTCCAATCAGATACTGCCACGTCATAGGTAGTTGCCACATCATCTGTCCGTATATATGAACAGTGTCGTGAACAGTACCGTAGAATAATAACTTTTTTCCTTTAATGCTCCTCTTAAGGTTTTCGACCGTCCTCAATCCAAATATGACGTCCGTTTTGCTGTCTGATCACTCGTTCATTGTGAAACGATCATAATGCCCCTAAAATACATAAAATACATCATTATAATAAAATACATATAATTAAATAACAAAATACTTAAATAAATAAAAATAGCAATGTTAGTGAGATTTAAAGTGTAAAATGACGATTTTCTCCATTATAAATATACACTTTCTAACACTCAACAATATACCCATGACTGCATTAAGAAAAAGGGTAAAAGTACTTTTCTTCTTCAAAACACAGTCAAGCCACTGAAAACATTTCTCTTCGCTTCTATTTTCTTTGCCGAACCAGGTCTTTCTTCTTCACCTAATCTGTCATCAACAATAGCGCAGCCACTTTGAGTACTTAATGCAGTTAATGCCACCAAGGGCTCCAGTGCAACACTACATCTACTGCTCCACCACTTTTGCAACGCGGGTGCACAGCTACTACATGACATCACAGTAAATCATTGGAGCCATTCTTTCCCTAAAAAAAAGAAAATGGACCCAATTTTTTTTTTTGCAGTTAATAATTTAACCTTTTTGGGCTTTTTTTCAACTTACTTCTCTCTTCTTCTCTTCTTCAAAAGAAAAAGATTTAAAAGGAGGAATAATAATTATAAATCTATACAAATCTTTGGTATTTTTTAAACATAAATAAATAAATAAAGGATCAAAGAACTCATAAAATAAAGAAATTTTTTGAATGATAGCACCAAAAAAAAAAAGCTATTGATTGGCAAACTATTGATTCCATTCCTAAACTAACCACTGTATCTCATTTCGAAAGGCAAGCTAATGACTCCATTTCTGATAACCTTTGGCTTCACCAATGACTAGGTGATGAAACTAAACTTATGGTTAGCTATTCTGGTTGCATCGACTTGCGTCTATCAGGGGTGGCTTTAGGTATAGGCAAACAAGGCGGTCACTTAAGACTCCAAATTTTAGAGACGTCTCATTTTTTTAGTATTTCTTTAATAATTCTCTAATTATTAGATATAAAAAAAATTATGTATGGAAGTAAAGCCTATTAGACATATATACAATTAAGAATTATTTTTGTATAAAAATTTATATTTGGTAATTTTATTGTTATAGAGATATAATTAAGATAAATAAATAAATAAATTTTTTATTTTTTTAGTTTCTTAAAAAAACTTAATTATTTAATATTAGAAAATTTGATTTTAGGCTATTAAGAACCTTATAATCTAAGAAATTATAAATAAAAAATTTTATTACTCTCTTCTCTATAAAGAAAATTATTACATGTATTAGTTTATTAAAAAAAGTAAAAAAATTAGTTTTTTAAAATATAAAGTTTATATCCATTATCTAATCATTAATTTATTATCTTAATTTTTAAATATTCTATTTGAAAATAGTATTTTTTAATTTATTTATTTTACAAAAATTCTAAAGAAAGTAAATTTTAGGTTTTGTTTTTAAAATTTTTTAGGATCTTCTTAATTATTTTTTAAAATTTAAGAACTAAAGATGAATATATATATATATTGAAATTATTAAATAAAAAGAGGTATCGTAACTGAGAGTAGTTAATGCTGGATTGGGAATTTATGATGACATAGAAGTGAGTTTGACTTTTTTTTCATAAATGAAGAAACTTGGGGGCGAGACCTGACACTTACCTCGTCAAAGAGAGTATCAGGAGACACAAAGAAGACATTTGGACAATATTTACTTCACCATCAAATGAAAATTTGAAATCGAGATCATTAAAAGTGTTTACTTTGTAAAATAGAGGTAAGAATTAGAATCATAATAATGTATCCCACCTAATCAATCTCTCATTTGTTAGATTTTCCATTTTACTGCCAATGAATTTTTATAATTTCCAAATTGCCCTCAACCAACTTTTATCATTTTTATATTTTGGTTCTTGTAGAATTTGTGAAAATATCC
Source organism: Aegle marmelos (assembly GCA_030449875.1). NCBI lineage: Eukaryota > Viridiplantae > Streptophyta > Magnoliopsida > Sapindales > Rutaceae > Aegle > Aegle marmelos. The sequence goes on from JASUUL010000023.1 coordinate 15,752,633, forward strand.
AAAAGTTTGTATTATTTGCGCGCAGGTCCTTTATTATTTAATAATAATAATTAATTAATAATATAATATTTATTATTACTACTACTATTATTATTATTGATGTTGTTGCTGTGCAACGTCATTATTATTTTATTGATATTATTTAAAATTTATTAATCATTATTATTTATTGTTAGTATTGCCAATAATCTCATTACTATTATTTTAACATTATTTTACTAAAATTTGTTAATTTTAATTTTATTAGTACTAATATTGTTAAATTTTATTATTTTATTTATTATTTAGTATTATGTATATATATTATTATTATTAAATTATATTAAATTTACTATTTTAATCATTATTAATTATTGCTATTAATATTTTTATTAATATTATCATTATTAAAATTTTTTATTATTAAATTTATAATTTTAATTAATATTATTTTCATTATTATTAAGGACTTTTTAGTAATTTTTAACAACCTAATTTATTTTATTTTTTATTCTAAGATAAAGTAAATGCATTAATAGCAATCTAACTTATTCTGATTTTGATTCCTACTATTAAGTAAACAACTTAAGCTGATCTTTATTCTCTATTTCCATTTTAGTCCATTCTCATTTCTAGCCATTCTGATTTTAGCTCATTCTGATTCTAGTTTAGAGAACACAAACATTTGTCAGTAGTGTGAAAAAGATATGGGAAGGGAATAGCTTTGAAAATAAGGGCCCATTTGGCATTTTTTGAAATAAAAATGAGAATAAAAATAATATTTTACAGTTAGTCTATTTTGAATTTAAGTATGCATTTAATATTATTTTCTATATCTTGTATTTTAAAATTGAAAATAATCATATGTGTTTGGAAGATACAATTGGAAAAGAGAAAAACCGTGAATATGTGTTCGATATTATCATTTTTAGAAACAATTTTTATTGAACTTTCTGATAATTCTAGTCAGAAAGTTGAAATAATGAAAAATAATATAAAATGAATTTTCTTTCGTTGCTGCAATTAAATTTTTAAATAAATATATATTACCATAAATAAGTTAGCAATAAAATTTTAAAATAGATAATATTACCATAATTTCACCTTTTCTTCTCCAATTACTTTCTTGTTATGTCTTCTCTATAACAAGAGAATAAAAATGTACATTAAAATTTCGTTTGCCTTTAATTCATATATTTTCCGTTATCCAAAGAACAAGCGTAGCAAGACAATATGCCAGTCATACTCTCAAATGCAAGGGCCTCATCCACATGCTTTGAAGGGGGTAAAAAGTAAAAATAAAAAATATATACGACGGGAGACGAAGATTGGACTTCGCCACATGGGAGAGAGTCTAAGAGAATAAAATATGCTAAAATTAATATGTATTTATGTAATCTATAAATAGCAGTACAGATTTACATACAGTGATTTCAAAAACATTTTGTTTCAAAATTGAAAAATAAAGGTGGGAAATGGAAAAATGTTAGATGAATCCAAAAATTTAAGTCGAGCTATGTATGGAAAAAAAAAGGAAATTAGAGTGAAAATTTTAAAAATACTTAAAATTTTGATTTTCAAAGAAGAAAAAGATGAGATATGAGGATGAAAGATGAATAATAAAGTAGCTACAGAAGAGGGAGAAAGTTTAGTTAAATGTTAGAAAGATGAAGAAGAATATGTGTTGATAAATGAGAAAGAAAATATAGAAGAAGATGCTCAAATTAGATTTATTATGTATTTGGAAATGTGCCCAACCAATTTTATAATTTATTCTGTAATTCTTTGTGTACGATAGCCGAAATGTGTTAAAAGTAATTTTCTTATTTATTCTATCACATGGCTTCTGTTTTATGCATTTCATAGTTTATTTTATATATTTTCTTAAGAATACTCGTCCACATGTATCGCACTTGAATTAAAAGGAAACAAAAATGAAAATACTCTTTGTAAACGATACCGAACGGGCCAAGTTGTTTGGTAACTTGATACTCTCAAAGGCATGTTGGTGATTATGTTATATTTATTATATCACTCTATTAACATATAGGTGTGTTGTAGTATGCATTAAGTATTAATTTTTATGTTATCATCTTTAGATAACTTTTGAATGAATTTCGTATGTTTCAACTATTTATTTTATATTGTAATATTTTTAAAGATTATTTGATTGAGTTATTTATTTTGATCTTCATTCAAAGTAAATATTTGGGAAATGTTGAAAAAAATAAATGCTATGCCGCCAATAATTTTAAAATTTGTTAGTTTTATATATCTTTTAGTAGAATTATGATTTTTTTATGTTTATACTAAAAAATCATATGAAAAAAATTTAACATTTAAGAATTCCGTATTTTTTTAAACACTAACAAATATGCTTTTCCAAATATATAATTACATGAATCACAAAAAATTAATACAATACATTACAATGTAACACCAAATATAGTATAATTAAAAATTAAAATAATAAAACATTCTTATAATCCAATGCTAATACAAAAGAACATAATATAATATACTTATATTAAAATAATATAATACAATGTAATGCAATACAATACAATATACTAAATGCACCCCTAAATGCATGCGGCCGTCATACAAATCGAGTTGTACTATGCAGTAAATGCTCTACGTTAACAAAGTCGTAATATATGAAGACCAAGGCGGAAACCTTAGGAACGAATGCAAATGGCTTCGCCATACTATTGCGATAATTTTTTGTTATAATCGGTCCTGATATTATAATCCCACAAGAACGTTAAGATTTTTCTACGTGTGCCAAAAATGGGCTAAATAAGTTAGGATGGGCTCAAGGACAAGTTTGATTGCAAAATGCAAATTCACATGAAAACATGCACCATTGAATGCCGTATTTGAACTTTTGGAATTATTCTTTATTTGGATCTATCAAGAACCGGCATGCGAACTACTTGTATACTAGCATATGCGAGGTTTAATTTTAACGCATGCAGCATTTAGAAGGTACTAAGGTAAAAACAAAAGTTTGCGATTGCAGCAAGAGCTGATCTTTTCATTCCCCTGTATGGTAATAATAAAAACAAAAATAGAGGAGAAACAGAGGCTCTCTTTTCATTCCCCTATTTTTCAGTTTGTGGTGATTTTAAACTTTTATATCCATATTTATTAAAAAAAAGAGTTAACAAAACTATTTTTTATTTTTGTATAGACATTTATTTATTTAAAAAAGTACAATTTTAAACTTATCCTCATACTTGTTTGTAGGAGGATTTTTCTATTTTTTTACGTCGGCCATATCAATTAATGATGAAAGTTTATATCATTAATTGTTTTTTAAATGAGTAAGCACGGTATGATCCCCAACGGAATTTAATCCTTTTACCCTTTTTTGTATCATTGTTATTAGTTTCAGCGCTTAAATTGATCCACGAGCTTGCACTTCAAGTCTTTGTCTTAATGTCAAAGGTATACTACTAACAGTGACGTAGCCAGGAGTTTCATCAAGCTGGGGCACATTTAAAATCAAACATGACTCAAATGGGGCATATGGTAAACTATGTTGTGGGGCATATGGTAAGTTCTCATTTGGGAAACTATGTTGTGGGGCCCACAAACTCCAAATGGAAGCTTGCCACATGCACGATCGTACTCCTTTTAAAGTGCATTTACATGTATCTAATTGAAATCACAACTATAATATTAATTGATAATAAATTCACTCATTAGAATTGTTCTTGTTGAAAACTCCAAAACGGAATTTTATGTGTTAAAAACAATGTATGATAGTTTCATTATCAATATAATCAAAAATATATTTTCAAATATACAAGACTAGATTATAACTTAATTTGCTTTTAAAATCTTTTAATAACAACAAAAATATTCATATATTGCAACACATAGAGCAAACATGAATTCATGGTAAAGTTATGGATTCTAAAACTAGATAAAAGATTAATAATAAAATTAGAATTAGGTAGACTGACAACTTATGGATTAATCTTGAAAGAATAAATAATTGATTTTACTTGAATAAAAAATAAAAAAATTAAAAACTAATCAATTATGGTATTGATGCCATAAATTTAATTACGATATCATAGAATAACTATAATCTAAATTCATGCAACATTTATAATAAAAATAAAATTTGCACTTACAACAAGATGTGATCTCTCCATTTCCCATAAAATTAAGAGAGGGAAAAACAAAAAAAATTGTGTCAATAATTTTAAATTATTATATCTATGTTTATTTTTTTAAAAAAAATTCAAAATTATTTTCTATTTTTATATTGATGTTTATTTATAAAAAAATAAAAAGTACTTGAAGAATCTAACTCTACAGTTATCCTCTCTCTAACCCTGTGTGGCTTTCCCCCCCCCCCCCCCCTCCTCCCTGCGTTGGGCATATCAATTAAGAAAGTTCTCATCAGTAATTGCTTGGGAAATGAGTGACCAGTTAATTAACACCTTTGAAATCCTCAGCGCAATTTGTATCAGAACTGACTGGTACGAATACAACTTCCACCAAGCATCTTTGAAATCTCACTGACCCTTGTCTGCCCAGTTCGACCTTGTTTCTATCTCCTTCCTTTTTTAATTTTATAAGAATCCCTCTGTATTTATATTCTGCATCAGGTGTATAAATAATGTTTCATATATGTTTGCAGTTTTTAGTTTTCCGCAAAGGCATATGAAGTCATTTTTCCAAGAAAATCGGTCTTTGAAGGAGCATCATTCAAGCTGGACTACCAAGTTGGACTATTTAGTTCTTCTTCAACGATTTTGGTTTCACTAAAAAGACCAAAATGAATTGTTTCAAGTTGGGCTATTTAGTCATGCATCTTGTTCTCTTATTGACATTCGTTGCACATTTTTTCAAATCTTGAGGGTGTAGCTGTCTTGTTTTCCTTTTTTTTAAAGAATAAATTAAATATACTTATCTATAGTAATTTAAGTTCGAGGATCAAACTGTTGCAGCACTGAAACTAGTTGGTGCTTCTTTACCTTCTACTGTAGGATTGTAGATTAGAGATTTCCTTCAATGAGCCAAGTATTGTGAATACGTGAACTAAAACAAATTATTTAGACGTATGCAGTTGATACATGAACTCTCTGACCTGTTTTGACTCCGGAGAAAGTTCCACGAACTCAATAGGAAGTATTGTGTATATGAGCAGTGTTATTTTACATTTCTTTTACTTTCCACTGTATGCTTGCTTACACATGAATAATTACAAAATGTGCAGAATTCAAAAGACAAGATTGAACCCATCCTTCGAGCAAGTTGAATCATGGATAATCTCTCATCCATGATTCAACTTCCACTTTCAGTCTCTGTCTTAATTTCTGGGGTATACTGCTAATGAGACCTCCCGCCAAGTTCAAACTTCTTGATGTCTTGTGATTCCCTTTTTTGTGGTGGTTACTATGTCGTAGAACTGACTGTTAAAGGCCATCAATCAATTCCGTTTTGTAACTTTTAAAAAAAAAAAAAAAAAACATGACGATAAAACAAATATTAGCCCTTGGATGGCATCCAGCTATTGACTTGCATCCAATTGTTGACTCTCTCATATTAGGATACAAACTAAATTCATAAGAGGATCCCTCTTCACCATGGTCAAGCAAATTCACAGTTCATGGAAGAACACAAGCAACGGTCCCTGCAGGACTTTCTTCAACGAACCAAAATAAGCTTTAAAGACTTTGTTTAAGTCATAAAGATCAAAGAAGCAGAATTACTTGGTTCCTATGCAGAAAAAATCAAATTAAGCTGTCTTGATTAAGTTCATTGAAATGGTTCTGCCGGATGCTCCCTTCATCATTGAACTCTTATTGAGATATCGTTTCTCTCAATTTGGGGAGCCAGTTTGGGAAGTCGGTCCATTGATACCCGAACAAGTTCACAAACCAGCCGGTTCAATGGTTCATCATCGTAAGATGAGAACCAACCGACGGTGTTCTAACATGGCTGAAGATGAGATCGTTCAATGGTTGTATTTGAAGCCACATGGATTTATGCTGTACCTGTCATTTGGTACTAAGGTTGGTCTAACCTTCTACCTTGGATGAGTATTCACAACTGGGCGATGCTTTAAAAACATCAAACCAGTCATTTATTTGGGTAATTTTAATTGCAGCTGGATTAATTCCACCAGGTCATTTCACTGCTTCAGACGGATCAGCAGAAGGTCAGTTATTTTCTTAGTGGTTCGCATAATAAAGTCGGTAGAAGAGATCTAATAATAAGAAATGGGCACCACAACTATCGATCCTAAGTCATCAATCAACGGGTGAATCTTAAGCTCACCGTAGAAGCAATTAGATATGGGGTTCCATTCTTGGCACGGCCAGTTAGAAGTGATCATTCATCTTAAGGTGGGGCAATATGTGGGTTCTAACGATCAATCAAAATCGATTGAAAAGGATGATACAGTGAGTGGAATAGAAAAGCTGATGGCTAATCAAGAGATGAAGAAATGAACTCACATGCAATGACTTCAAAGATCATATTAGCCAGAAATCAGTTTAACAAAAAAGATTTTGCTCCAATACCATACGTAAGGTTTAATTTTATATGAATTCAAGCTGAAGTTGATATCTTTTATTGTTTAGTATCATGATATTAGGGAAATTTTTAATATATCTTCATTTTAAGCCAAAGCACTCATAACAGTAGTTTCCCATGCATTTGGTGATCCTATTACAAAATATGAACAATATAGATGCCGGAGAAGCACAGAGGATAACTTTTTACCCTAACGTTATGCAAGCAAATTCATTTGTTTTCATGAACTAACCAAATCAAAACAAAAACTTACTGATCGCATGGTTCAAATCTGTGCAACAATGGTGCATTTAAAAGGAAGTAATGTGCAAATAAAATTTGAGCTTGGAACAAGAACTCATCTCTTCAAGTCAATATTTCCAGCTAGCAGAGGAAGGATTTTAGGCAACTCTTGCCATCAAATGAAAGTAGTGAGCTGTCAAACTCTATTATCCTTTTCGCTACTTGAAAAAGAGAGAGAAGAATGAGAGGAAAAACGGGGCCCCTCTGTTTTCATTCACCTGTTTTTCAGTTTGGTGATTGCAAATAAAATTCAAGTCCCTGCAGCAACATTAAGATATGACTTTTTCATTCTGAGTTGCCCTCAATTAGGTACAATATGCTCGACTAGTAATTGTCTTAAAAAAACAAAGCTCCATGACAAGATGAAAAGCCAAATCTTTTAGGAAGGACAAGTTTATTCCCACCAGAAATGGAATGTTTCACTGAATTGAAGCAAACACAGCTAGAGCCTGAAAGGACAGTTGGCTAAGCATGAAAGACAGGCAATCGTTATATATTTGAAAAGAGAGAGAATAAAATCAAGCGTGTTTCTGTGGCAGGTAAAGCATGGCATCAATCAGGCTTTCTGCACTTCAGTAGTGCAGGCAAGCCAGCAAAGGCCATCAATCAACTCTGTTTTGTTTTCTTCATATAATAATCAAACAAATGTTAGCCCTTAGATTGCGTCCAATTGTTCAGTGTCTCAAATTACGATGTAACCTATATTCATAAGAGGATCCCTCTGTGCATACATTTCACGTGCATAAGGTGTTTGAATAATGTTGTGTGTATGCATTTCCTGTTTTGTTAGCAGTTTTAAGGGTATTTGGTGTTTAAGTCATATTGGTGACGTGGCAGTATAGTCAGCAAAATCCGTTAGTGGTTATTAGTTTCAGCTTTTGAAATCTGTTATGCCGTTTCTCAGAGAGCCGGGATGCACGTGAACTTGATGTCCGTGTGCAGAAAGTTCTGGATGTTAGGATGTAAGCTTGTAATCTCATCCATTAATAAAAACTAACAAAAAGAATTTTCTTCAGCTAAATTTTCTCTGAATTTCACTCAAGTTTTCTCTGGAGCCAAACAGTCCTAAAACAACAAAACAAACTTTGATTAGTAGTCTGTTTAAGGCCTATTTCTGATTATATGATATCTACGTTCATGATTATATACGCCTATTTTGTGGGCCTGGTCTGTCATTTGGTTTTTAGTTTTTCCCAGAGGCAAATCAAGTCAAATTTGTAAGAAAATCTTTAGTTTGGACTGTCTAACAAAGCCTTCATTCTTTGAGGATTTTGGATTCACTTGAGAAGGTCAAAATGGCAGACCGTACGAAGCCGGAATATGAAACGTTTCTATTCGCCTATCCAAATTTTAATGTCACTTGTAGTTTTACACCTTCTTCTCTTATTGATATTCATTCCTTGTGGTCATTAATGTCGCTATTCTTTTGTCTTGTAGAAATGCTTGTGGTTGAAGAGCTTTACATGGAAGCTGTCTTAAATATTGCCGGGAAACTGATTATGGAGAACTTGACCGGATAACATCTGGGTGCATCCTTCACCATTCCTTCACCATTCCTTCATTATTATGTTACTTTCTGTAAATTTTGTACGATTTTGATGCTGTATTGACAGTTTCTAGGTAGATGCCCACCCATTGAATTGCTTGTTTACTACTTTTTGGTCCTTCAATTGGTATCTCGCTGCAAAAATTGGAAGTAAAGCGGTTTTTTGCTTCTATTTTTCGAATACAATATTCGAAACTCACTTTATAGAGATCTAAAAGGGAATCAAGTAAGGATGAAAGTGTTATATCTTTCACCAAAATGTTGCAAGGAATTCATTTTCTTAAAAAAAATAACAAGGCCTTAACAAACAGAATTCGTAACTTGGTTGTCGTAGAGTTGGTTTGGAATGTGCAATCAAAGGATCAGAGATATATTTCCTTAAATGAGCTAAAGATTATCCGTCAATCTTCTACCCTAAGCTCGCTGTACTATCCGAAACACTTTTTCTTGTAATGGAGACCAGATATTACATTCACAATTTCAAGGGTCGCAATGGAGGAACCCTTTCAGGTTTGCTAGCTAGTCACTGACTCTTTCCTGTGGCAATTACATTCACTCACTGTTTTCGTGCTGTTTTTAACTTCACTTTTACATTTGTTTTGACTTTTCCACTTTCTGTTAGGGGCTACCCACGTTCCTGGAAGGTCCTCAAGAAAGTGAGGAATAAATATATCTGTTCGCATCAGCAGGAAGTGATGCCTTCCCTTAAGGAGGTTGCTTTGGATATCCTTCCGTCAGCTTGAGTTTCACCGAAGTACATATCTCGTGATAAATCCCACTTTCTTATAAAAGATCGAGTTATGTGCTGAGTTCGGTGATTGGTGCGTGATTTCCAGTTTGTAGGTAACAAAGCATCAGATGTCTTCTCCTGATGTTTTTCATCCCACGGAAACATGTTTATGTCATTATCGGCACAAATGGGGTAAATAAATCGGGGTCAAGAAAATTGCATAAAATCCAAATATTGTTATTCAGCTATTATTTCCATGTTCCATTAGTTTCCACACAAAAACTTATACAAATCCTTTGTAACTCCATCATTATTGGAAAAGAAACTGTAGCAACTGTGGTTTATATCACAAAAAAAAAATTCCAATTAAAAAATTGACGTTATAATTTAGGGGATAGTTGCTGCTTTAATAATTAAAATTCCAGTTTATCCATATATTTTTAAAAACTATATAAAACACAATTATCGCTATATTTGTAGCTATTGGATTCCACTTTGGCAACGTAAAATTCGTTAGCTACAATTTAAAATTCAAATAAATCTGATACGTAATATGTGAAATACAGATAATTAAATAGATTTTGATTATTTGATATTAAAATATATTTAGGTTAATATCTTAAGGATTGGTGATAGTCAAATATTTTTTCAAAAATCAAACCCAAATTCATGACCATAGACTTTTTCTAATTTATTTTTTCCTTTGAAAAAGGGAAAAGGAGAAACTTGGGAAAATAATTAAGTTTTTAATAAAAAAATTCTTTTTTTATTACAGTACTTTGTCTTTATTAATTTAAAAATATTGACTTCAATATTTTATAATAAATATAAATATAATATTAAAATAAAATATAATAATATAAAAAATATTTTATAATACGTTATAATTTTATGTTGTATAAAACTAAATTGTATGATAAATAGAAATATAATATTAAAATAAATGTATAAAAATTTAAATTATTTCAATATCATATAAAATAGTTTTACTATTATCAATGCATGGAATGAACTGTAGTAATTATAAAATCTATTTAACTCAAAAATTTGTTTAGAATGTTTATAATAAATACAAATATATTATTAAAATAATATCGATAATTTACATTTAAATAATTAATACTGATATTAATTTTTTTATTTATATTACTCTATGAAAAAAATTAAACTATTAAATTATATTTATATTTTGTTAAAAAATTTTGAAGTTAATTCTTTCAATTACTATCTACCGAAGGTATTATAATCAAAAAAAGATATTAGTTCTCCTTATTAAAAGGTTAGAGTCTACGTGACAATTTTCTCAATTTTTGGAGTATAAATACATACTTTTCCCTTGAAGAAAATAAAGCTTGGTTTAAACGGGTAAAATGGTGAATAATACAATACCACAGAGGATGCAAATATAAGATAAAAAAACAACCAGAACGAGCAATAGAATAACGCCATAGTGGGCGTACGCACAAGGCCAAAGTTCGTTACATATGATCTGAGGACAATTTAGCTGGTGGCATGGGTCCTGCGCGTCCTTTTGGGCATTTCCACTTTTTCAGCACTGACGATTAAATGTTGCTGATACTTTCGAACCATGGAAAACTGACGCTTCATACTTTTGGGTGGTTGCCATTATTTGATTTTCTTGCGGTGATGCTATGCGACGAGCTATTATGACTTCAGTATTATTGAGGTGTGTGTTGAATGAAATATTGATCATAACTAATTATTTTAAATTTATTCATCAATAATTGTAATATTATAAATGGTCAAATTAAATAAAACGAGCCGCTCTATATTGTTGTTTAAAAATCTCAACATCAATAGTGATACTAGTTATGATCATCGGACGAAATATATGGCTTGTAATAATTAAATAAAAAAATTAAAATGTTTATAGTGTAAATAGTGCTTTACTGGTTAAATAACCTAAATTCATTCAACAAACGATAAAAAATCATAGTAATTGAATAAAGCAAAGAGAGATTTACAAACAATTAAAGACCACAAAAATTTGATTATTTAATGATTTATACATACAAGATGCAATCAATTATACAACAGTAAAAGGTGATATACGCAATTTCACCATTTAATTCATAAAACGTTTGGCAAATATATGAGGAGACCAAATTAGCTTTTACAACAGTAAAAGGTAATAAAGTGAGTTTTATGTTTGAATTTTTTATGCGAGTGTGAAAAATAAAAAATACACCTGATGATGTAACCTAGGGAAAAAAAATGAGGGTTTCGGTCCTTTTCCCTATAATATTTAGCAGTTAGAAAAAATAAAATCCAAAAAAAGAAAAGAGGTGTGCACATGCTTCCCATTGTAATAATTATATGTAGAAGCATTCTGAAAGGATAAATATATAAATAAAAATAATTATACGCAGAAGCAAATTAACAAGATGAAGAATGACAGAAAGAAAGGTGCTGGTTGTTGGAAGAAGAGGATATGTCGGCAGGAGGATAGTGAAGGTAATCTTAAGTCAAGGCCATATCATTCGTGTTCTTCCAAGGCCTGAAATTGGCCTTGATATCGACAAGCTACGATTGCTTTTAATTTATAATTTAAGAAGCCAGGAGCTCTCTTGATTAGGGGCTCATTTTCCGATTACTGTGGCCTTGTTGAAGCTGTCAAACAAGCCGATGTTTTCATTTGTGCCATGTCTCGGGCTGATTTAAGTAATCACAACATTTTGAAGTAGCTCAAGCTGGTTGAGGCCGTCAAATAAGCCGTAAATATTAAGGTACATGGGTCTTAATTTTTACGTCATCTTAATTTCAGTTCCAAAATTGTATGCAAGTCACTAAATTTCTTTAAAAATTTGCTAGATTTAAAATTTCAAAAACATGGTAGAAAAAGAGATAGTGAATCATATTTGTTACTTATACACTGATTGAGGTGGAGAGTTCACCTCGTCAGAGTTTAATGAATATTGCAGTTCAAATAGGATCATCAGACAACTCACTGCAGCCTTCTCTCTACAACAAAACGAGGTTACGAAGAGAAAGCACCGAACCTTAACCAACATGGTGCAGTGCATGTTGGCTGATAGAGGAGTTCCTAAAGAATTCTGGTTGGAAGCTGTAAATTAGGTAGTGCATGTTCTTAACAGATGTCCTACCTCAGTATTGAAAGACAAAACACCTGAAGAAGCATGGAGTGGACTCAAGCCTTCTGTGGAGTATTTCAAAGTTTTTGGTTGTACTGGACATGTTCACATACCATATGTCAAGAGGAAGAAACTAGATGATAAGAGCATTAAGTGTGTGCTTTTAGGGGTGAGTGAAGAATCAAAAGCCTTTCGAATGTATGATCCTAAGTCTAAGAAGATTATCATAAGTCAGGACATGATGTTTAAAGAAAAAGAAAAATAGAGCTGAGAGAAAACAATTGAAGAAACTCAATGTGATGCTCTTGAATGGAGAGATGAAAAAGAAGGTGAGTAGGCTATAAAAAAAAATGACATTAAAGAAGAAGGACAACTTAAGCAAGGTGAAGCTGGAGACTCAAAAACTTTTATAGCAACATGTCACGGGATGAGAGTTTTCAAGCCCGTGTGGCGCTCCTGCATCCCATACTACGAGAGTAAGCCTAGTGGAAGTAGCACAATATCGACTGGTTTTGCCCTACCTTGGGCTGATCAGGAGAACGGCTTCAGTCCCCAACCAGTGTGTATAGGGCTCCGCCTAGACCCCTCTTCCACGTTAAGTCCTCGGCTAGCGACAAGCTCCCCAAACTCAATCGGGTCGGCCTGCCTGAACTCCAAAGAGTCTAGATCCGTAATGTTTCCCAACACACACACCCTTGAAGCACGTCTCCCACCATCAGCACAACCTCATCGATATTAGCGTACTGGCGCATATCTTGGGCGTCACGATTGCGGTCCGTGACAAACAGATGTAAATAATTTGGTTCAATGAAGGATCAGAAGAGAACCAGTATAGATGGAGGACTATGTAAGTGGTGGAGACTTGTCCAAATAAGAAGAAATACAGTAGCCAGCGATGCTTATATCTTCAAATGATCCAAAAATTTTCAAAAATGCTGTTAGAAGTTATATTTGGAGGGATGCTATGGACTTGGAAATTCAAGTTTCAGCTTGATGTTAAGAGTGCTTTCTTGCACAGTGAGATTACTGAAGAAGTTTTCATTAAGCAGCCATAAGGTTATGAAGTGAAAGGTGCTGAGAACAAAGTCTATCTGTTGAAAAAGTCATTATATGGGTTCAAACAAGCTCTATGAGCATGGTTCAGTAAAATTCAGTCCTATTTCATCAAAGAAGGGTTCAAAAGGTGTTCAAGTGAATACACTCTATTAAAAAAAATGGTGGAGATGGAAGAATCCTTATAGTCAGCTTGTATGTTGACGATCTCATTTTTACTGAGAATGATGGGAAGATGTTTGAGGAGTTCAAGAGGTCAATGAAGTAAGAGTTTGAAATGTCTGATCTTGGAAGAATGAAATATTTCCTTGGAGTAGAGGTGGTGTAGAGTTCAGTTGGAATTCTCATAAGCCAAAGAAAATATACTAATGAGATACTTGAAAGGTTTGGAATGGAGCTTTGTAATCTTGTAAAAAATCCTATTGTGTCTGGCTATAGATTTGTGAAAGATGAAGGAGGTACGAAGGTTGATTCCATCACTTACAAGCAAATGGTGGGTAGTCTTATGTATTTGACTGCCACCAGACTTGATATTATGTATGTAGTAAGCCTAATAAATAAGTTTATGGAGGCACCGACTGAGTTGCATCAACAAACTATGAATAGAATTTTTCGATATTTGAGAGGAACAACAGAGATGGGAATATTTTACAAGAAAAAGGGTGAGGAGAATTTGGTCGCTTTCTCTGATAGTGAATATTCTGGGGATTTTGAGAATTGAAAAAGCACTTCAGGCTATGTCATTAAACCGGGTTCTGGAGCTGTGGCGTGGAGTTCTAAGAAACAGCCAGTTGTGATACTCTCTACAACAGAGACAGAGTTTATAGCTGTTGCTTCATGTGCCTGTCAAAGTGTTTGGATGCAAAAGGGTTCTCGGGAAACTTGGTCTCAATCAAAGTAAATACACCATTTTTTTGTGATAATAGTTCAACTATTAAGCTTTCGAAGAATCCTGTTATGCATGGTAAGAGTAAGCATATTGATATTCGATTCCATTTTCTTCGAGATTTAACTAGAGAAGGTGTAGTTGATTTAGTGCACTGTGGCTTTAAAGACCAGTTAGCTGATATTATGACAAAACCATTAAAACTGGATTTGTTCTTGAAGATGAGAGAAAAACTTGGAATGTGCATTGATCAAGAGGTAAACTAATTGCAAACTTTGCAATTCAGTTTAAGGGAGGATTTGTTAGGTATTTGCTAATTTAGTCTTAATAGATTATTTCTTTAGTTTGTGAGCTTGTTAGTTCGGATTGAATAAATCTTGGTTTGTAGGATGTAGTTTTGCTTTTGAATCGTTCTTCCTTACTCTTAGCATTTTGAATCATTATTGTTTGTAATGGCTGTATAAAAGCCTCAGTTTAGTATTCAATAAACAAGCTGAACAGCTACCAAATGCTGTTACTTTTCTACATTTGAGTTCTAGCTATTTGACAAGAAATTTACATAACCAACCAAAGATTAAAAGGCAAGGTACCATGTCATGTTCGATCCTATGAAAAGAATGGCTGAACATCACCACATCACTACGTCGTGCATAATTCCTCTAAAAGTTTCTTCTGCCTAAATTAATCACCACAAAGAAACTAGGGGGACATTGTTTGTGAAGAAAATAAAAGGCCCAATAATAAAGCATCACGTGTCAATATTAAGAATTTGGTTTATGTCTAATACCCTAGGTGTTTTAGAAAGTACTTTGAATACACCTATTAAGGTATAGAGGTCAAAAAATTATTCGTAAAAATGTCAACAAATAGATGAGAGTCGATTTCCAGTCAAAAAATAAGGAATCAACGAGAAAATATCGTGCTAGAAAAGAGGGGATAGCTGCCTATTACGTTAATAAATAAGCCAAAAATATTAATGCTATTGAGCTTTTCTCTAAAAAAGGTCTTTAAAAAAAATCCATTTTCCCTATATAAAATCATTTGTATTTCAAAATCCCGACCGGTGTTTCTCAAATAATTATTCATGACATATATGGAGTTATTTATTCCCGTTTGATTTTACCTTAATTCTTTTTTAAGAACTCTTTTGCACCCAAAAAAAAAAAATTCATTTTCTTAAATTGCAAATTTGGACTATGAACAAGAAGTGGCAGTGGGAATTTCTGTGACATTTTCTACGAAGATTGTTCGACACGCATTGAAATTGGGGAAGGCCGTGAAGAAGCTACAAAGCTTTGTACTCGGATGGATAACTACTAGAAGCAGGGCCTGTGAGAAACAAAATACATGTACTTATAGTGTAGTCCAAAAAAACCTACCTAGCATAATAATTCCTACCGGGAAACAAATTTATGACTTCTTAACTTTATTAAAATAATTAATAAACGCATCACTGAGCCGAGGCTTTTGAGGCAAATGTGCCAGTGAAGTATGCTTTTGTTCAATTAAAAGTAATGTTTTAATGACATACCTTGAGAAACTAAATAAAATCATTCATTTAATTTACGTTAAAATTTTTTATTTAAAAGTAATAATATTTTAACTATATACGAATTAGTAGATATTTATTAGGTTTTAACCACTCGAGTAAACCGTACCTTGATCCCGACCACTCGTTACCCTTCACCTTACTAACGCAGGCCACTTTCTGAAAAAATAAATAAAAAATAAAATAACAGTTATATTATAATTATGAATTTCTATATAAATTTATTAATTAAATAAAAATATAAAATAATAAAAAAATCACACAGGACGATAACTATTTTAATTCAACTAATTTTATGATTATTGTATATATTCTTATAAAATAATGCACAGCCTATCAATAAATATATATATTTTTATAAATAATTTACCAAATTTATAATTTTATTATTCGCATAAATTAGTTAAATTCCGAGGTATAAAAAAGCCCGGTTTTTGAAAGGGGCTCGCTCTCTCCCCCTCTCTCTCTATTTTATTTTGTGGCTCAAAATGCCGTTATCCTCCAAGACAGCCGTCGCTTTGCCTATGCTTCCTACTCCGGTTCCTTCAATTCCACGTCGATAGGTATACTCCAGTCTGTAATCATTATTTTTTAATTTTTTTAAAAAAAAAACTGTTTCTTAACCGATTAATTATCACTCATTGCGGGTACATCGCAGAAAATTTTCAATAAAATGTAGTAATTGTGTGTTGTATTGCCATGCTGTTGAATCCTTCTTGATTTTTTAACAAAGAAAACTTTACGTAATTTGATGAAGAAGAATATATGAATTTCTGAAACAATAAAAACTGTAGGAAGCAAAAAGACATCCTTGTGGCGTTAATGAATTGCTTGAGACAAGGTTTAAAGAATTTTGTATACTTTTGTTAAAGCTATAAAATGCTATCTATTATCTGTGTTGCTGTTACAGACTAAAGTGCTTATGTTACGCTATGTGTTAGGGCAACAATAAAGTTGTTAAGAAACAGTGAAGGCTTTTTGTTGCTTAAGATGAGGTTCAAGAATATTATATGAACTTTAGTGAATATTATATGAACTTTAGTGAATATTATATAGACTTTAGCTAATATTATATGAACTTTTGTGAATGTTTGCATGGTGGCTTTGATCTAGTAGCTGCTCCAAACTGACTGATTGAAGGAGAGAATTTTACAGCTAGATCAAGCTTCTTTCCCCAGATTAACTTTGACATGGACCAATCAAATGGCTGTTGCATTATTAAAAATTGGTTCAAGTTTTCCATAGTTATGGCCCACTTATACGGAATCTGGAGAAATGAATGTATAAATTGTGACTTGTATCATCTGTGAAGGTAAGGAATAATCCATGGAATTATATAAGAAGCATTGCAACTGCTTTGTTGATGACTTGAGGCCAGAGAAAATGCCGATAACATATTCCTAAGAAAGTTGCTCCTTTTAGTTCAGTTTGGTCTCTTATTGAATCCCGGCTACAGCCGTGCAAATAGTAGGGATTGAGATGCTTCTGTACGTGTAAGCATGCTCTTGTATTTTTTTTAATTTATTTTAGTTACTATGCCTTACTAAATGTTGAATTGATCAAATTTGGCGACATGTTTTCAGTCTATAGCATGGAAGAATGCTTGCAAGTTAAGTTGAAAAAATTATCACCATTGCCCTCAAACTGTTGCATCTACAGAGTTCCGGAGCGATTACGTCAGGTAAATGAAAAGGCATACACACCTCAGGTAGTCTCAATTGGCCCTCTCCACCATGGCAAAGCAAACTTACAGTTCATGGAAGAACATAAACAGCGGTACCTGCGATACTTTATTCCACGAACCACAATAAGCTTTGATGAGTTTGTTCAATTTATAAACCTCAGAGAAGCGGAATTACGAGGTTCTTATGCAGAAAAAATCGAATTAAGTAGTGCTAAATTCGTTGAAATGATTTTGCTGGATGCTGCCTTCATCATTGAACTCTTATTGAGGTATCATTTCCGTCAACTTCAAAAAAAAGATGATCATATATTTCATAAACCATATTTAATAGAGGATATATGGTATGATACGTGGTTGCTTGAGAATCAGCTTCCTTTCTTCATTCTTGAGGATCTTTTTGCCCTAGCGGCAATTGAAATCCCTGACCAACATGAAATTCCAACCATCATCACAGTCACATTCGAGTATTTCAAGGGTTTAGAGGCGGTACAAGGTAATCGGGAAAAATTCCCTCCTTACACTGAAGTTAGGGTAGAGCATTTCCTTGATTTTCTAAGGATTTGTCATCTACCATCATCAAGGAATCAGGAAAAACAAAAAGGTCAGCAAAAAGACAAAGGTAAAACCGCACCAAGTGTGACTGATCTGCACCAAGCTGGAGTCCACTTCAGTTTGAGCAAGAGCAGTGAGTTGTTCGCCATAGAATTCAGAGACAGGACATTGCATTTTCCGAAACTGAAGCTACAGCTGAGAACTGAATCCTTATTTCGTAATCTCATTGCCTTCGAACAACGGCATTTCTCAGAGAATTACATAAATGATTACGTGTTCCTTATTCATCATCTCGTGAACACAGCGAAGGACGTCGAGTTGCTTGTTCAGAACGGAATCATTGAGAACTGGTTGCCGGATAAAGAGGCAGCGTCAATGCTTATATATAATTTTTATTCTCAAGTAATTTTGTCATGAAATTGTTCATTTTTATTGAATGATGAACAAGCCTTTATTATTATTATTATTATTATTATTATTATATTATTATTATTATTATTATTATTTTAATGAAATGAAATAAATGTTGGGGTTATAACCTGAAAATTATTCTCTCCATTTCATATTTCGTATTTCTTTTACCACATGAAAAATTAAGTTTACACGACAAATTTACTTGAATATTTAATCATGTTATGAATCCATTGACAGGTTAAAGAATTAACTTTCAAAGTTCAACGTTACGAGATTAATAAATAGCAGAAACTAATTTTTATTTTCATTTGATTTTCATATTGTCTGGTTTCGTGTATCGCACGAATCTTTGGGCACCGACAAACGCAAGTACACGTTACTCAAAGATCTCCCTTGAACTATTGTTCAAGGAACTTTGATTTGGACGGTAGATATCTAACTAACTAAAACTAACCTTCTTAACTCGAACCTTATCTACTAGTAAAAGTAGAACCCTTCTCGGTCAGCGCATCTCCTTCATTTATAGCACAAGAGATGTTGAGTGAAAGATGGAAAATAATTGTGTCAAAGTAGTCAAGATCCAACCACTAGGTTTGAGGCCTCGAGTTCGAACTCACACGAACTTATTTTCAATCCTTATCTTATAAATATACGATTAAGGATAGATTGGTCTTTCTCATAACTAACCAACTAAAACTAACAGTCAAATTATCAAACTCAGAGTTCACCCACCAGTAAACCTGTAAAAGTAAAACAATTACTTCTCCATTAAGTCGTCTCTTTATATATAACAAACAATGTTTTATGAAAGATGGCAAAAGCAGTCAGTAACTAATAATTAAGTATCAAATAATTCAAAAAGGATGTCAAGCTCTGTTGCTAATGCTGCTGACGCTGAGGTTTGGATTGTCCCATTCTTCGGTCTGGGACATCTATTTCCATGCATAGAATTATGCAAGCAGATCGCTTCTCGTAATTACAAATCTACCCTCATCATCCCCTCTCACGTTTCCGCCACCAGCGTCATCCCTTCCTCTCTTCACCAATACCCTCTCTTTGGAATTACTGAAATACCCTCCTCATCTCCACCCCTATCACCACCTCTCGCTCACCACCATGTTGACATGCACAGCCAAATGCTTCAAGGCCTTCGAAACCTGCTTTCAACCCGGGTACCCGAAACCCGACTCGCTTGTGCGGTCGTCGACGTTATGATGGGCTGGACAGTTGATGTTTTCAAGGATTTTGAAGTTCCTATTGTTGGCTTCTTCACCTCTAGTGCTTGCTCTGCAGCTGTGGAGTGTGCCATGTGGCAGGCCTGCCTCCAAGGTATCAAACCGGGAGAGACCCGTTGTCTTCCCGGGTTACCCGACGATATGAGTTTTTTCGAATTGGATGTTAAACGTAGGCCTCACGGGCCCCCTCCTAATGCTCCACCGCCGTTGCGGGGTGCACCCGATCCGGGAAAAATGGGTCCACCAAAACTCGGTGATCAACCACACTGGATGAAGGAAGTGGAGGGATCGATGGCGTTGATGTTCAACACGTGTGATGATATTGAGGGATCATTTATCAATTATTTAGCCAATCAAATGGGGAAACCGGTGTGGGGAGTGGGTCCACTATTACCCGAACAATTTTACAAATCGGTCGGTTCAGTGCTTCATGATCGTGAGGTGAGAAGCAACCGGCGGAGTTCTAACATGACGGAAGATGAGATCGTTCAATGGTTGGATTTGAAATCACGTGGATCTGTATTATACGTGTCATTTGGCACTGAAGTGGGTCCCACGTTAGATGAGTGTTCGACACTGGCCAATGCTTTAGAAGAATCAAATCAGCTGTTTATTTGGGTAATTCAAACCGGCCGAGGTAGATTGGATCCTCCACCTCCTCTAACCGATCTGCATGAACCGACGGAAGGCAGTTATTTTCCCAGCGGACTGGATAGTAAAGTCAGTAACAAGGGTTTGATAATAAATGGATGGGCGCCACAATTATTAATACTAAGTCATCAGTCAACAGGTGGATTTTTATCTCACTGTGGATGGAATTCAACTGTAGAAGCAATTGGCTGTGGGGTCCCAATTTTAGCATGGCCAATTAGAGGTGATCAACATTACAATGCCCAATTAGTGATCAATCATCTCAGGATGGGGTACATGATTTCTGATGATCAATCAAAATCGATTCAAAAGGATGATATAATGGGTGGCATAGTAAAGCTTATGAGTGATCAAGAGATTAAAAAACGAGCTCACATGCTTCGTCGCGTGTTTAATCATGGGTTTCCTACAAGTTCAGTGAATTCTCTGAATGCCTTTAAAGATCTTATTAGTCAGAAATGAGTTTAACAAAAATAATTATTGTGCATGTTATTAACGAAAAGGCTTTGGTTTCGTTTGCTTGGGTGTAAATGAATCTACTTCATTGAGAACAGACATCTTAGCACTAGCATAATACTATTTGTAAGCTTTTTGTCAATTGACTACATTCAATCGTTAAATCAGAAGTCCTACAAAAGCATCTAAGATACTAAAACAGATTTTTTGGTTAAAAAATATTAAATTTAATTTTATTGCAAATTAAAGTAGTCAATAAAAAATAATTTAAATCGTAATAAATAAAATAAGATAAACTCTTGAAAAATATAGTAAATATAAAAATTAAATAATGGTATTCTAAATAAATTACAAATAAGTAAACAAGTTCATTTTTGTCATTACGCTTCTAATTTTCACTTACCAAATTTGTATTGTAGATTATTTGAAAGCCAATTGTTATATAATCATCATTTATCAAACACTCTATTAAATTATTTGTAAAATTAATTTTCTTAGAATCAGGGTAGAAATTAATTCTTAAGAAGTAAAAAATTTCAATTTTTAAGTCATAGTACTTAATGAGTTTTATTAATAGTG
The DNA here is from genome assembly GCA_030449875.1 of Aegle marmelos. NCBI lineage: Eukaryota > Viridiplantae > Streptophyta > Magnoliopsida > Sapindales > Rutaceae > Aegle > Aegle marmelos. The sequence goes on from JASUUL010000023.1 coordinate 15,773,900, forward strand.
AGCGCATTTATCTAATATATGAAAATAAATGTTTTAGTTATTATCCACCTGTTCTCTTAAAATCATTCTTAATTTTTTTTTCTTTTTGCTAAAATTCAAAGGAAAATAAATGAAAGAAGAAGAGTTAAGGACAAAAAGAAGAAAAAAAAAAAGAAAGAAAGAAATAAAAAAAACAGAGCTCCTCTGTTTTCATTCCCCTGTTTTGAAATTATCCATCCTCAATATAATTTCATTTTAAACAAGCTAATAAAGGAGAATGGGTTAGGTTAGTTGCTTGGCCTCCCTTACCTCGGGTTGTGCAGTCAAGCCCGTTCATCAGGGGAATTCAGAATTTGAATTACCCGTCATAACTTGGCTTCCCACTTAAGCATCTTGAGCGTGCTTTTCGTTGGTTTGATATCGTTGTTCCACTTGTTTCATGAATGAATTGCCACCTCAGTATTTGCTTATTTAACACAATTAATCTGGCTTTTCCAGGGAGATAATGCAATGCGCCATCATGCATGATGGTGCGTGACCACGTGAGAGAGTTGACGAAAGCTGCTTTTTCAAATCCACAACGGAACTCCACAGTCGAAACTATCAATACGACGACTTTTCTTTGTCGTTTCAATCTTAATTAAACAGAAAACAAGTAAGGTCAAATAAATTTTGCTCCACCTATTAAATTAGTATAAGCATGTAGGTTCTATTATTAATATTATAAAAATGTGGGTTTTTTTAATCATTAAATATATGATTATTATATTATTTATAGATTACCTTAATTATGGCGCATTAGAAAAGGAGATTCTCTAAAAAAAAAAAAAGAGAGAAAAAGAGATTCCTTCCTCGGCGAATGAAAATAAAAGAAATTAAAAATAAAATAAGATTTGGTGAATTTAACACTTTTTTTAAATGTTGTTGGTAAATTATTCATAAAAAAAAAAGATCACTGATAATTTAATAAATATTAACAGCTGCATGATTAAGTCTTTTTCTTTTATAAATCTTTGTCATATAAGTTCTATATAATTATATTCTCTGCAGGTAACAGTAATTTCTTGCTCAATAAAATTGTTTTTAAATATTCAAGATAATTACAGAAACTCATTAACTTTTTGATCCCACATAATTAAACAGGTACAGTTGTTCTAAAACCTTCAATTACTTTTTTTTTTAATAACATGATCTCTAATGCTTGATCTTTATAGCATTTCTCTCCTTCTTTTATTTGTTTTAATAAAATTTACAAATAACATTCTTATCCTTACTAATAAGGATTATTTATAAAAAAAATTTAGAAAAATATTTATTTTTCCAAATGTAATAAAATTTTTTAAGACTCTTTATAAATACATATTTTTTTCTTCCATAACACTAATTCCATAAAGTTTCTTCTTCTTCTTCTTTGCTGCTCATAACACTCTTACTTAATCCTAATATTTAAATCCTTATTTAAGAGGAGAATCAAAGAATTAACCCTTATTTAGAAGTTAATTCTTGAGAAGTAAAAGAAATCCCAAAGATACCCTCAATTAACTAAAAAATAGTTATTTAAGTTATTGTATCTAATGAGTTTTATTAACAATGAGTGAGTGAGTTTATTAAATATATTAAAATAAATATTTTTGTTATTATCCACCTGTTTTCTTAAAATAATTCTCATTTTTTTCGTTTGCCTAAAGTTTCAAGGAAAATATGTGAAAGAAGGAGAGTTGGGAAGGAGAGGGGTTGGGGGGGGGGGGGAAGGAAGGAAAAACAGAGCTCTTCTGTTTTCATTCCTCTGTCTTGAAATTATCTATCATCAATATAATTTCATTTTGAACAAGTTACTATAGGGAAATGGGTTAGATTCCCTTATCTCGGGCTTTGCGGTCAAGCCCGTCCCTCAGGCGGATTGAGATTCTGAATTTCCGGTCATGATTTGGTTTCCCACTTAAGAATGCTTATCATTGCTTTGACATTGCTGTTCCACTTGTTTAAGGAATAGATTCCCACCTTGGCGTTTGCTTTTTAAAAGAATAAATCTTGCTTTTCTAGAGAAATAATGCAATATGCAATTATGGATGATGGTACACGTCCATGTGTGAGGGATGTGACGAAAGCTTCATTTTCAGTATTGGAAGTGCTATCCACAGCGGAACTCCACCATCGAAACCATCAGCACGACAGTTTTTCTCTGTCGTTTTCAATTCAATAGATACAAGTAAGGTCAAATAAATTCTGGCCCACCAATTTAATCAGTATAAACATATGGGTCCCATTATTAATTTTACACATATGTCGGTTTTTTTAATTATTATGTTATATAATTATTGGATTATTTATAGATTGCTTTAATCATGCATACGATTCTGGTCGAAAAAAAAAAAAAGGGATTCCCTCTTCGGTGAATGAAAATAAAAGAAATTGACTCAGAAAATTTAGCACTTTTTTTTTTTTTCTGTTGGCAGTTTATTCATAAAAGAATTGATCATTTAATAAAAATTAATGGTTATATGATTAAGTCTTCTTCTTTTGTAAATCATTGTCCTTACTCTCATAAGCTCTCTATAATCACATTCCTCTGGAGGCAACAGTCATTTTTTGCTCATTAAAATTGTTCCTAAATAATCAAGGCAATTGCAGAAACTCATCGACTTTCTGATCGTAAATAATTAAACAGGTGCACTTGTTCTAAAATCTTCAATTCATTTCTTTTAATAACATAATCTCTGATGCATGGTCTTTATGGCGAAAAAAAAATTTCTATTGCTTGTTTTGCTTCAGTTCTACTGCCTGTTTTGCTTGAGTTTTATAGTTGTTGTTCATTTATGACAAATTTATGGCTGCTTTTTCTTTTTTTTTCAAAAGACACTCGAAGTACGTTTTTGTTAACAGCAAAAACTCTGATCCTTAAGAAAGGAGAAAAAGGGCTCTGTTCAACTATCAGTTGATTCAAGATCAATATTGCGATATTGTTTGTTGTCTGTTATCTCTTTGTCTTCCACTCTAGTATTGTATTCCTTTTTTTGACATTTTATTGGATTTGTCGAGTAACAGGCAATGGCTGTAGAAGCGTGTCTGGCTGTTTTTTCCGGCATTGTATCAGAAGGTGCAAAGTCACTGTTCAACCCGATTAAACGGCAGATATCTTATGTGTTCAAGTGCCAGAGCTACATGGATGGGCTAAAAGATCAAGTGAAGCAGCTGGGATATAGAAGAGAAATGATGCAGCAACCAGTTGACCATGCTAGACGACAAGGGGATGAGATTTATGAGGGTGTCACAGACTGGCTGAATAGAGTTGATGAATTCGGGGAAGGGGTTGCAAAATCCATCATCGATGACGAAGGTGGAGCTAAGAAGTCCTGCTTCAAAGGATTGTGTCCCAACTTGATTTCTCGTTACAAGCTTAGTAAAAAGGCAGCAAAGGCCGCAGAAGCGGCGGCCAGTCTCGTGGTAACAGGCAACTTCTCTAATATTTCCTACCGTCCTGCTCCAGAAAAGGCAGAATTTAGGGACGTGAAAGATTACGAGATCTTTGATTCAAGAAAGGAAATATTTCAGGAGGTTATGGAGGCGGTGAAGGATGTCAAGCTCAACATAATTGGGGTCTACGGGATGGGCGGCGTGGGTAAAACCACGCTCGTGAAGCAAGTTGCAAAGCAAGTGATGGAAGATAAGTTGTTCCATAAGGTCGTTATGGCAGAGGTAACACAGGAACCGGATCCTCAGAAAATTCAAGACAAACTCGCTTCTGCTTTAGGCATAAAGTTTGAGTTGAATGAAAGTATATTCAACAGAGCAAATCGATTATACGGAGTATTGAAGAAGGAGGAGCGGCTCCTGATTATATTGGACAACATTTGGACAAAACTCGAGTTTGATAAAATTGGAATTCCTTTGGGGGTTGCTGAGGAGCAAAGAAAGGGTGAGGTTGAAATTCCTTCAGGTGATGTTGAGAAAGCAAGAAAGGATGGTCAAAGGCGATGCACAATAATATTGACCTCTAGAAATCGAGATTTATTGGAAAGAGATATGAAATCTCAGAAGAATTTCTCGATTGAAGTTTTATCAAAGGAAGAAGCATTGCAGTTGTTTGAGAATATCGTGGGTGATTCAACAAAGACACCTGCTATTCGGCCTCTCGCAGATGAGATTGTTGAAAGATGTGAAGGTTTGCCAGTTGCGCTAAGTACACTTGCAAATGCACTGAAAAGTAAGAGCCTTGACTGTTGGAAGGATGCATTGTATCGTCTAAGAAGTTCCAGTGCAATAGAAATTCATGGAATGAGCGCAAACGTGTACGCCTCCATAGCATTAAGTTACAACTTCTTGTACAGTGAGGAAGCAAAATCTCTGTTCCTTCTTTGTGGTCTGTATGGCGAAGCCGATGCCATAGATGTTGCTTACTTGCTGAGATATGGTATGGGTATGGGCTATTTTAAAAACGTTTACACATTGGAAGAAGCAAGGAGTAGAGTCCATACGTTGATCGACATTCTCAAAGCTTCATGCTTACTGTTGGGCGGTGATGCTGAAGATAAAGTTAAAATGCATGACGTCATTCATGTTGTTGCTGTATCAATTGCAGAAGAGGAGCGCATGTTTAATATTCCAAATGTTGGTGACGCGGAGAAAAAGATGGAAGAGACAACAGAGGAAGGTCCAATTGCTATTTCTTTACCTTTTAGAGATATTCAAGTGCTTCCTGAAAGGTTGCGATGTCCCCGTCTCGAGTTATTTTTTTTGTTTACAAACAGTGATAGCAATGACCCTGTCCCTATGCAAATTTCAGACCACCTTTTTCAAGGGACGGAAGGACTCAAAGTTTTAGATTTTACTGGAATTCGTTTCCCTTCATTACCTTCATCACTTGGTTGCCTCTTTAAAGTTCAAACATTATGCTTAGAGGGTTGCGAACTGAATGATATAACCATAATTGGGCAGCTAAAGAAATTGGAGATTCTCAGCCTTGCACGTTCCAATATCAAGCAGTTACCACTTGAAATTGGACAACTGACGCGGTTACAGTTGCTAGATTTGAGCGATTGTTGGAGCCTTGAGGTGATAGCACCGAATGTCATATCAAAATTATCTCGATTAGAAGAATTGTATATGGATAATAGCTTTACACGGTGGGATAAAGTTGCAGGAGGAAGTAATGCCAGTCTCGTCGAGTTGAAGGGGTTGACAAAGCTAACATCTTTGCGGATAGATGTTCCGGATGCCGAAATTTTGCCGCCGGATTTGGTCTCTGTGGAATTGCAAAGATATATGATTTGTATAGGAGGCCAATTGGAGGAATGGATCTCCAATTTTGAAACATCAAGATTGATGAGGCTCGTGGGGCTAGAAAAAGTTAGCATTCTTTTGGAGAATGATGGGATGAAAATGTTGCTGAAGAGAACTGAAGATCTGCGTCTAATGCGACTAAAGGGTGTTCAGAATGTTGTTCATGAATTAGACGCTGGGGAAGGTTTTCCGCGATTGCGGCATCTTGATGTACAAGATTGTTCTGAGATTTTACATATTGTCGGTTCAGTTGGACGGGTTCGTTGCAAAGTCTTTCCCTTGCTGGAGACATTGTATCTTTATGGGTTAACTAATTTGGAGACGATATGTCACAGCCAACTCGCAGAAGATCAATCTTTCAGCAACTTAAGGATTATAGAAGTACAGTCCTGTCACAAATTGAAGCATATCTTCTCATTCTCCATGGCCAAAAACCTACCGCGGCTTAAAAAAGTAAAAGTACGAGAGTGCGACAACCTGGAAATGATTGTTGGTAAGTGCTGAAATTAATTGTTGGCGGGATTATTGACTTCGTCTCAATTATTTTGATTAAAAAAAAAGAAAAAGAAACAGAGATTAATTATATATTGTTTTTTGTTTGTTTATAGGAACCGCCATGGAGAAGCGAACAACTACTTTGGGATTCAAAGAAATAATTGCAGACGATAATCAGGTGATAATTTTCTGTTTAATATTTTGCTTAATTAATATGTTATCACGATTAATCTTCAATCATAAAAAGATTATTATATTAGACAGTTGTAATTGAAGGAACAAAAGCGTACCGTTTTGCCTTGCAGGTTATTTTTCCTCGCTTGGAGGAGTTGAAACTTGAATGGTTAAAAACCATAGAAAAATTATGGCCCGATCAGTTTCAGGGAGTGTCTTACTGTGGAAATTTAATAAAGCTGCAGGTGTTTTCTTGTGATCGTCTGAAGTATCTGTTTTCTTATTCTATGGTTAAAAGCCTTTCGCAACTCCAACATCTTGAGATCGATTATTGCGAGTCAATGGAAGGAGTGGTCGACACCACGGGGTGGTCAGAAAGAGGTGAAGGGAAGTTGATTGAATTGAAGGTTTTTCCTAAACTACACACCCTGCGGCTCTCAGATCTTCGAAAACTAACAAGCTTTGCCAATACGGGACATATTCATTCAGATTTAGTTGTCGAATTCCCTTCTTTGCTAAGCCTCGAGATTGAGCGTTGCAGTAAAACGTTAAGATTCATCTCTACGAGCTCACCAGAAGACAACATTCACACTGAAATGCAACCTCCACCTCTCTTTGACAAAAAGGTTTTTTTTTTAAATTAATTTTAGTCACAACATTTAATTTTTCTTTTCCTTGAGTCTTCGAATTTAGTTAATATCCACCTCTAATTTATTTATCAGTTGATTATGCCATTTATTGATTAATTAGTTATTTAATCTTTAACTGCCAGGTACGACTTCCTAGGTTGGAGGTATTACGTATTGACCGGATGGATAATTTGAGAAAAATATGGCACCACCAGCTTGCTTCGGAGTCTCTCAGCAAGTTGAAGGAATTGCATATAGAATATTGCCCTAAACTAATGATTATTTTTCCTCCGTTGGTAAGGTTGCTGTATTCATTTCGATTTTTTTTTCCAAATAACATTCAGCAAATTTTTAACCATTTTTGTGTTTACAAATGAGATTCAGCCACTAATTATTTATTTCGCACCACCCCTTTGAAATCTGAGTTTTAAGTCCATTTTTTAGGTTCGCCAGCATTAGAATCAACAATATAATTCTTTTAAACACGATTCAACAGCATAATATAATTTAATTTAATTGTTTTTGCTCATATCTAAATAAGTACGATTTTCAAAAATTAGAGGATAGTCACTCATCTTATAGGTTCATACATTCATCTATATGTTTCTCTTTTCCTTAGTTCTTTACATTTTCATTGGAAAAAAAAAAAAAGAAAAGTCTTCAAAGTTAATTAATATCTCTTGTTTAGTTATGAATTGATTATACCATTAATTAACCACAAATTCATGATTATTTTCAACAACTCTTGATTGTAAAGAAATTTCCTCGAGTCTGTAAGTACTTAATAAAGATCCACTTTACAGCAGCCACACGCCGACAATTTTTTCTCCATTTTTAAATATACATAAAAAAGGAACCAATGAAAAAGGAAAAAGCAGTATTCTGGTTGAGTTTTTTTAAAAAAAATAAAAAATAAAAAAGAATAGTTAAAATTTGCAAACTTTGTTTAAAAACTGGCATTAAGATGCAAAATAAGTCCAAAATATTTAGAAATTGTTTTAAATTCTTTCTAAATTCCTAATATTAAATAGTATAAATGCATTCTTATTATCTGACTTTTATCTATTTATTTATCTTTTGCCTTTTTTGTTTAACCAAAAAAATATCTAGAAGACATTTCATGGTTTGTTATGTTTATAAAACGCATAATTGTATGATTTAAATATATTTTGAACCTAGTTGAATAATACTCTTAATTTTTATTTTTTTAATACACACACACACGAACTTTTGATTATTTTCAAGTTGGAATTCCTAGTAGCCTAGTGAATCTTAATGTATCGTGGTGCGATAAGATAGAAGAAATCGTAGGACATGTTGGAGAAGAAGCGAAGGAGAATCGCATTGCTTTCAGCGAATTAAAACTTTTGGAACTCGATCGTTTACCAAGGCTTACCAGCTTTTGTTCGGAGAATTACACTCTTGAATTCCCATCATTGGAACAAGTTTCTGTTACACGTTGTCCGACCATGAAGACTTTTTCTCAGGGAATCTTATCCACACCAAAGCTATACAAAGTGCAAGTGGCTAAAAAGGTAGAGAAAGAGGGCGAATTGTACCAATGGGAAGGCAATAACCTTAATTCCACTATACAAAAGTGTTACGAGGAAATGGTATGTGTTAATCGATTCCTCCAAACTGCTTATGCATCTCCTTTGCACCTGCGCATTTAAACATGTGTTACGAAAGATGATATGTGTTGAAACGCAAAACATGCAAGTTTAATGTATCTATTTCTAATGCCTTTCAAATAAAAAAATTGTATATATCCAATGCAATTTTTTTGTTTTGTGCAGATTGGATTTCGTGACATTGAGTATTTGACACTCTCACATTTTCCACGCTTGAAAGAAATATGGCGTGACCAAGCACTGCCTGTCAGCTTTTTCAACAATTTACAAGCACTGGCTGTGGATGACTGCACGAATATGTCGAGTGCTATTCCTGCCAATCTGATACGGTGCTTGAACAATTTGAGAGATCTGCAAGTGAGGAATTGTGATTCACTAGAAGAGGTGCTTCCTTCGGAAGAGCTAATTAATGCCGACGAAGAACGCATAGGCCCTCTGTTTCCTAAGCTTTTCGGTCTAGGGCTCTTTGGTCTTCCAAAACTCAAAAGATTCTCTAACTTCACCGGGAATATAATTGAACTGCCTAAGTTGTGGTATCTGATCATTGAGAACTGTCCTGATATGCAAACATTCATATCCAATTCTGCATCTATACTGCAAGGGACAATGGATAACAAGGGACCTCAAAAATTAACATCAGAAGAGAACTTCTTGCTGGCTGATCAAGTACAACCTCTCTTTAATGAAAAGGTGATTATTAGTACTATTATTTTTCCTTCACTTTCATTCGACTAGATGTAATTTCATTAGAATCAAATCAAATTTAATGAATATCTTTCTGCATGTCGTCTTAATTTATATCTGATTTAACAATGCAACTGTAGTTATTGACTAACTTTATAGTATTAATTATTTAAAATGTCTCAAATTAATTAGATGACTGGTAAAATGAGGTGATGAATTATATCCATTTTGCATGTTACATCTCTGTTTTACTAGCTAATTCACATTGGATTTAGCATCAGATTTCATTTATGTGTTTCAAAGGGTAATCCATTTGATAAAAATTGGGAAATAAAATATAAAATGTCTCGGTTAATCTTGCCCATGAAATGTGCTTGGGAAGACTGTAGAGATTGGATATATATTCTAATTTACAACTTAATTTTGTTGATTTTCAGGTTGCATTCTCTCAATTGGAGGGGTTAAAGCTGTCTAGATTACACAAAGTGCAGCGTCTCTGGAAGGAAAATGCCGAATCCACGGTTTTCGCAAATTTGGGAACCTTAGAAATATCAGAATGTGGTAAATTGCAAAAATTATTACCGTCTTCGTGTCATTTGAAAAAACTTTGGAAACTGGAAGTATCGAAGTGTCATGGGTTGACAAATCTGTTGACGCTCTTAACATCTAAAAGTCTGGTGAATCTTGCAACAATGAAGATAGCTGACTGCAAAATGCTTGAAGAAATCATACAATCGCAGGTTGGAGAAGAAGCGAAAGATTGCCTTGTTTTTGGGAAATTGAAGTTCTTGGCACTTGACTGTTTGCCAAGCGTCACAAGCTTTTGTTTGGGTAATTACGCTCTTGAATTCCCTTCCTTGAAACAAGTAGTTGTGAGACAGTGCCCAAAAATGAATATTTTCTCTCAAGGAGTCGTAGACACACCAATGCTAAACAAAGTGAAACTCACCGAAGAAGAAGATGATGATGATGAAGGATATTGGGAAGGCAATCTCAATGACACCATAAAGAAAGTGTACAACGAAATTGTGAGTATCAATTAAATGTCGGCGCTATCTAGCAAATTATTTTTGTTGCAACTGATATAGTATAATATGATTGGTTGACTGAAAATATATGATATTAATAAATAAATTATGAGAGTCTTGTGATGTTTCTGTTTAACTAATCATGTTATGTCCCATTAGTTTATATAATATTATGTTTGTACAAGAGGTTGCAGTCCTATCATTGCTCTTGTTTTATTATAATATGTATCATTGTAACACCCTTTGTCATATGCTTGGCCCTATAGAAATGATTTGGGCTATAGGCCAATCAAATTAAAAGCAGCTATACTAAACCCAAAAGCCAACTAGTATGTGGAGATTAACTCTTGAAATCCGAAACACTTTACATAGACACCAATAAGAGGATTTCACATAAAATGGACAACAAAACATATTGATTTCCAAAAGCACAGCTATTTATTTGTGGAAACAATAAATAAACAAGATACCATATAACAAAATAAACTTCCTCTGCATCTCCAAGGACGGGAGAACAACAACACAATCAAAGAAAAGGATATGCCAAGGCAAAATTTAAATCACTCTACGTTCTACATAAGAAAAATTTTTAAGCTTTTCGATCCATGAATAATAATAAATCTCCTTAAAATAATATTTTTTAAAATATTATACCATTTTGAGAACAGAACATTGCAGCATTCGAAAGTGTAAACGACAGAGCAATGTCCCAAAATCATGTCGTTTCTGATATATGCTCATTTGAAAGTGCAAAAAAACCACTCAAATATGCCTGTACAACATAATTACACCAATTACGAGGCCTAAAACTCCATTAGCAATAGTAGAAAAGCTTATGTCAACAACAATCTTGTTGAAACCAAGCACTGCAAATCAAATTACAGTATTTGGTCCCCCTAAAGATCCACTCAAGAGTTCCTGAGAATTTGCAAAAACCAAGACTGATAAACCTTGAACCTTGACAAATATGATCTAGCACTTTGTAAAGAAACAGTAAAATGAGAAAGATTCAACACACACAGTACAGAAAAAGGGATTAAGTGGTTCGGCTTAAAGAAGCATACATCTACTGTGAAGAAGAAGACAAGCTTTCATTATTATGAGTTCTTTTGGTTACAGAGAAGAAGAAGATTTTCAACTGATTTAATCCCCTCAGAACAGTCAACCAAAGACCCTTGAATCTGTTTTCCAGAACCCAATTGCTTCCACATGTGTAATAGCTTTAACAACCTTTTGGAACCAACCTCAAGACACGCGTCACAATCTGGTAACATCACACAGACGAAAATGGTAGGCTGCGATGTCGTTTAGAGTACGAGACTCACGTGTTTGAGCACATGATTTAGTCTTCTTTCTAGCCGACATTAGGATAATGTCATACAACTTCCTGAACACAATAAAGATGACAAGTCGTTACCACCAAGAAGTTGCAATCCGAAATGTCAGCCAACTTCCACTGTTCTAGATTTGAGTTTCATTTTTAACAAATCTATAGACGAATGAACAATTTTAAACCACGTTAATGGTATCAAACAAGATATTTAAAAGGGAACATCTCAAGTATCGTGAAAATTCCAAGAGTATTTACTTCTAAGTATATGGGATTGTGGACATAGTTACAATCAACCACTTTTCCTAACAAACAAGAAGTGCTTTCAAGATTATGGAGCATGATCCATAATTCCTGCATGATTTAGTGCTTAAAATCAAGAACAAGTGCAAAAAAAAAAAAAAAATCAACAAGGTAAAAAAATAGACATGAAGTTTGAAGGTACAACTCATCATTAAAGACAATGATATACTTCTACCTAAGTGTATATTTGGCACCTTACATTATACGGCATTAAAATTCTACAAAAATTAACTTAATATAATTGATCCTATGTTTAGCTAGCTAGAAGCTAATTTGGCATTATCCACTTAAATTCTCAAGGAATTGCTTATAAAGTGAGCACAGCATACACCAAAAATAATGAGTGGATTAAAAACTTGAATGAAACTGGAATTACAGAGTATTGCCTTTTTGTACACTAACACAGAGAAAAGGATAGCTAGCCTAAAGGGATAATTAAGGAAATAAAAGAAAAATTTTGTTACAATAGCAATCATCATCCAATCATTGTAAAGCTTATAGAAACACCAATCTTTCATGGGCATGTGCTGAGATTCTTCAACATGACTATTTTGCCAGCTCATCAAATCTAGCTCACTTTCTAAATCAGCTGGCTCCAGTTGATAATGGCTTAGGTGGCATGCTAACATGGCCTAAGGGTTAGCTATTGACTCTTCACAGCTATTATTTTCAACATATACCACCTATCATTACATTTGTAAAACATACTCAAAGACAAATAAACTAAACCTATGGTGATATACCCGTGACTGCATTAAGAAAAAGGGTAAAAGTACTTTTCTTCTTCAAAACACAGTCAAGCCACTGAAAACATTTCTCTTCGCTTCTATTTTCTTTGCCGAACCAGGTCTTTCTTCTTCACCGAATCTGTCATCAACAACAGCGCAGCCACTTTAAGTACTCGATGCCGTTAATGCCACCAAGGGCTCCAGTGCAACACTACATCTACTGCTCCACCACTTTTGCAACGCGGGTGCACAGCTACTACATGACATCATAGTAAATCATTGGAGCCATTCTTTCCCTAAAAAAAAAAATGGACCCAATTTTTTTTTGCAGTTAATAATTTAACCTTTTTGGGCTTTTTTTCAACTTACTTATCTCTTCTTCTCTTCTTTAAAAGAAAAATATTTAAAGGGAGGAATATTAATTATAAATCTATACAAATCTTTGGTATTTTTTAAACATAAATAAATAAATAAATAAATAAAGGATCAAAGAACTCATAAAATAAAGAAATTTTTTGAATGATAGCACCAAAAAAAAAAAAACTATTGATTGGCAAACTATTGATTCTATTCCTAAACTAACCACTGCATCTCATTTCGGAAGGCAAGCTAATGACTCCATTTCTGATAACCTTTGGCTTTACCAATGACTAGGTGATGAAACTAAACTTATGGTTAGTTATTCTGGTTGCATCGACTTGTGTCTATCAGGGGTGGCTTTAGGTATATCACAAAAAAATTATGTATGGAAGTAAAGCCTATTAGACATATATATAATTAATAATTATCCTACAATTAAGAATTATTTTTGTATAAAAATTTATATTTGGTAATTTTATTGTTATAGAGATATAATTAAAAATATCGTCTAGCTATTAATCCATTCATTATTAGTTTTTCAAGATAAATAAATATTTTATTTTTTAAGTTTCTTAAAAAAACTTACTTATTTAATATTAGAATATTTAATTTTAAGCTATTAAGAACCTTATAATCTCAGAAATCGTAAATGAAAAATTTTATTGCTCTCTTCTCTATAAAGAAAATTATTACATGTTAAAAAAATAAAAAAAATTAGTTTTTTAAAATATAAAGTTCATATCCATTATCTAATTATTAATTTATTATCTTAATTTTTAAATATTCTATTTGAAAATAGTATCTTTTTAGTTTATTTATTTTGCAAAAATTCTAAAGACAGTAAATTTTAGGTTTTGTTTTTAAAAATTTTTAGGATCTTCTTAATTATTTTTTAAAATTTAAGAACTAAAGATGATATATATATATATTGAAATTGTTAAATAAAAAGAGGTCTCGTAAAATAAATTCGCCTAAGACCTCATTTACCCTAAAGTTGGCCTTGGCATCTATGCCTCCATCCCTGATCCTTTCAAGCATAGAATGAAGTTGCTTTCATGATTATTGATAAGCTATAAGTTGTCAATGATTCATATTCAAAGTAACTTACCTCTTCAAAGAGAGTATCAGGAGACACAAAGAAGACATTTGGATAATGTTTACTTCATCATCAAATGAAAAGTTAAAATCGAGATCATTAAAAGTGTTTACTTTGTAAAATAGAGGTAAGAATTAGAATCATAATAATGTATCCCACCTAATCCATCTCTCATTTGTTAGATTTTCCATTTTACTGCCAATGAATTTTTATAATTTCCAAATTGCCCTCAACCAACTTTTATCATTTTTATATTTTGGTTCTTGTAGAATTTGTGAAAATATCCAAAAGTTTGTATTATTTGCACACAGGTCCTTTATTATTTAATAATAATTATTAATTAATAATATAGTATTTATTATTACTACTACTACTATTATTATTGATGTTATTGTTGTGCAACGTCATTATTATTTTATTGATATTATTTAAAATTTATTAATCATTATTATTTATTATTAGTATTGTCAATAATCTCATTACTATTATTTTAACATTATTTTACTAAAATTTGTTAATTTTAATTTTATTAGTACTAATATTGTTAAATTTTATTATTTTATTTATTATTTAGTATTATGTATATATATTATTATTATTAAATTATATTAAATTTACTATTTTAATCATTATTAATTATTGCTATTAGTATTTTTATTAATATTATCATTATTAAAATTTTTTATTATTAAATTTATAATTTTAATTAATATTATTGTCATTATTATTAAGGACTTTTTAGTAATTTTTAACAATCTAATTTATTTTATTTTTTATTCGAAGATAAAGTAAATGCATTAATAGCAATCTAACTTATTCCGATTTTGATTTCTATTATTAAGTAAACAACTTATGCTGATCTTTATTCTCCATTTCCATTTTAGTCCATTCTCATTTCTAGCCATTCTGATTTTAGCTCATTCTGATTCTAGTTTAGAAAACACAACATTTGTCAGTAGTGTGAAAAAAAAATGGGAAGGGATAGCTTTGAAAATAAGGGCCCATTTGACATTTTTTGAAATAAAAATGAGAATAAAAATAATATTTTACAGTTAGTCTATTTTGAATTTAAGTATGCATTTAATATTATTTCCTATATCTTGTATTTTAAAATTGAAAATAATCATGTGTTTGGAAGATACAATTGGAAAAGAGAAAAACAGTGAATATGTGTTAGATATTATCATTTTTTAGAAACAATTTTTATTGAACTTTCTGATAATTCTAGTTAGAAAGTTGAAATAATGAAAATAATATAAAATGAATTTTCTTTTGTTGCTGCAATTAAATTTTTAAATAAATATATATTACCATAAATAAGTTAGCAATAAAATTTTAAAATAGATAAAATTACCATAATTACACCTTTTCTTCTCCAATTACTTTCTTGTTATGTCTTCTCTATAACAAAAGAATAAAAATGTGCATTAAAATTTCGTTTGCCTTTAATTCATATATTTTCCGTTATCCAAAGAACAAGCGTAGCAAGACAATATGCCAGTCATGCTCTCAAATGCAAGAGCCTCATCCACATGCTTTGAAGGGGGTAAAAAGTAAAAATAAAAAATATATAGGACAGGAGACGAAGATTGGACTTGGCCACATGGGAGAGAGTCTAAGAGAATAAAATATGCTAAAATTAATATGTATTTATGTAATCTATAAATAGCAAGATGATTTACATACAGTGATTTCAAAAACATTTTATTTCAAAATTGAAAAATAAAGGTGGGAAATGAAAAAAATGTTAGATGAATCCAAAAATTTAAGTCGAGCTATGTATGGAAAAAAAAAAAAGGAAATTAGAGTGAAAATTTTAAAAATACTTAAAAATTTGATTTTCAAAGAAGAAAAAGATGAAATATGAGGATGAAAGATGAATAATAAAGTAGCTACAGAAGAGGAAGAAAGTTTAGTTAAATGTTAGAAAGATGAAGAAGAATACGTGTTGATAAATGAGAAAGAAAATACAGAAGAAGATGATAAAATAAGATTTATTATGTATTGGAAATGTGCCTAACCAATTTTATAATTTATTCTGTAATTCTTTATGTACGATAGCCGAAATGTGTTAAAAGTAATTTTCTTATTTATTCTATCACATGGCTTCTGTTTTACGCATTTCATAGTTTATTTTATATATTTTCTTAAGAATACTCGTCCACATGTATCGCACTTGAATTAAGGAAACAAAAATGAAAATACTCTTTGTAAACGATACCGAACGGGTCAAGTTGTTTGGTAATTTGATACTGTCAAAGGCATGTTGGTGATTATGTTATATTTATTATATCACTCTATTAATATATAGGTGTGTTGTAGTATGTATTAAGTATTAATTTTTATGTTATCATCTTTAGATAACTTTTGAACGAATTTCGTATGTTTCAACTTTTTATTTTATATTGTAATATTTTTAAAGATTATGTGATTGAGTTATTTATTTTGATCTTCATTCAAAGTAAATATTTGGGAAATGTTGAAAAAAATAAATGTTATGTCGCCGAAAATTTTAGAATTTGTTAGTTTTATATATCTTTTAGTAGAATTATGATTTCTTTTATGTTTATACTGAAAAATCATATGAAAAAAATTTAACATTCAAGAATTACGTATTTTTTTAAACACTAACAAATATGCTTTTCCAAATATATAATTACATGAATCACAAAAAATTAATACAGTATATTACAATGTAACACCAAATATAGTATAATTAAAAATTAAAATAATACAACATTCTTATAATCCAATGCTAATACAAAAGAATATAATATCATATACTTATATTAAAATAATATAATACAATGCAATGTAATACAATATAATATACTAAATGCACCCCTAAATGCATGCGGCCGTCATACAAATCGAGTTGTACTATGCAGTAAATGCTCTACGTTAACAAAGTCGTAATACATGAAGACCAAGATGGATACTTTAGGAACGGATGGAAATGGCTTCGCCATACTATTGCGAAAATTTTTTGTTATAATCGGTCCTGATATTATAATCCCGCAAGAACGTTAAGATTTTTCTACGTGTGCCAAAAATGGGCTAAATAAGTTAGGATGGGCTCAAGGACAAGTTTGATTGCAAAATGCAAATTCACATGAAAACATGCACCATTGAATGCCGTATTTGAACTTTTGGAATTATTCTTTATTTGGATCTATCAAGAACCGACATGCGAACTACTTGTCTACTAGCATATGCGAGGTTTAATTTTAACGCATGCTGCATTTATAAGGTACTAAGGTAAAAACAAAAGTTTGCGATTGCAGCAAGAGCTGATCTTTTCATTCCCTTTGCGATTGCAGCAAGAGCTGATCTTTTCATTCCCCTGTATAGTAATAATAAAAACAAAAATAGAGGAGAAACAGAGGCTCTCTTTTCATTCCCCTGTTTTTCAGTTTGGTGATTTTAAACTTTTATATCCATATTTATTAATAAAAAGAGTTAACAAAACTATTTTTTATTTTTATATAGACATTTATTTATTTAAAAAAGTGTAATTCTAAACTTATCCTCATGCTTGTTTGTAGGAGGATTTTTTTATTTTTCCACATTGGTCATATCAATTAACGATGAAAATTAATACCATTAATTGCTCTTGAAATGAGTGAGCACGGTATGATCCCTAACGGAATTTATTAATGGGACAAGCTATTACCTTTGATATGGCTCCTAGACATGTATGCATATGTGTATTTTAGTTTTGCTTTGTATTGTTTTTTAATTCAATGAGCCCGCACTAGGCCAGTGGCAGATCAAAGAGTCGGTTTAATCCTTTTACCCTTTTTTGTATCATTGTTATTAGTTTCAGTGCTTAGATTGATCCACGAGCTTGCACTTCAAGTCTTTGTCTTAATATCAAAGGTATACTACTAACACTGACGGAATCAGGAGTTTCATCAAGCTGGGGCACATTTAAAATCAAACATGACTCAAATGGGGCATATGGTAAACTATGTTGTGGGGCATATGGTAAGTTCTCATTTGGGAAACTATGTTGTGGGCCCCACAAACTCCAAATGAAAGCTTGCCACACGCACAATCGTACTCCTTTTAAATGCATTTACATGCATATAATTGAAATCACAACTATAATATTAATTGATAATAAATTCACTCGTTACAATTGTTCTCGTTGAAAACTCCTAAACGAGATTTTATGTGTTAAAAACAATGTATGATAGTTTCATTATCAATATAAGCAAAAATATATTTTCAAATACACAAGACTAGATTATAACTTAATTTGCTCTTAAAATCTTTTAATAATAACAAAAATATTCATATATTGCAACACATAGAGCAAACATGAATTCATGGTAAATTTATGGATTCTAAAACTAGATAAAAGATTAATAATAAAATTAGAATTAGGTAGACTGACAACTTATGGATTAATCTTGAAAGAATAAATAATTGATTTTACTTGAATAAAAAATAAAAAAATTAAAAACTAATCAATTATGGTATTGATGCCATAAATTTAATTACGATATCATAGAATAACCATAATCTAAATTCATACAACATTTATAATAAAAATAAAATTTGCACTTACAACAAGATGTGATCTCTCCATTCCCCATAAAATTAAGATAAAGAGAGAAAAAAAAGAGACAGGGGTTCTTTTTCATTTCCTGATTTTTGTGTTGATAATTTTAAATTATTATATCTATATTTATTCTTTAAAAAAAAGGGATGCAAAATTATTTTTTATTTTTATATTGATGTTTATTTATAAAAAAAATAAAAGGTACTTGAAGAATCTAATTCTACACTTATCCTCTCTCTAACCTTGTGAGGCCTTTTTTTTTTTTTTTTAACCCTCCTTCCTGCGTTGGGCATATCAATTAAGAAAGTTCTCATCAGTAATTGCTTGGGAAATGAGTGACCAGTTAATTAACACCTTTGAAATCCTCTGCGCAATTTGTATCAGAACTGACTGGTACGAATACAACTTCCACCGAGCATCTTTGAAATCTCACTACCCTTGTCTGCCAAGTTTGACCTTGTTTCCATCTCCTTCCTTTTTTAATTTTATAAGAATCCCTCTGTATTTATATTCTGCATAAGGTGTATAAATAATGTTTCATACATGTTTGCACTTTTTAGCTTTCCGCTGAGGCATATGAAGTCATTTTTCCAAGAAAATCGGTCTTTGAAGGAGCATCATTCAAGCTGGACTACCAAGTTGGACTATTTAGTTCTTCTTCAACGATTCTGGTTTCACTAAAAAGACCAAAATGAATTGTTTCGAGCTGGGCTATTTGCATCTTGTTCTCTTATTGACATTCGTTGCACAAGATTATTGATTATGTTATTCTGCACGACCATTTTTTTAAAATCTCGAGGGTGTAGCTGTCTTGTTTTCCTTTTTTTTTTTAGAATAAATTAAATATACTTATCTATAGTAATTTAAGTTAGATGAACCAAGTATTGAAACTAGTTGGTGCTTCTTTACCTTCTACTGTAGGATTGTAGATTAGAGATTTCCTTCAATGAGCCAAGTATTGTGAATAGGTGAACTAAAACAAATTATTTAGAAGTATGCAGTTGATACGTGAACTCTCTGACCTGTTTGTGACTCGGGAGAAAGTTCCACGAACTAAATAGTAAGTATTGTTTATATGAGCAGTGTTATTTTACATTTCTTTCACTTTTCCATTATATGCTTGCTGCTCACACATGAATAATTACAAAATGTGCAGAATTCTAAAGACAAGAATGAACCCACCCTTCAAGCAAGTTGAATCATGGATAATCTGTCATCCAGGATTCAACTTGCTCGTTTTTCTGTGTTTGAATAATTTGGTCCCAAATGTATTTACAGCGTTTTGGTCATGGTACAAACTTGCAAGACGCTTGGGATTTGTTTGATGCATTCTGTGTTAAAGGAAGGGCTTGAATTGATGTTTCATGTTTCATGCAATATTCGATTAGATTCTGTTTCAACTTCTATGTTATTCGTTCAATTGGTATTTTAAGCAGTTGGTTTCCAACTTGCTTTGATTGAAGATCTTTAGTGAAGAAAACAGCACAAGACACCGCTGATTACATTTGCATGGCGTTATCATATATAAGTCTGTATGAATTTTTTACGAGAAGATTAAAATTATCTTGACCATTATTAATCTGTCAATTTGACCTTCTCAAACCAGCACGATCCATGACCCCTGCGTGATTCAGTGCTTAAAATCAAGTGCAAAACAAATTCGAGATGGTTAAAAAAGGATCTAAAGTTTGAAGGTACAAACCATCACTGAAGCCTGAAGGAAATATTTATACCTAAATGCAGGCCGTCTTCAAATGAAGGATTTGTCTACACAGAAACGAGAAACATAAATTGCTCAACAAGCTTGCACTTTCAGTCTCTGTCTTAATTTCTGTGGTATACTGCTAATGAGACCTCCGGCCAAGTTCAAGCTTCTTGATGTCTTGTGATTCCCTTTTTTGTGGTGGTTACTATGTCATAGAACTGACTGTTAAAGGCCATCAATCAATTCCGTTTTGTAACTTTTTATTTTTTTTTTAACATGACGATAAAACAAATATTAACCCTTAGATGGCATCCAATTATTGACTCTCTCGTATTAGGATACAAACTAAATTCATAAAAGGATCCCTCTCCACCATGGCCAAGCATACTCACAGTTCATGGAATAACATAAGCAACGGTCCCTGCAGGACTTTCTTCAACGAACCAAAAAAAGCTTTAAAGACTTTGTTTAAGTCATAAAGATCAAAGAAGCAGAATTTCTTGGTTCTTATGAATGAAAAAATCAAATTAAAAGTTCATTGAAATGGTTCTGCCGGATGCTCCCTTCATCATTGATCTCTTATTGAGATATCGTTTCTCTCAACTTGGGGAGCCAGTTTGGGAAGTCGGTCCATTGCTACCCGAACAAGTTCACAAACCAGCCGGTTCAATGGTTCACGATCGTGAGATGAGAACCAACCGACGTTGTTCTAACATGGCTGAAGATGAGATCGTTCAATGGTTGTATTTGAAGCCACATGGATTTGCGTTGTACGTGTCATTTGGTACTAAGGTTGGTCTAACCTTCTACCTTGGATGAGTATTCACAACCGGGAGATGCTTTAAAAACATCAAACCAGTCATTTATTTGGGTAATTCCACCAGGTCATTTAACTGCTTCAGAAGGATCAGCAGAAGGTCAGTTATTTTCTTAGTGGTTTGTATAATAAAGTCGGTAGAAGAAACCTAATAACAAGCAAATGGGCACCACAACTATTGATCCTAAGTCGTCAATCAACGGGTGGATCTTAAACTCACCGTAGAAGCAATTAGATATAGGGTTCCATTCTTGGCAAGGCCAGTTACAGGTGATCATTCATGTTAAGGTGGAGCAGTATGTGGTTTCTGACGATCAATCAAAATCAATTGAAAAGGATGATACAGTGAGTGGAATAGAAAAGCTGATGGCTAATCAAGAGGTGAAGAAACGAACTGACATGCAACGACTTCAAAGGCCATATTAACCAGAAATCAGTTTAGCAAAAAAGATTTTGCAGTATACAGGTCAGAAAATCATACCAAAAATGCAAAAATAAGTTCATTTACTAACCGTCGACATTGAAGGAGGCCAGAATATCAGCAGACTCGTCAATTGGAGACCGAAACGGCTGGAGATTCTTTTTCCGACAACGCGAAAACGAGAAGCCGTTCGCCGCCACAGTCAGGGTCACTAATATTCCGGCCAGCTGCGTCGCCGATACAAGCAGCGCTACTATAGTCATCTCTTTTAATTTTCAATTTCATTCGGAGAAGAAAAACACATCACGCTGTTTTAGACTGGATTGAGTTCCATACTGAGACAATGAAAGCTGGTACAGTGACGTGGCGAACCTAGTGGATCGCCACGTGGTGGATAAAACATAGCAAGAGCGTCATCGTCTCGCGTGAATTACACGTGTTCGTTGCTTTAACGGCTTTCTTTGCCAATTGCCGTGAGGAAATGGATGAATGAAAGGCTAGAGTGCACCGTACCGAACGGTCCTTTGCTTTGGCGAGTGAAAGAACCCGTTTGAAAGGGAAATGATCGCGTCGTTCTGGAACTACTAGGAGCGGTGGTCCATCTAATCTAATGGCAGTGCTGACAGTGCTGTTGCGAGCTTTCCGCACATTATGGCCGTTAGATTTTGGAGGGTGAAAAGGCACCGCTTCAGCCCAAATACTTCGACAATTTTGTCGATTTTTGTTAGCTGTTAGTCTTTGAGTGATTTAGACAGTATTTTGAAGGTTGTTAAATTTATTAGGGATAGATTGAAACCAAGCATTTCTAACATTATAGATAGACACTTAATTAAATTTAAGAAAAAAGACATTTTTAAAATCTCACTTCTCATAAGTTGTTATTTATTTTATCGGGAAATTATTCTCGATTGTATTTTTATTTTTTCATCTTCTAGAGTGGTTCTGTTTCCTCTTAGATCACACCGAAATAATAAAAAAAATATGTATTAGAAAAATGGAGATATAAAACACTAAAATTAAATAATTTCACCCATCCCTCGACATGTTTGAGCACCTGCATCTTAGCATAGTAGATGTGGGTTTACTCCTCTCCACTTTGCTTCACTGACTAACAACAGCAGAGTGATGAGTGTAATGCTTGGTTGTTTTGATTGTGATAGAATTAACCTTCGTTCTGTCTCTACTGCTAACAAGCATTATCTCATCCATTGGAGAACAAAAGAGGGGGCAATTGCCAATGGTTGAATGTTTACTCGACATGAGAATTATTACCTGTTTTTCCGGATAATTTTGCGTTACAAACAGCTTTCGCAGATTCAATTGCAAAACTTGTTAGGATGTATAACAAGCTCGATATTCTAAAGAGCAATACTTTGTATCTTTATATCAAAGACTTAATTTAAATTTGTGGCATTCAGTCGTTGAATGATAATTAAGTAATTCTTTAAATTATTAAATATTTCATTTAATAAAACAGTAACTCATAATATTAAAATTTTAATTGAAGATTAAATAATAAGGTCCATAATATTATCATTTAATATTTATAATGTGAACAGACTTTAAAACTTTGACTTGATTCGTTTAATTGTAGACGTGAATTGCGAAATATGAAAAGAGAAAAAGTTCTTAATATTGTTGATATATTTATGTTGGAGAATGATGACCAAATAGGCCAGCAAGTATATAAGAGAAGGTCGCGCCCCTTTATATTTTCATGGGTTACTTGAGAATACAAGGGGAGGAGCCAGCTGCCCTTACACACGCTAGGTATACGATATTGAAGCCGATGATTAATTACATACAGTTTGTCGTAACAATATAGTAATATAGTAAAGGTAAAATAAAGGGATTAGTGATAATGATTAATTTTATATGAATTGAAGCTGAAGTTGATATCTTTTATTGTTTAATATCATGATATTAGGGAAATTTTTAATATATCTTCATTTTAAGCCAAAGCACTCAAACAGTAGTTTCCCATGCATTTTTTGATGATCCTATTACAAAAAATGAGACAATATAGATGTCGGAGAAGCACAGAGGATAACTTTTTACCCTAATGTGATGCAAGCAAATTCATTTGTTTTCATGAACTAACCAAATCAAAACAAAAACTTACTGATCGTATGGTTCAAATCTGTGCAACAATGGTACATTTAAAAGGAAGTAATGTGCAAATAAAATTTGCGCTTGGAACAAGAACTCATCTCTTCAAATCAATATTTCCAGCTAGCAGAGGAAGGATTTTAGGCAACTCTTTCCATCAAATGAAAGTAATGAGCTGTCAAACTCTATTATCCTTTTCGCTACTTGAAAAAGAGAGAAGAATGAGAGGAAAAAAGGGGCCCCTCTGTTTTCATTCCCCCGTTTTTCAGTTTGGTGATTGCAAATAAAATTCATTAAGATATGACTTTTTCATTCTGAGTTGCCCTCAATTAGGTACAATATGCTCGACTAGTAATTGTCTTAAAAAAAACAAAGCTCCATGACAAGATGAAAAGCCAAATCTTTTAGGAAGGACAAGTTTATTCCCACCAGAAATCGAATGTTTCACTGAATTGAAGCAAACACAGCTAGGGCCTGCAAGGACAGTTGGCTTAGCATGAAAGACAGGCAATCGTTACATATTTGAAAAGAGAGAGAATAAAATCAAGCGTGTCTCTGTGGCAGGTAAAGCATGGAATCAATCAGGCTTTCTGCACTTCAGTAGTGCAGGCAAGCCAGCAAAGGCCATCAATCAACCCTGTTTTGTTTTCTTCATATAATAATCAAACAAATGTTAGCCCTTAGATTGCGTCCAATTGTTCAGTGTCTCAAATTAGGATGTAGCCTATATTCATAAGAGGATCCCTCTGTGTATATATTTCGCGTGCATAAGGTGTTTAAATAATTTTGTCGTATGCATTTCCTATTTTGTTAGCAGTGTTAAGGATATTCGGTGTTTAAGTAATATTGGTGACGTGGCAGTATAGTCGTCAAAAGCCGTTAGTGGTTATTAGTTTCAGCTTTTGAAATCTGTGATGCCGTTTATCAGAGAGCTGGGATGCACGTGAACTTGATGTATGTGTGCAGAAAGTTCTGGATGTTAGGATATAAGCTTGTAATCTCATTCATTAATAAAAACTAACAAAAAGAATTTTCTTCAGCTAAATTTTCTCTGAATTTCACTCAAGTTTTCTCTGTAGCCAAACAGTCGTAAAACAACAAAACAAACTTTGATTAGTAGTCTGTTTAAGGCCTATTTCTGATTATACGATATCTACGTTCATGATTATGTGCCTATTTTGTGGGCCTGGCCTGTCATTTGGTTTTTAGTTTTTCCCAGAGGCAAATCAAGTCAAATTTGCAAGAAAATCTGTCTTTGAAGTAGCGCCATTTAGCGTGGACTATCTAATAAAGCCTTCATTCTTTGAGGATTTTGGATTCACTTGAGAAGGGCAAAATGGCAGACCGCACGAAGTCGGAATATGAAACGTTTCTATTCGCCTATCCAAATTTTAATGTCACTAGTAGTTTTACACCTTCTTCTCTTATTGACATTCATTCCTTGAGGTCATTAATGTCGCTATTCTTTTGTCTTGTAGAAATGCTTGTGGTTGAAGAGCTTTACATGCAGGGCCGGCTTTAACCAACTGGAGGCCTTAGGCGAAATTTTATTTTAAGTCTTTAGATGTTAAAATTTCAAGACCTAATATTAAAATTTTAACTCTCACAAGAATATTAAATAGTTTAAAAAATTTTCACAACATCAAATAGCTCAAAATTCAACTATATTCAATAATATTTTAAATTACAACAATTATTAATAAGATCCAAAAAATAAAATAGTGAGAAAGATGCTCTAAAACTTCATCAACCACAAATTTTATCGCTTTAAAATGCTCTAAACTTCATCAACCACAACTATAATTTTCATGTGAACTTTAAACCATAGCTCCGACCTGCTATAATCCTTGCTGCAAGCCATCACTAATGCAAATTACTAATCAAATTAAATTTTATTCTTCTTGCTTTTTGAGATGCAAAATTATTAATTAAAATCTTATATTCTAATTTAGCTAACAAATTTTTTTCAATAGCTAACATAACTAATCCATTTAATCTTTTTTGTGACATTGTAGTTCTTAAATAAGATTTTATTAACTTCAATTTAGAAAAACTTCTCTCAGCACAAGCAACAGTTATAGGTATAGTCAATAATATTCTATAAGCAACAAATGCATTTGGAAAAGAATATACTTTTTTAATATAATTAAGTATATCAAGTGGAGTATTTCTTTTAATGTGTAAAACTTCTTTTAAGACTTTTAACTCCGAAAATAAATCTAATCAATCAATATCAGAAAACATATCATATTTCAAGATATTTTCGAGATTAATACAATAACTTTTTAAACTTTCATCATCTAATGATTTTTATTTTTCAAAATTAAATAAAAATCTAAAAATATTTTCATAGAATTGAAATTGCTCAAATGTATTGGTGATTGAAGAAATAGCTTGATCTACTATATATACAAAGTAATCAATTCTAAAAGAATCTTCAAGAGATAGAATTTTCTCTTCATTATTATTCTCACCAAATTTATTTTTTCTACGAATTATACGTTTTTCATAAAATTTTGGTTCTATTTCCATTTGATTTGCAATCTCTTTAGCTGAAATCATAGCAGACACAAAACCATTTTCTTTATAATTCTCAAAAAAGGATGTAAGACCTTTTAGCTGATTTATGGCAACATCAATTTGTATATCTTTCTTTTGTAAGCTTTTACTAACAGTGTTCACAACAAATAATATATCATACCAAATAATCATGCCTAACAAAAATTCAAAGTTTTCCAATTCATATGTTGCTAAACATTTAGCTTCACTTTTTATTTTAGGATCTTCACTAACTTCTACTAATTCGAGTAAAGCATCTCTAATTTGGGGAGCTTGAATCTTATTGCTTTGATACTTTCTATGCGACTCTCCCAACGTGTTTGTGACAATGATTTAACAGTTAAATTATGTATATTATCTTATAAAATTTTTCATCTCTTAGGTGAAGAAGAGAATAGTGAGTAAACACATTGAATAACTCCAAAAAATGAAATAACCTTATGACAAGAATTAGCCATATCACAAAGTATTAAGTTAAGACTATGACAATCACATGGTGTATAAAATGCTCTAGGATTTATTTCTAATAATCTTTTTTGTACACCTTGATTTTTTTCTTTCATATTAGATCCATTATCATATTCTTGTCCTCTTACGTCATTAATATCGAGTTCAAGAGTTTTAATTACATCCACAAGTTCATTAAAAAGACCTTTTCTAGTGGTATTGTCAACTTGTAAAAATCCTAAAAAATATTCTTCTACCTTTACTAGATTTATTGAAATATCCACATATTTTAATATAAGAGACATTTGTTCTTGGTGGCTTGCATCTGGAGTACAATCAAGTATAACTGAAAAGTACTTTGCTTCCTTAACTTTGTTAACAATTGATTTTTTTATTTCAAGTGCTAGCATTAATATCAGTTCATTTTGTATGTTATGTCCAAGATAATGGTCATGAATTTCACCAGTTTTAATACGTCAAATATGTTCTTGCATTGTCAAATCAAACTCTGTAATCATTTCAATTAAACTAAAAAAATTCCCATTTCTCTCTTCATATATCTTTTCATTTTTTCCATGAAACACTAAATTATTTTTAGCAAGATTCTTTACAACAGCAATAATTTGTATTAATGCTTTTTGCCAATGTTCTTTTTCCTTGTCAATTCTTTCTTGAACATCTTTATCAATTATTTTTCTTTTCGATAGTCTTGCTTCTAAATCAACCCATGTATTCATATTAGTTACATGTTTATTGGTTGTTTCATGACTTTTAAGTTTAGAAATAAGATTTTTCCAATCTCTTGTTCCTTCATCATTAAGCTGATTTTTACTACAACTTGTATTGAATAATTTGCAACAAAAACAATATACTTTGTCAAAATCTTTTGAATAAATTAACCATTTTCTATCATGTTTTTCTCCATTTGGTAACATTTTAATATAAAATGTAGTAGAAAAATGCCTAGAATTTTCATCTTTTGAAAAAGTTATGTTATTATCTCTAATTAGGCCCTTTCTACTAAAAGATCTCTTAAGTTTGTATCAATATTTTCCCATATTCTTGGATCATAGATATTATTTGAAACAAATAAATTTCCTACATCAACTTTGTCCGCATTTTTATTATTATCATCTTCAATGTTGTTCATTTCATTCAATGTTTCATCATTATTTATTTCATTCGAACTTGATTGTTCAATAACTAATTCTTCATTTAAATCTATATCTTTTTTACTAGTTGTGACAAATTTATCAAGTGTTCCTTTTTGAGATTGGACTAACTTTTCTATTCTCTTTTTTTTTTTCATTTTTTCATATCCTGATGCATATTTTCTAGTTGACATGCTTTTCAAATAAAAAAAACAAATAAACAAACACAATTTTTGTTCAAGATAATTCAAGCCAAAATCAATACAAAAAATAAAAATAAATTAAATTTAAAAAGGATAAGAACAATATTAATAAAAAATAAAAAAATAGAATGATAGCACCTGGAATTGAGTCAATTGACTAGTTGAGATGAAGATGATGATGGCAATGAATTTTGTGGAGAAAGAAAAGAGAGCACGAAAGCAGCTTTGATTCAACGTGTATCTATTGATAGATAATGAGTTTTTAAATAGAATACTAAAAGTTAGTTAATAGTTTTAAAAATCTAACGTTAATAATTTTAATAAGAGTTTTTTTGGAAAGGGAAAGTATTGACTTTTTTTTAGGAAAAAGTAAAAGCAAATAAAGAAGTGAGATTTTTGGAAAGGGAAAGCATTAATCTTTTTTGGAAAATAGAAAAAGCAAATGAAGAAGTAACGGTCAAAATAATTATTATAGTATAAAAATATTTCTTACATTTAAGGTAAATATTATTAAATAAGAGAGATAACTATGAATGAGAGTAATGATAGGATAAGGCCTAAAAATTAGGCTTTTTTTACTATACAAAAAATATATACGTAACTTAATTTTTTTAATCTTAAAAATTATTAATTATAAATGATTAATAAATAAATACCAAAAAATTGAGGCCTTCTTAAATACGGGGCCCTAGGCAACTGTCTAGTTTGCCTAGTACTAAAGCCGCCACTGTTTACATAGAAGCTGTCTTAAATACTACCGGGAAACTAATTATGGAGAACTTGACCAGATAACATCTGGGTGCATCCTTCACCATTCCTTCATTATTATGTTGTTTTCCATAAATTTTGTACCATTTTGATGCTGTATTAACAATTCCTTCACCTTTGAATTGCTTATTTACTTCTTTCGCTCTTTCAATTGGCATTTTGTTGCAAAAATTGGAAGTAGAGCTATTTTTTGCTTCTATTTTTGAATACAATATTTGAAACTCACTTTATAGAGATCTAAAAGGGGATCAAGTAAGGATGAAAGTGTTATATCTTTCACAAAAATGTTGTAAGGAATTCATTTCCTTAAAAAAAATAACAAGGCCTTAACAAACAGAATTAGTAACTTGGTTGTCGCAGAGTTGGTTTGGAATGTGCAATCAAAGGATCAGAGATATATTTTCTTAAATGAGCTAAAAGATTATCCAACAATCTTCTACCCTAAGCTAGCTGCACTATCCAAAA
This sequence comes from Aegle marmelos, assembly GCA_030449875.1. Lineage (NCBI taxonomy): Eukaryota > Viridiplantae > Streptophyta > Magnoliopsida > Sapindales > Rutaceae > Aegle > Aegle marmelos. The sequence continues at coordinate 15,802,829 of JASUUL010000023.1, forward strand.
CACTTTTTCCTGTGATGGAGACCATATATTGCATTCACAATTTTAAGGGTCGCAATGGAGGAACCCTTTTCAGGTTTGCTAGCTAGTCACTGACACTTTCCTGTGGCAACATATTAATGCTTCCCTAGCATCACTCACTGTTTTCGTGCTGTTTTTCACTTCAATTTTACATTTCTTTTAACTTCTCCACTTTCTGTTAGGTGCTACCCACTTTCCTGGAAGGTCCCCAAGAAAGTGCTGCCTTCCCTTAAGGAGGTTGCTTTGGATATCTTTCCGTCAGCTTGAGTTTCACCGAAGTACATATCTTGTGATAAATCCCACTTTCTTATAAACGATCAAGTTATGTGCTGAGTTCAGTGATTGGAGTGTGATTTCTAGTTTGTAGGTAACAAAGCATCAGATGTCTTCTCCTGATGTTTTTCATCCCACAAAAATATGTTTATGTCATCATCGGCACAAATGGGGTAAATAAATCGAGGTCAAGAAAATTGCCTAAAATCCAAACATTGTTATTCAGCTATTATTTCCATGTTCCATTAGTTTCCACACAAAAACTTATACAAATCCTTTGTAACTCCATCATTATTGGAAAAGAAACTGTAGCAACTGTGGTTTATATCACAAAAAAAATTCCAATTAAAAAATTGACGTTATAATTTATGGGATAGTTATTGTTTTAATAATTAAAATTCCAGTTTACCCATATATTTTTAAAAATTATATAAAACACAATTATCGCTATATTTGTAGCTATTGGATTCGAGTTTCGCAATGTAAAATTCGTTAGCTACAATTTAAAATTCAAATAAATCTAATACGTAATATGTGAAATACAGATAATCAAATAGATTTTGATTATTTGGTATTAAATTATATTCAGGTTAATATCTTAAGGATTGCTGATAGTCAAATATTTTTTCAAAAATCAAACCCAAATTCATGACCATAGACTTTTTCTAATTTATTTTTTCTTTTGAAAAAGGGAAAAGGATAAGCTTGGGAAAAAATTATATTTTTAATAAAAAAATTCTTTTTTTATTACAATACTTTTGTCTTTATTAATTTAAAAATATTAGCCTCAATATCTTATAATTAATATAAATATAATATTAAAATAAATGTATAAAAATTTAAATTATTTTCAATATCATATAAAATAGTTTCACTATTATCAATGCATGGAATGTACTATAGTAATTATAAAATCTATTTAACTCAAAAATTTGTTTAGAATGTTTATAATAAATACAAATATATTATTAAAATAATATTGGTAATTTAAAATTAAATAATTAATATTGAGATTAATTATTTTACTTATAATAAATTCAAATATATTCTTAAAATAATGTCGGTAATTTACGTTTAAATAATTAATACTGATATTAATTTTTTTAATTATATTACTCTATCAAAAAAAATTAAACTATTAAATTATATTTATATTTTGTTAAAAAAATTTGAAGTTAATTCTTTCAATTACTATCTACCAAAGGTATTATAATAAAAAAAAGTTATTAGTTCTCCTTATTAAAAGGTTAGAGTCTACATGACAATTTTCTCAAATTTTGGAGTATAAATATATGCTTTTCCCTTGAAAAAAATAAAGTTTGGTTTAAATGGGTAAAATGGTGAATAATACAATACCACAAAGGGTGCAAATATAAGATAAAAAACAATCAGAACGAGCAATAGAATAATGCCACAGTGGGCGTATGCATAAGGCCAAACTTCGTTACATATGATCTGAGGACAATTTCACCGGTGGAATGGGTCCTGCATGTCCTTTTAGGCATTTCCACTTTTTCAGCATTGACGATTAAATGTTGTTGATACTTTTGAACCATGGAAGACCGACGCTTCATACTCTTGCGGTGATGCTATGCGATGAGCTATTAAGACTTCATTATTATTGAGGTGTATGTTGAATGAAATATTGATCATAACTAATTATTTTAAATTTATTCATCAATAATTGTAATATTATAAATGGTCAAATTAAATAAAACGGGCCGCTCTATATTATTGTTTAAAAATCTCAACATCAATAGTGATACTAGTCTTGATCATCAAACGAAATATATGGTTTGTAATAATTAAATAAAAAATTAAAATGTTTATAGTGTAAATAGTGCTTTACTAGTTAAATAACCTAAATTCATTCAACAAACGACAAGAAATCATAATAACTGAATAAAGCAAAGAGAGATTTACAAACAATTAAAGGCCACAAAAATCTGATTATTTAATAATTTGTACATACAAAATGTAACCAATTATACAGCGGTAAAAGGTAATATAAGCAATTTCAGCATTTAATTCATAAAAACGTTTGGCAAATATATGAGGAGGCCAAATTAGCTTTTACAACAGTAAAAGGTAATAAAGTGAGTTTTATGTTTGAATTTTTTATGCAAGTGTGAAAAGCCAAAAATACACCTGATGATGCTACCTAAGGAAAAACAAAAGAGGGTTTCGGTCCTTTTCTCTATAATATTTAGTAGTTAGAAAAAATAAAATCCAGAAAAAGAAAAGAAAAGAAAAGAAAAGAGGTGTGCACATGCTTCCCATTGTAATAATTATATGTAGAAGTATTCTGAAAGAATAAATATATAAATAAAAATAATTATACGTAAAAGCAAATTAACAAGATGAAGAATGACAGAAAGTAAAGTGCTGGTTGTTGGAAGAAGAGGATATGTCAGCATGAGGATGGTGAAGGCAATCTTAAGTCAAGGCCATATCATTCGTGTTCTTCAAAGGCCTGAAATTGGCCTTGATATCGACAAGCTACGATTGCTTTTAATTTATCATTTAAGAAGCCGGGAGCTCTCTTGATTAGGGGCTCATTTTCCGATTACCGTAGCCTTGTTGAAGGTGTCAAACAAGCCGATGTTGTCATTTGTACCTTGTCTCGGGCTTATTTAAGTAGTCACAACATTTTGATGTAGCTCAAGCTGGTTGAGGCCGTCAAATAAGCCGTAAATATTAAGATACATGAGTCTTAATTTTTACGTCATCTTAATTTCAGTTCCAAAATTATATGCAAGTCACTAAATTTCTTTAAAAATTTGCTACGTTTTAAATTTCAAAAACATGGTAGAAAAAGAGATAGTGAATCATATTTGTTGCTTATGCACTGATCGAGGTGGGGAGTTCACCTCATCAGAGTTTAATGAATATTGCAATTCAAATAGGATCATCAGACAACTCACTGCAGCCTTCTCTCTACAACAAAATACGGTTATGGAGAGAAAGCATTAAACCTTAATGAACATGGTGCGGTGCATGTTGGCTGATAGAGGAGTTCCTAAAGAATTCTAGTTGGAAGCTGTAAATTAGGCGGTGCATGTTCTTAACAGATGTCCTACCTCAACATTGAAAGATAAAACACTTGAAGAAGCATGGAGTGGACTCAAGCCTTCTGTGGAGTATTTCAAAGTGTTTGGTTGTACTGGACATGTTCACATACCATATGTCAAGAGAGAGAAACTAGATGATAAGAGCTTTAAGTGTGTGCTTTTAGGGGTGAGTGAAGAATTGAAAGCCTTTCGAATGTATGATCCTAAGTCTAAGAAGATTATCATAAGTCAGGACGTGATGTTTGAAGAAAAAGAAAAATAGAGTTAGGAGAAAACAACTGAAGAAACTCAATGTGATGCTCTTGAATGAAGAGATCAAAAAGAAGGTAAGAAGGCTATAGAAGAAAATGACATTAAAGAAGAAGGACAACTTAAGCAAGGTGAAGCTAGAGACTCAGAAACTTTTGTAGCAACAGATGTAAATAATCTAGTTCAAGAGAGGATAAAAAAAGAACCAGTATGGATAGAGGACTATGTAAGTAGTGGAGGCTTGCCTGAAGAAGAAGAAATATAGTAGCCAGTTATGCTCATATCTTCAAATGATCTAAAAAGTTTCAAAAATACTGTTAGAAGTTCTATTTGGAGGGAGGCTATAGACCTGGAAATTCAAGCTATTGAAAGAAATAATAATTGGAAGTTAACAGAATTGCTGAGAGGAGCCAAGAAAATAGGTGTAAAATGAATTTTCAAGACTAAGCTGAATGAGAAAGGAGAAGTTAACAAGTGTAAGGCTCGGCTTATAGTGAAAGGGTACACATAACAAGCTGGCATTGATTATATTGAGGTATTTGCTCCTATTGCTTGTTGGGATACTATTAGATTAATTCTTACACTAGGAGCTAACAGAGATTGAGAGGTGTTTCAGCTTGATGTTAAGAGTGCTTTCTTGCACGGTGAGATTACTGAAGAAGTTTTCATTAAATAGCCACAAGGTTATGAAGTGAAAGGTGCTGAGAATAAAGTCTATTGGTTGAAAAAGTCATTATATGGGCTCAAATAAGCTCCATGAGCATGGTTAAGCAAAATTCAATCCTATTTCATCAAAGAAGGGTTTGAAAGGTGTTCAAGTGAGCACACTCTATTAAAAAAAATGATGGAGATGGAAAAATCCTTATAGTCAGCTTATATGTTAACGATATCATTTTTACTGAGAATGATAGGAAGATGTTTGAGGAGTTCAAGAGGTCAATGAAGTAAGAGTTTAAAATGTCTAATCTTGGAAGAATGAAATATTTCCTTGGAGTAGAGGTGGTGTAGAGTTCAGCTGGAATTCTCATAAGCGAAAGAAAATATACTAATGAGATACTTGAAAGGTTTGGAATGGAGCATTGTAATCCTGCGAAAAACTCTATTGTGTCTGGCTGTAGATTTGTGAAAGATGAAGGAGGTACGAAGGTTGATTCCACCACTTACAAGCAAATGGTGGGTAGTTTTATGTATTTGACTGCCACCAGACCTGATATTTTATGTGTAGTAAGCCTAATAAGTTAGAGGCACCGACTGGGTTGTATCAACAGGTTATGAAGAGAATTTTTCGTTACTTGAGAGGAACAATAGAGATTGGAATATTTTACAAGAAAAAGAGTGAAGAGAATTTAGTTGCTTTCTTTAATAGTGAATATGCTGGGGATCTTCAGAATCGAAAAAGTACTTTAGGCTATGTCATTAAACTAGGTTCTGGAGTTGTGGCATGGAGTTCCAAGAAACAACCAATTGTGACACTCTCTACAATAGAGGCAGAGTTTATAGCTGCTACTTCATGTGCTTGTCAAAGTGTTTGGATGCAAATCTCGGGAAACTTGGTCTCAATCAAAGTAAATGCACCATTTTTTGTGATAATAGTTCAACTATTAAGCTTTCAAAGAATCATGTTATGCATGATAAGAGTAAGCATTTCGATATTCAATTCCATTTTCTTCGAGATTTAACTAGAGAAAGTGTAGTTGATTTAGTGCACTGTGGCTTTAAAGACCAGTTAGCTGATATTATGACAAAACCATTAAAACTGGATTTGTTCTTAAAGATGAGAGAAAAACTTGGAATATGCATTGATCAAGAGGTAAACTAATTGCAAACTTTACAATTCAGTTTAAGGAAGGATTTGTTAGGTATTTGCTGATTTAGTCTTAATAGATTATTCCTTTAGTTTCTAAATTTGTTAGTTCGAATTGAATCTTAGCACTTTGAATCATTATTGTTTGTAATGGCTGTATAAAAGCCTCAATTTAGAATTCAATAAACAAGCTGAACAGCTACCAAATTCTGTTACTTTTCTGCATTTGAGTTCTAGCTACTTGACAAGAAATTTACATAACCAACCAAAGACAAAGAGGCAAGGTACCCTGTCATGTTCGATCCTATGAAAAGAATGGCCAAACATCACCATATCACCACGTCGTGCATAATTCCTCCCAAAGTTTCTTTTGCCTAAATTAATCGCCACAAAGAAACTAGGGGGACGTTGTTTGTGAAGGAAATAAAAGGCCCAACGATAAAGCGTCACGTGTCAATATTAAGAAATTGGTTTATGCCCGATACTCCAGGTGTTCTAGAAAGTACTTTGAATACACTGTTAAGGTATAGAGGTCAAAACAATATTCATAAAAATGTCAACAAATAGATAAAAGTTGATTTCTAGTCAAAAAATAAGGAATCAACGAGAAAATATTGTGCTAGGAAAGAGGAGACAGCCACTTATTATGCTAACAAATAAGCTAAAAATGTTAATGCTATTGAGCTTTTCTCTGAAAAAGCTTTTTAAAAAATCCATTTTCCCTAAACAAAATCATTTATATTTCAAAATCTCGACCAGTGTTTCTCAAATAATTATTTATGACATATATGGAGATATTTATTCCCATTTGATTTTGCCCTAAATCTTTTTTAGGAACTCTTCTACACTAGAAAAAAGAAAAATCATTTTCTTAAATTATAAATTTGGACTATGAACAACAAGTGGCAATGGGAATTTCTGTGACATTTTCTACAAAGATTGTTCGACAAGCATTGAAATTGGGGAAGGCCATAAAGAAGCTACAAAGCTTTGTACTCGGATGGATAACCACTAGAAGCAATACCTGTGAGAAACAAAATACATGTACTTATAATGTAGTCCGAAAAAACCTACCTAGCCCTATCGGGAAACAAATTCATGACTTTTAACTTTATTAAGATAATTAATAAACACATCATTGAGCCGAGGCTTTTGAGGCAAATGTGCCAATGATGTATGGTTTTGTTCAATTAAAAGTAATGTTTTAGTGACGTACCTTGAGAAACTAAATCAAATCATTTATTTAGTTTATGTTAAAATTTTTTATTTAAAAGTAATAATATTTTAACTATATACGAATTAGTAGATATTTATCAGGTTTTAACCACTTGAGTAAACCGAACCTTTATCCCGGCCACTTGTCAGTAAATACATGCATATGAATAGTAAGTATTGTGTATGTGAGCAGTGTTATTTTAATCTTTCCTTCAAATTGAAGGTAGAGTGTCTCTCTGTGTGTGTAGAATATAAATAAATACATGCATACGAAGAATTTTTGTTCTGTAAACCAAGGTGGAATTAATTTCTGCCTCTAGTGCAACTGCCAAGATTTTACTCGATTGACTAGAATTCGGAAGTTATATGTCTATGGTTTTATTCTCAGAATTATCAGGAATTCATTTTTGTCCGAAAGGCCTGTAGGAAAAGAGGTTTTCTTCATTATCCTAAATTCCCTTTCTCTAGTAAAGGCAGGATTGTTCCCAAGTCTTTGATACAATCCTTGATGACTTTTATTAGTAGGACAAGTGAACACCTTGAACAGGTCTTCTTGAGCCCAGTGCAATTTGTGCAGTCATTTTTCTTTTAATTTCTTCTGAAATGAGTTACCATGGTATGACGCCAAGGAGAATGTATTAATTGGATAAGTTAACTATGTTGATTTGGCTTCTAGACCTCTATGCAATTTGTGTCAATTTTGCTTTGTATTCTTTTTAAATGAGTCCAGATTTGTTCATTAGTGGGGAAAGGTGCTGAAGTGATATGCGTGCAAACTGAGGACTTGCCATTTGGCAAGTTTGATGAGTCCTACTAGTGGAATCTACAAATTAAATGATATGGGGTACAATACCTATGTCATTGAAAGTAAAAAATTCATGGTTCAAATCCATGGGATCCATCAAACCTCCCAATGGTGGGTCCTTAGTGGGTGGATGACAAGTTTTTCTACATTGGCAGATAAATGAATTAGCTTTTTCCATACTAAGTTTTACATGGATGATAAATTTTCTTTATGTTACAAGAAACACCTACTGTCTCTTCATTTTTTTCTTTCATTATCGGGTTCCTTATAAATGCCATTAGGCATTAAATTGACAAAAAGCAAACTTCCCTTTTCCCCTTCATTTAAACATATGACTGATAATCACTGAGTCGTTTATTATGAGAACCTTTGTTCGAGAAAAAACATGTATCAACTACTAATCATGTTCTTTTACTGCTTTTTGCATATCTGTTTTTTGGGATTTATGCTTTGTAATTGTTTGCTGTGACTATAGAAGCTTTTAACCCATATTAGTTTTAGCGTTTAAATAAATCCAAAAGCTTGCACTTTAAGTCTGTCTTAATTTCTGAGGTATACTTTTAATAAGACCTCTTGCCAAGTTCAAGCTTCTTAATGTTTGTAATTGCTTTAGTTATGGTGGTTAGTTTGCCATAGGTGATAGAACTTACTGTTGAACTCTTGAATATGACTTTCACCAAGCATCTTTAAAATCTCATAGATTCTTGTCTCTCAATTCAGAATTTATTCCCATCTCAATCTTTTTTAATCAAAATGTTTTCATTTCTATTAAAATATGGTTAACTGATTGCGGACATGGGATGTCGATGAGCGGATTGCATCCAACGTGTAACTTATGTTTGATTATTTATGACTAAGAAAAGAGATCAAAGAAGGTTACTGGCAGTAGGAGACAAAAGTCATCAAATTGTAACCTTCAATGCCCTGTATTCTTAGCTCATCAACTTTAGGTGAAGTTTTTTTTTTTTCTGTATTCTTTTGTTGTTTGCTTTGGTTGTGAGCTTGTGATTTATTAGGAGTGTGACATTGTGCTTTCTCATCTATTGTGTCCAGTGTCAAATTTGGTATTAACGTTGTGCTTTTCTCATCTATTGTGTTCGGTGTCAGAAAAGCATAACATGATTATTGCAATTAATGATTGGGTGTTATGTTAATTCTAAATTTTTTTTTCATTTCTTTTATATTTCCAAGAACTTGATAGTTGTAGATTTGTAGTATTGACAGTGAATGTATTTGTAGGTTGCTACTAATGTTGTTGCACAGAGATTGGATATTCTAGACTTTGAAGTGGTTATTAACTATTTTTTCCCTTTAACCATGGACGATTATGTTCACAGAATTGGTAGGACTGGCCGGGGCCGGTAAGAAGTGTCGCGACCCGTCCCGAACCCTGGGACGAATCGTGACTGATTCTCGTAATTCGACTAATAATGATTCTATAAATAATCACAATAATATTCTACTAAAATTCTGATAGAATTTCTGAATATTTTTTAAATTTCCAATCCTACAATTAATAAGATAACACTCCCAAAATTTATTTTCAAATGCAACCAACTCCGTCAATCAACATCCCAATAAATACAAATTATCATCCGAAATATTTTAATATCAAGCACAGTAAGTTATTCTTAATTCTAATATCATACAACTCGAAATATTCTACACAAAACTCTAAAATTCCTAAGACAAATACGTGGCCAATTACACATAACTATCGTTGCTGAGTCAACTGTTGTACCTGCAAGTCTCCTGTGGGGGGAAAAATATAATAAAACGAAAAAGAATGGGGGTGAGTATAAAACTCAGTAAAGGTCAGTGAGTGGATAATAGTTTTTCTGAAAATATTTTTATTCTTAAAATAACTGTATCAACTTTAAATACACAATTCCATCAAATCATAAACGAGAAATATCAATAAATCACTTCACATTTATAATCAAATCACTAACTTCAAAAACTTATATAATGTCATGTGAAATAACCAAGGAAGAATATGTCATAATATCGTATAAATACTCAATGTGAAATCATCACAAAATACTACGTAAAACCGAGGAAAATTCGCAACATTCATAATATCAATTTCGAATACTGAAAACTTACACCAAACGGTACCTGGAAAAACAATCTTATCATATCTGGACCTCAACGGATAGCAATCAAGAAACCATCATGCACCGAAACTATCCAGATAGATGGGGAAATAACATCTCATATGTCATCACATCTCGACATATCTCATCATCATAATTATGCATGCATAGTCCCCAAAGGACAAAAGCGCCCAAGCACACGGCCCAAAGCCTCTATGTGTACTTCGATGGGCCCCAAAGGCCTATATTTCATATCATCACATCACAGTGTACAGAAAAGGGTACTGTCTAATGACTTGAAAATAATCAAAAATACACATGTATATAAACATCCGATAATATCTGAAATTACATTCTCTTTTATTCTCAACAACATTTAAAATCCATTTCTTTTCTTTAAAAATATTATCAATACGCATATATTCAAAATCAAAAATAAAATCATAAATCATAACAATTCTGATAATGAATGTCATTATGCAGATAAAATCTATTTTCCACAAAATCATTAAATCAAGCATTTAAAAATTCATTTGCAATTATGCTTTATCATAATTAAAAATCATAATAATCCACAGAGAAAATAGATTTTGTATATTCCACTCACAGTGACGACGATCAAATCCGGTATCGTCGATGTCCGTGGGTTGGTTATCGTTCGCGGGTCTCCTTAATAAAATAAATAGCATAATTATTACTAATCATATACAATACAATTAATTATACTTAATAAAATCCGAATTCTCATAATATAACTCCCGAATATTTAAAATTATTAAATTATCATTATTTCTAAACATTACCAATGATCTCGATATCAAACTTTATTTAATTGCCCCCAATAATATATTTATTAATTTATCCTTAAAATTCTTAATTTCTGAAATATTCTCAAATCCTTTAAAATTACTTGGATGCCTTAAATTCAAAATTATCTAAATATCTCAAAAATCATAATTTATCAATTTAACCTCAAGATCATAAATTACCAACCTATCCTCAATTTTATCAATTACTAAAATATCCACATATTTCTAAATTATTAATTTACTCTAGAGGTATAAAATTATCAAATTACCCTCGATCACTTAAATTACCGATTTACCATCGAAATCTCAAATTACTTAACTATCCTTATCCATAATTATCAAATTACTCATAACTTTCAGAAATTACAAAATTAACCCTAAAATTATCAATCTTTACTGAATTGCCCCTCACCGGTCAAAGGTGACCGGACTTAAGTCAACGGTGACGGGAAGCTTAGATCTTATAGTTTCGGCCTCGATGAGTTCAACGGTACCGGCGGGGACCTTCCACGCGCGGTTATGGAGCCGAATCGAGCTCTCTAAAGCCGCGGGTTGCAAGTTGCCGTTCACCGGCAATCCGGCAGATTCAGGTGACGAGATCGGTCAGGAATGGAAGCTGGAGGTGAGAGTAGTGGAACCCAGCCGGTGGCGTGGCCAAACTCCGACTGAATCGACGGCAGCAAGAATGGGTGTTTTGGCAGAACCTTTCGAGCTTTACCGGCGGTGTTCTGGTCGTTTTCCGGCTGTGAGAATGGCAAGGATACGACCAGCGTCTCAAGGGCTTCAAATTGATACCAAGATCGTCGGAAACGGTAGCCGGAATTGAGAGATCCGGCCGGGTCAAGTCGTGGGTAACGGTTCGGATCGCGGGTCGATCTGGGTCAACGCCTCTCTCTCTCTCCTTCTCTCTCTCCTCTGTCGGCTTCTCTCACTCAAATAATAAAAATATATTATTATTTTATTTAATCTAACTATTTGATATAATTATTATATTATACCGATTAAATGAATACCGGTTTCGTAATAACAATTTTCTAACTAACTGACTCAGAATCGTGCTCGATTTTATCTCGATTTTTCACCACGATAAAATATAAAATTTCTACACGCACGGTGTGTTTACTAATATGCCGAATTTTCTCGCAATGACATGTAACGAATTCGAAATTATAAAATCGACATCGAATGAAAATTATACGATCCACTCTAATGAGAAAATAAAAGTGTATATATTTCAAGAAGGGTGTCTCTCACTCGTTCTTCACAAATCATAACAAGGTAGCATATCAAACTTTTTCATGTTATCTTTGCTTCAAGTTTGGAGTCAAAACTACTATATCCTTGTGTTACGCCAAATATTTTGTTTTAGCTTAGTGACATTGCTATTTCAGGCACTTGCTGGGGAGCTGGTGAATGTTTTCTGAGAAGCTAGACAAGCTGTGCCACATGCTCTACTAAAATTTGGCCATCATGTAAAGAGAAGAGTTTCTATCCTCTTTGTTACATTTTTTTTTTTTTCATTTGATTTGCTCTGTATCCACTTGCTTGGCCCACATGTTTGGAAATGTTGTGCAGACACACATGGTCATCTGTTTTCTGCCCTGAATTATTTTTCATAGCATTGCAGGAGTCGAAGCTGTATGGAGCTCACTTTCAGAGAAATGTCGGTTGATGCTCCCAAGGCTAAAAGAAATAACATTTAACAACTCTGATGATGAAGACTGATTCTTGTATTGTTGTCCCTCAAACTGGTGTAGGGCTAGCGGCAAGATATATAGGAATATAGGATTAGTTATTATGGAAATTGAGTTGCCATGGTTTATTTTTGGCAAGTTAATCCATTTTTACTTTTACAAACAGCTGCAAGATAGACATTGACCAGCATCTGCTGATATGTAAACGTCATGCTTGTACAAGCTTTCCAAGCTTCTTTGCTTGTATACAAGTTATTCGCTGCTACTTTGCTACATGTGTATCACTGCTTTGTCTCATAAGGGTAATTTACTCTTTTCTGACCATGCAGGGTAAGAAACGTGACTTAAGCGTGTTGACGAATTATTTTGGTAGAGAGCATCTTTTGAATCAGCCCTTTTGTTGTAGTGATGATGAAAGTGCACCAAATAATTTATGTAACTTGTTAAACTAAGTTACATTAAACACTCTTTTTCGTCATTGTTTTTTTGTCATTTCTGGTTTTCATGATTTTGTACAATATATAAGTTTTGTTTTCTAGAATTTGTTCTAAATAGTTGAATGAAATTTTGCATTGCACATTTTGGGCATCCTCAAATCTATTAAATTGGATTACATGGTCTGAACTCATTATAAGGGTTGTAAAGGGTCCATGCAGTATAATTTTCTCTTGATGCTATAATTTTTTTGGATGTAAAGATTTGATGCATTGATGATTCTTTGATTCTGATGTCTAATGAAAATGTTTGCTTATTTTGCATTGATGAATTTCTTAATCCGGGAATAGTAGTAATTGTGTGTTGTATTTCCTTGCAGTTGAATCCTTCTTGATTTTTTAACAAAGAAAATTTTACGTAATTTGATAAAGAAGAATATATGAATTTCTGAAACAATAAAAACTATAGGAAGCAAAAAGATATCCTTGTGGCGTTAATGAATTGCTTGAGACAAGGTTTAAAGAATTTTGTATGCTTTGTTAAAGCTATAAAATGCTATTTATTATCTGTGTTGTTGTTACAGACTAAAGTACTTATGTTATGCTATGTGTTAGGGCAACAATAAAGATGTTAAGAAACAGTGAAGGCTTTTGTTGCTTAAGATGAGGTTCAAGAATATTATATGAACTTTAGTGAATATTATATAGACTTTAGCTAATATTATATGAACTTTCGTGAATGTTTGCATGGTGGCTTTGATCTAGTAGCTGCTCCAAACTGACTGATTGAAGGAGAGAATTTTACAGCTAGATCAAGCTTCTTTCCCCAGATTAACTTTTGACATGGACCAATCAAATGGCTGTTGCATTATTAAAAATTGGTTCAAGTTTTCCATAGTTATGGTCCACTTATACGGAATCTGGAGAAATGAATATATAAATTGTGAGTTGTATCATCTGTGAAGGCAAGGAATAATCCATAGAATTATATAAGAAGCATTGCAACTGCTTTGTTGATGGCTTGAGGCCAGAGAAAATGCCGATAACATATAACTAAGAAAGTTGCTCCTTTTAGTTCAGTTCGGTCTCTTTTTGAATCCTGGCTACAGCCGTGCAAATAGTAGGGATTGAGATGCGTCTGTACGTGTAAGCGTACTCTTGTATTTTTTTAATTTATTTTAGTTACTATGCCTTACTAAATGTTGAATTGATCAAATTTGGCGCCATGCTTTCAGTTTATAACATGGAAGAATGCTTGCAAGTTAAGTTGAAAAAATTATCACCATTGCCCTCAAACTGTTGCATCTACAGAGTTCCGGAGCGATTACGTCAGGTAAATGAAAAGGCATACACACCTCAGGTAGTCTCAATTGGCCCTCTCCACCATGGCAAAGCAAACTTACAGTTCATGGAAGAACATAAACAGCGGTACCTGCGATACTTTCTTCAACGAACCACAATAAGCTTTGATGAGTTTGTTCAATTTATAAACCTCAGAGAAGCGGAATTACGAGGTTCTTATGCAGAAAAAATCGAATTAAGTAGTGCTAAATTCGTTGAAATGATTCTGCTGGATGCTGCCTTCATCATTGAACTCTTGTTGAGGTATCATTTCCGTCAACTTCAAAAAAAAGATGATCATATATTTCATAAACCATATTTAATAGAGGATATATGGTATGATATGTGGTTGCTTGAGAATCAGCTTCCTTTCTTCATTGTTGAGGATCTTTTTGCTCTAGCGGCAATTGAAATCCCTGACCAACATGAAATTCCGACCATCATCACAGTCACATTCGAGTATTTCAAGGGTTTAGAGGCGGTACAAGGTAATCGCGAAAAATTCCCTCCTTACACTGAAGTTAGGGTTGAGCATTTCCTTGATTTTCTAAGGATTTGTCATCTACCATCATCAAGGAATCAGGAAAAACAAAAAGGTCAGCAAAAAGACAAAGGTAAAACCGCACCAAGTGTGACTGATCTCCACCAAGCTGGAGTCCACTTCAGTTTGAGCAAGAGCAGTGAGTTGTTCGCCATAGAATTCAGAGACAGGACATTGCATTTTCCGAAACTGAAGCTACAGCTGGAAACAGAATCCTTATTTCGAAATCTCATTGCCTTTGAACAACGGCATTTCTCAGAGAATTACATAAATGATTACGTGTTCCTTATTCATCATCTCGTGAACACAGCGAAGGATGTCGAGTTGCTTGTTCAGAACGGAATCATTGAGAACTGGTTGCCGGATAAAGAGGCAGCGTCAATGCTTATAAATAACCTATCCAGAGGTACGACTCTTCTGTCTGATAGCTTCTATTTTTCTGGGCTATGCAAAGGATTGAATGACCACTGCAAAAGAACGTGCTACAAATGGAGGGCAAACTTGAAACAAAATTACTTCAATACTCCATGGGCCGGCATATCGGTCTGCGGTGCCGTTTTCCTCCTTATTCTCACTGTCATTCAATCTGTATGCTCCGTCATACAGGTGTTGTCTCAGCCGAAAAATAACTCGTGACAAAAAACTTCTATTCGTATGTCATTTTTGAGTTGTTGTTCTCTATATATATATAAATAATTTTTATTCTCAAGTAGTTTTGTCATGAAATTGTTCATTTTAATTGAATGTTGAACAAGTCTTTATTGTTATTATTTTAATGAAATTAAATAAAAGGTAGGGGTATAGCCTGAAAATTATTCTCTCCACTCCATATTTCTTATTTCTTTTACCACAAGAAAAATTAAGTTTACACGATAAATTTATTTACTTGAATATTTAATCATGTCATGAACCCATTGACAGGTTAAAGAATTAACTTTCAAGGTTCAACATTACGAGATCAATAAATAGCAGAAACTAATTTTTATTTTCATTTGATTTTCATATTGTTTGGTTTCGTGTATCCGTCGAATCTTTGGGCACCGACAAACGCAAGTACACGTTACTCAAAGATCTCCCTTGAATAATAGTCCAAGGGACTATGATTTGGACGGTAGATATCTAACTAACTAAAACTAACCTTCTTAACTCGAACCTTATCTACTAGTAAAAGTAGAACCCTTCTCGGTCAGCGCATCTCCTTCATTTATATCACAAGAGATGTTGAGTGAAAGATGGAAAATAATTGTGTCAAAGTAGTCAAGATCCAACCACTAGGTTTGAGGCCTCGAGTTCGAACTCACGCGAACTTATTTTCAATCCTTATCTTATAAATATAGGATTAAGGATAGATTTGTCTTTCTTATAACTAACCAACTAAAACTAACAGTCAAATTATCAGACTCAGAGTTCACCCACCAGTAAACCTGTGGAAGTAAAACAATTACTTCTCCATTAAGTCGTCTCTTTATATATAACAAACAATGTTTTATGAAAGATGGCAAAAGCAGTCGGTAGTAAATAAGTATCAAATAATTCAAAAAGGATGTCAAGCTCTGTTGCTAATGCTGCTGACGCTGAGGTTTGGATTGTCCCATTCTTCGGTCTGGGACATCTATTTCCATGCATAGAATTATGCAAGCAGATCGCTTCTCGTAATTACAAATCTACCCTCATCATCCCCTCTCACGTTTCAGCCACCAGCGTCCTCCCTTCCTCTCTTCACCAATACCCTCTCTTTGGAATTGCTGAAATACCCTCCTCATCTCCACCCCCATCACCACCTCTCGCTCACCACCATGTTGGCATGCACGGCCAAATGCTTCAAGGCCTTCGAAACCTGCTTTCAACCCGGGCACCCGAAACCCGACTTGCTTGTGCGGTCGTCGACGTTATGATGGGCTGGACAGTTGATGTTTTGAAGGATTTTGATGTTCCTATTGTTGGCTTCTTCACCTCTAGTGCTTGCTCTGCAGCTGTGGAGTGTGCCATGTGGCAGGCCTGCCTCCAAGGTCTCAAACCGGGAGAGACCCGTTTTCTTCCCGGGTTACCCGACGATATGAGTATTTTCGAATTGGATGTTAAACGTAGGCCTCACGGGCCCCCTCCTAATGGTCCACCGCCGTTGCGGGGTGCACCCGGTCCCGGAAAAATGGGTCCACCAAAACTCGGTGATCAACCACATTGGATGAAGGAAGTGGAGGGATCGATGGCGTTGATGTTCAACACGTGTGATGATATTGAGGGATCATTTATCAATTATTTAGCCAATCAAATGGGGAAACCGGTGTGGGGAGTGGGTCCACTATTACCCGAACAATTTTACAAATCGGTCGGTTCAGTGCTTCATGATCGTGAGGTGAGAACCAACCGGCGGAGTTCTAACGTGACCGAAGATGAGATCGTTCAATGGTTGGATTTGAAATCACGTGGATCTGTATTATACGTGTCATTTGGCACTGAAGTGGGTCCCACGTTAGATGAGTGTTCGACACTGGCCAATGCTTTAGAAGAATCAAATCAGCCGTTTATTTGGGTAATTCAAACCGGCCGAGGTACATTGGATCCTCCACCTCCTCTAACCGATTTACATGAACCGACGGAAGGCAGTTATTTATTACACTTCTGATTTTCACTCACTAAATTTGTACAGTAGATTATTTAAAAATCATCATTTATCAGAATTTGAATTACCCGTCATAACTTGGTTTCCCACTTAAGCATCTTGAGCGTGCTTTTCGTTGGTTTGATTTCGTTGTTCCACTTGTTTCATTGCCACCTAAGTATTTGCTTATTTAACAGAATTAATCTGGCTTTTCTATGGAGATAATGCAATGCGCAATCATGCGTGATGGTGCGTGTCCACGTGAGAGAGTTGATGAAAGCTGTTTTTTCAAATCCAGAACGGAACTCCACAGTCGAAACTATCAATACGATTTTTCTCTGTTGTTTCAATTTTAATTAAATAAAAAACAAGTAAGGTCAAATAAATTCTGCTCCACCTATTAAATTAGTATAAGCATGTGGATCCCATCATTAATATTATGAAAATTTGAGTCTTTTTAATCATTAAATTATATAATTATTATATTATTTATAAATTGCTTTAACTATGGCACATGAGGAAAGCAGATTTTTTAAAAAAATAAAAAGAGAGAAAAAGAAATTCCTTTCTCGGCTAATGAAAATAAAAAAAATTAAAAATAAAATAAGACTTAATGAATTTAATATTTTTTTTTTAATGTTGTTGGCAGATTATTCATAAAAACGAAATGATTGGAAGTGCTATCCACAGCATTGGAAGTGCTATCCACAGCGGAACTCCACAATCGAAACCAGCAGTACGACAGTTTTTCTCTGTCGTTTATAATTAAATAGAAACAAATAAATTTTGGCCCACCAATTTAATCAGTATAAATATATGGGTCCCATTATTAATTTTACACGTATGTCGGATTTTTTAATTATTATGTTATATAATTATTGTATTATTTATAGATTGCTTTAATCATGCATGTCAAGAAAACGATTTTGGTCGGAAAAAAAAAAAAAAAAAGAGATTCCCTCTTCGGTGAATGAAAATAAAAGAAATTGACTCAGTAAATTTAGCACTTGTTTTTTTTTTCCCTGTTGGCAGTTTATTCATAAAAGAAATGATCATTTAACAAATATTAACGGCTATATTATTAAGTCTTCTTCTTTTGTAAATCATTGTCCTTACTCTCATAAGCTCTCTATAATCACATTCTTCTGGAGGTAACAGTCATTTTTTGCTCATTAAAATTGTTCTTAAATATTCAAGGCAATTACAGAAGCTCATCGACTTTCTGATCCTACATAATTAAACAGGTGCACTTGTTCTAAAATCTTCAATTAAATTCTTTTAATAACATAATCTCTGATGCTTGATCTTCGTGGCATTTCTTTCTTAATTTGCATCCACTTTCGAAGAAAAAATTTCTATTGCTTGTTTTGTTTCAGTTCTACTGCCTGTTTTGCTTGAGTTTTATAGTTGTTGTTCATTTATGACAAATTTATGGTTGTTTTTTTTTTTTTCCAAAAGACACTCGAAGTACGTTTTTGTTAACAGCAAAAACTCTGATTCTTAAGAAAGGAGAAAAAGGGCTCTATTCAACTATCAGTTCATTCAAGATCAATATTGGGATATTGGTTGCTGTCTGTTATCTCTTTGTCTTCTCCTCTAGTATTGTATTCCTTTTTTTGACATTTTATTGGATTTGTCGAGTAACAGGCAATGGCTGTAGAAGCGTGTCTGGCTGTTTTTTCCGGCATTGTATCAGAAGGTGCAAAGTCACTGTTCAAGCCGATTAAACGGCGGATATCTTATGTGTTCAAGCACCAGAGCTTCATAGATGAGTTAAAAGATCACGTGAAGCAGCTGGGATATAAAAGAGAAATGGTGGAGCAACCAGTTGACCATGCTAGAAGACAAGGGGAAGAGATTTATGAGGGTGTCACAGACTGGCTGAATAGAGTTGATGAATTCGGGGAAGGGGTTGCAAAATCCATCATCGATGACAAAGGTGGAGCTAAGAAGTCCTGCTTCAAAGGATTGTGTCCCAACTTGATTTCTCGTTACAAGCTTAGTAAAAAGGCAGCAAAGGTCGCAGAAGCGGCGGCCAGTCTCGTGGTAACAGGCAACTTCTCTAATATTTCCTACCGTCCTGCTCCAGAAAAGGCAGAATTTAGGGACGTGAAAGATTACGAGATCTTTGATTCAAGAAAGGAAATATTTCAGGAGGTTATGGAGGCGGTGAAGGATGACAAGCTCAACATAATTGGGGTCCACGGGATGGGCGGCGTGGGTAAAACCACGCTAGTCAAGCAAGTTGCAAAGCAAGTGATGGAAGATAAATTATTCGATAAGGTCGTTATGGCAGAGGTAACTCAGGAACCGGATCCTCAGAAAATTCAAGACAAACTCGCTTCTGATTTAGACATGAAATTTGACTTGAATGAGAGTATATTCCACAGGAAAAATCGACTATGTCAAAGATTGAAGCAAGAGCAGCGGCTCCTGATTATTTTGGACAACATTTGGACAAAACTCGAGTTTGATAAAATTGGAATTCCTTTGGGGGTTGTTGAGGAAGAAAGAAAGGGTGATGTTGAAATTCCTTCAGGTGATGTTGAGGAAGCAAGAAAGGATGGTCAAAGGCGATGCACAATAATATTGACCTCCAGAAATCGAGATTTATTGGAAAGAGATATGGAATCTCAGAGGAATTTCTCGATTAAAGTTTTATCAAAGGAAGAAGCATTGCAGTTGTTTGAGAATATCGTGGGTGATTCAACAAAGACACCTGCTATTCGGCCTCTCGCAGATGAGATTGTTGAAAGATGTGAAGGTTTGCCAGTTGCACTGAGTACAATTGCAAATGCACTGAAAAGTAAGAGCCTTGACTGTTGGAAGGATGCATTGCATCATCTAAGAAGTTACAGTGCGAGAGAAATTCATGGAATGAGTGCAAACGTGTACAACTCCATAAAATTAAGTTACAAATTCTTGGAAAGTGAGGAAGCAAAATCTCTGTTCCTTCTTTGTGGTCTATATAGCGAAGGTCATGCTATACCGTTTAGTAACTTATTGAGATATGGTATGGGTATGCGCTATTTTAAAAACGTTTACACATTGGAAGAAGCAAGGAGTAGAGTCCATACGTTGATCGACATTCTCAAAGCTTCATGCTTGTTGTTGGGCGGTGATGCTGAAGATGAAGTTAAAATGCATGACGTCATTCATGTTGTTGCTGTATCAATTGCAGAAGAGGAGCGCATGTTTAATATTCCAAATGTTGCTGACGCGGAGAAAAAGATGGAAGAGACAATAGAGGAAGGTCCAATTGCTATTTCTTTACCTTATAGAGACATTCAAGTGCTTCCTGAAAGGTTGCAATGTCCCCGTCTCGAGTTATTTCTTTTGTTTACAAGCAGTGATAGCAATGACACTGTCCCTATGCAAATCCCAGACCTCTCTTTCCAAGGGACGGAAGGACTCAAAGTGTTATATTTTACTGGAATTCGTTTCCCTTCATTACCTTCCTCACTTGGTTGCCTCTTTAAAGTTCAAACATTATGCTTAGAGGGTTGCGAACTGAATGATATAACCATAATTGGACAGCTAAAGAAATTGGAGATTCTCAGCCTTGCACGTTCCATTATCAACCAGTTACCACTTGAAATTGGACAACTGACGCGGTTACAGTTGCTAGATTTGAGCGGTTGTCGGAGCCTTGAGGTGATAGCACCGAATGTCATATCAAAATTATCTCGATTAGAAGAATTGTATATGGATAATAGCTTCAGACGGTGGGAGAAGGTTGCAGAAGGAAGTAATGCCAGTCTCGTCGAGTTGAAGGGGTTGAAAAAGCTAACTAATTTGGAGATAAATGTTCTGGATGCCGAAATTCTGCCGCCGGATTGGGTCTCCGTGGAATTGCAAAGATATAAGATACATATAGGAACCGTGTGGTGCCCCTTGTACTTTAAATTTGAAACATCAAGATTGATGATGCTCGGGGGGCTAGAAAAAGTTAGCATTCTTTTGGAGAATGATGGGATGAAAATGTTGCTGAAGAGAACTGAACACCTGGTTCTAGTGCAACTGAAGGGTGTTCAGAATGTTGTTCATGAATTAGACGGTGGGGAAGGTTTTCCACGATTGAAGCATCTAAAAGTACAATCCTGTAAGGAGATTTTACATATTGTCGGTTCAGTTGAACCGATTGGTTGCAAAGTCTTTCCCTTGCTGGAGTCATTGTATCTTTATAGGTTAACTAATTTGGAGACGATATGTCACAGCCAACTCACAGAAGATCAATCTTTCAGCAACTTCAGGATTATAGAAGTAGGATCCTGTCACAAATTGAAGCATATCTTCTCATTCTCCATGGCCAAAAACCTATTGCAGCTTAAAAAGTTAGAAGTAAGAGACTGCGACAACCTAGAAATGATTGTTGGTAAGTGTTGAAATTAATTGTTGGCGGGATTATTGACTTCGCCTCAATTATTTTGGAAAAAAAAAAAAAGAAACCGAGATTAATTATATATTGTTTTTGTTTGTTTATAGGAACCGACATGGAGAAGCGAACAACTACTTTGGGATTCAAAGAAATAATTGCAGACGATAATCAGGTGATAATTTTCTGTTTAATATTTTGTTTAATTAATATATTATCACGATTAATCTTCAATCATAAAAAGATTGTTATATTAGACAGTTGTAATTGAAGGAACAAAAGCGTACCGTTTTGCCTTGCAGGTTATTTTTCCTCGCTTAGAGGAGTTGCAACTTGAAGAGTTAACAACCATAGAAAAATTATGGCCCGATCAGTTTCAGGGAGTGTCTTACTGTGGAAATTTAACTAAAGTGATCGTCTGGCATTGTGATCGTCTGAAGTATCTGTTTTCTTATTCTATGGTTAAAAGCCTTTTGCAACTCCAACATCTTAAGATCGCTCATTGCAAGTCAATGGAAGGGGTGGTCGACGCCACGGGGTGGTCAGAAAGAGGTGAAGGGAAGTTGATTGAATTGATGGTTTTTCCTAAACTACGTTCCATCCAGCTCGAGTGGCTTCTTAAACTAAAAAGCTTTGCCAATTTGGGACATATTCATTCAGATTTAGTTGTCGAATTCCCTTCTTTGCTAAACCTCGAGATTGACGGTTGCAGTAAAATGTTGAGATTCATCTCTACCAGCTCACCAGAAGACAACATTCACACTGAAATGCAACCTCCACCTCTCTTGGGCGAAAAGGTCTTTTTTTTTTTTAATTAATTTTAGTCACAACATTTAATTTGTCTTTTCCTTGAGTCTTCAAATTTAGTTAATATCCACCTCTAATTTAGTTATCAGTTGATTATGCCATTAATTGATTAATTAGTTATTTAATATTTAACTGCCAGGTAAGACTTCCTAGGTTGGAGGTATTAAGTATTGGCTCCATGGATGATTTGAGAAAAATATGGCACCACCAGCTTGCTTCGGAGTCTTTCAGCAAGTTGAAGGAATTGCATATACGATGGTGTCATAACCTAATGAATATTTTTCCTCCATCGGTAAGGTTGCTGTATTCATTTCGATTTTTTTTTTCCAAATAAAAATCAACAAATTTTTAACCATTTTTGTGTTTACAAATGAGATTCAGCCACTAATTATTTATTTCGAACCACCCCTTTGAAATCTGCGTTTTAAGTCCATTTTTTAGGTTCGCCAGCATTAGGATCAACAATATAATTCTTTTAAACACAATTCAACAACATAATATAATTCAATTTAATTGTTTTTGCTGATATGTCAATAAGTACGATTTTCAAAAATTAAAGGATAGTCACTCACCTTCTAGGTTCATACATTCATCTATATGTTTCTCTTTTCCTTAATTATTTACATTTTCATTGGAAAAAAAAAGTCTTCAAATTTAATCAATATCTCTTGTTTAGTTATGAATTGATTATACCATTAATTAACCACAAATTCATGATTATTTTCAATAGACTCTTGATTGTAAAGAAATTTCCTCGAGTCTGGAAGTACTTAATAATGATCCACTTTACAACAGTCCCACGTGAACAGTTTTTTTCCTATTTTTAAATATACATAAAAAAGGAACCAAGAAAAAAGAAAAAACAGTATTCTGGTTTAGTTCTTTTTTTAAAAAATAAAAATAAAAGCGAATTGTTAAAATTTGCAAATTTTGTTTAAAAACTGGCATTAAGATGCAAAATAAGTTCAAAATATTTAGAAATTGCTTTAAATTCTTTGTAAATTCCTAATATTAAATAGTATAAATGCATTCTTATTATTTGACTTTTATCTATTTATTCATCTTGTTACCTTTTTTGTTGTTTAACAAAAAAAATATCTAGAAGACATTTCATGGTTTGTTATGTTTATAAAACGTATAATTGTATGATTTAAACATACTTTGAACCTAGTTGAATAATACTCTTAATTTTTATTTTTTTAATACACACACACACACACGAACTTTTGATTATTTTCAGGTTGGAATTCCTAGTAGCCTAGTGAATCTTAATGTATCGCGGTGCGATAAGATAGAAGAAATCATAGGACATGTTGGAGAAGAAGCCAAGGGGAATCGTATTGCTTTCAGCGAATTAAAACTTTTGGAACTCGATCATTTACCAAGGCTTACCAGCTTTTGTTTGGAGAATTACACTCTTGAATTCCCATCATTGGAACGAGTTTCTGTGACATGTTGTCCGAACATGAAGACTTTTTCTCAGGGAATCTTATCCACACCAAAGCTACACAAAGTGCAAGTGACTAAAAAGGGAGAGAAAGAGGGCGAATTGTACTACTGGGAAGGCAATAACCTTAATTCCACTGTACAAAAGTGTTACGAGGAAATGGTATGTGTTAATCGATTCCTCCAAACTGCTTATGCATCTCCTTTGCACCTGCACATTTAAACATGTGTTACAAAAGATGATATGTGTTGAAACGCAAAACATGCAAGTTTAATGTATCTATTTCTAATGCCTTTCAAATAAAAAAATTGTATATATCCAATGCAATTTTTTTGTTTTGTGCAGATTGGATTTCGTGACATTGAGTATTTGACACACTCACATTTTCCACGCTTGAAAGAAATATGGCGTGACCAAGCACTGCCTGTCAGCTTTTTCAACAATTTACCAGCACTGGTTGTGGATGACTGCACGAATATGTCGAGTGCTATTCCTGCCAATCTGATACGGTGCTTCAACAATTTGAGAGATCTGGAAGTGAGGAATTGTGATTCACTAGAAGAAGTGCTTCCTTCGGAGGAGCTAATTAATGCCGACGAAGAACATTTAGGCCCTCTGTTTCCTAAGCTTCGCGGTCTAAGGCTCATTGATCTTCCAAAACTCAAAAGATTCTTTAACTTCACGGGGAATATAATTGAACTGCCTGAGTTGTGGTATCTGGTCATTGAGAATTGCCCTAATATGGAAACATTCATATCCAATTCTGCATCTATACTGCAAGGGACAATGGATAACAAGGAACCTCAAAAATTAACATCAGAAGAGAACTTCTTGCTGGCTGATCAATCACAACCTCTCTTTGATGAAAAGGTGATTATTATTATTATTATTATTATTATTATTATTATTATTATTATTTTTCCTTCACTTTCAATCGACTAGATGTAATTTCATTAGAATCAAATCAAATTTAATGACTATCTTTCTGCATTTCGTCTTAATTTATATCTGATTTAACAATACAACTGTAGTTATTGACTAACTTTATAGTATTAATTATTAAAAATGTCTTAAATTAATCAGATGACTGGTAAAATGAGGTGATGAATTATATTCATTTTGCATGTTACGTCTCTGTTTTCCTAGCTAATTCATATTGGATTTAGAATCAGATTTCATTTATGCGTTTCAAAGGGTAATCGATTTGATACTTATATTTAGGATCCTTCTGCAAAGCATACAAATTGAGAAATAAAATATAAAATGTCTCGGTTAATCTTGCCCATGAAATATGCTTGGGAAGACTGTAGAGATTCGATATATATTTTAATTTACAACTTAACTTTGTTGATTTTCAGGTTGCATTCCCTCAATTGACAGAGTTAAAGCTGTCTAGATTACACAAAGTGCAGCGTCTCTGGAAGGAAAATGCCGAATCCAACACGGTTTTCGCAAATTTGAAAACCTTAGAAATATCAGAATGTGGTAAATTGCAAAAATTATTACCGTCTTCGTGTCATTTGGAAAAACTTTGGAAACTGGAAGTATCGAAGTGTCATGGGTTGATAAATTTGTTGACGCTCTTAACATCTAAAAGTCTGGTGAATCTTCAAACAATGAAGATAGCTGATTGCAAAATGCTTGAAGAAATCATACAATCGCAGGTTGGAGAAGAAGCAAAAGATTGCCTTGTTTTCGGGAAATTGAAGTACTTGGCACTTGACTGTTTGCCAAGCGTAACAAGCTTTTGTTTGGGTAATTACGCTCTTGAATTCCCGTCCTTGAAACAAGTGGTTGTGAGACAGTGCCCAAAAATGAATATTTTCTCCCAAGGAGTCATAGACACACCAATGCTAAACAAAGTGAAACTCACCGAAAAAGAAGATGATGATGATGAAGGATGTTGGGAAGGCAATCTCAATGACATGATAAAGAAATTGTCCAACGAAATGGTGAGTATCAATTAAATGTTGGCGCTATCTAGTGAATTACTTTTATTGTAACTAATATAGCATAATATGACTGGTTGAATGAAAATATATGATATTAGTAAATAAATTATAAGGGTTATGTGATGTTTCTGTTTAACTAATTATGTTATATCACATTAGTTTATATAATATTATGTTTGTACAAGAGGTTGCAGTCCTATGATTGCTCTTGCTTTATTGTATTGTTATGGTGGTAATGCTACAGACTTGCAAGATTCTACTTGCTCGATCTCCTGTACTTGAATAATTTGATCACAAATGTATGGCCAATTTTTTGGTCATGCTACAGACCTGCAAGACACTTGGACTTCTTTGATGCATTCTACGTTCAAGGAAGGACCTTAATTGATGTTTCATGTTTTCAAGCAATATTCAATTAGTCTGTTTAAACTTCTGTATTTGACTTGTAACCACTCCGGATGGAAGATCATTAGCTGAAGAAAACAGCATAACAATTGTGGCATTATTAGAAAGAATTTTTTTTTAATGAGTACAATAAAATTATCTCGACTAATATCAAAAGGAATTAATCCGTTAAACTGACATTTTCAGACCAGCACATTTTATTAGTATCTTTATTGTTATAGATGGACGTGAGTAAACCCATAATTTTTTTCACAGCATCATAAAAAAACCATGTTTTTATTAGTATCTTTATTGGTTGTTCAGTTTTAATAGTAATAGCTATTAAACAAGAACAATTAGTGTATATTAAAAAGTTGGAAACCCGTTAAGTCGCAGTTAGGAATTGAGCAGTTCACTTGTTGCAACTACAACATTAAGAAACCAAACTAAGTAACCAACTTCAAAACTATTACACTCATTCCAAAAATAGTAACTAAAGAATGAGGAAATTTCCTATTAACTATTCTTCAGTTTTTAATGCAAAATTCCCATTCGAAAACACCAATGGCTTTCGTTCAAGGTAAATGAGAAATTACACTGAATATGGGGGCCCAACTACTGTGCAATTGTTGTACGGTGTCCAATAATTTATTTTTTTGTGCTGTCACCGCTATATTTAATGTGAGTGTAGATTTATCGATGGGACGCTATAGTTTGGTAATTAACGCTGCACTCCCTATTGTGTATTGAAATTTTAAAAATATCAAATGTCTCAAAATTCTGACACATAAGTCCACATTATTTGAAATTTGTAAATAATTTAAACAATTAAAAAATGGGCAGGCTGTCTGAAGTTAAAAAATTTGACATCAAAATGAACATCAATATTTAACTCTCTTCTTTTTTTTTTTAATTTAAGGAGAGAGCTAAATAATGACTTCACACTAAAATTCAATTAATAACTTAGCTTAAAAAATAAAATTAGGATGACATTATTAAAATAAAATCTTAAATAAATAAATATAGAAACTTTGTATTTTCTCTTTTTCCTTTACACTACAATTTAATTTCAAAGCTATTAGTTATTCAAAGATAACAAAACTTAAACTTTATTCATAGATTAAACCAATACCATATCAATTGCTTATAGCTGATAGATTTGATTTGTTATTTTAATTTATTCAATTGCCATCACCTTACAATTATCATCCAAATATTCAAATCAAATTGCTGCATTTTATCTTGGTTGTGATCTAAAAAATAATTGAGATAATTGATTAGTTAATGATATTTTAATTTTTAAGGAATTTATTGACTAATGATTGATTAATTATCTAAGTAGACAAAAAGGGAATAGAATATTTGATTATGGAGGAGAGGAAAAGGGAAAAAATAAAATTATCATAATTTAATAAATAAATTATAAATAGAAAAGAAAGTAAGGGGTCAAAAGATAAAAGACAAAACCATGGTACCGTGCAGCAGTTGCACCCCAGGTTTGTCCTGTATGTGTACCTAAAACAATTGATTTTTCCTTTACTTTTAAAAAAAATTAGGTGAAATGAAACCAAAGTCATAATGTTTCTAGTTCCAACTTTTGGACAGTAGTAGACTTGAGTTCTAGATGGGAAACATGTACAACACCAATCAGTCACTGTAGTAATTCATCAGTATTATTTACCTGGATACACAGGAGCAAGATAAAGAAGACACATACGATGTGTTGTTATACCAGTCTTGAGAACATTCTACCGTGCAAAAAAGCAAATTGCTGGGCAATATCAGGAATCATGTCTTTTCCCTTGTGTCCATTTGGAAGGGGGGAAAAAGAAACGATCACACATGTCTGTACACGGAAAGCCATGTCAACCACCAATGTCGTAGTTACACCAATCACAAGGCCCAAAACTCTATTAGCTGTAGTAGAAGAACCGATGTCAACATCAATCTATGGACTGAGGAACAATGTTAAACCATGAAAAGGGAACATCTCATGTACTACAGAAATCCCAAGAGCATTTACTAGTGAATACTTAGGACCGCGGATATAGTTACAATCATCCGCTTTCTCTAATAAACAAGGGGCGCTTTCAACACTCTGGTGCACCATCCATGACCCCTGCATCATTCAGGGCTTAAAATCAAGAATAGAGGCAAAATAAATTCAAAAGGGTCAAAAAGGGACATGAAGTTTGAAGTCACAAACTATACATTTCTACCTAAATGTTGCCTTCTTTGTACAAATTAAAGTGCACTACGCAGTAAAAGGTACGCACACCTTAACATAGTCCTAATACTTGAAGAACAGGATAGATATGTTAGGAACAAATGGAATAAGTTTTAGCCTATTATTGCGAAATTCATCATCGCCATTAACAAACCATTGCAAAAGGGATCCTGTCACTAACTCCCCTGTGACAAAATAAAGTACCATACTATAATGTGTTGAACCAGGAACAGACACATGCTTATATTGCAACTATACAACCTCCCAACACAATAAGTTTGAAACTCAATACCTTCTGAAATGAAACAAACTTACTCGAAGATTAAAGATCAGTGAGAAAAGCCTTTTTCCGGAAGCAACCTACATATTTTAGAATATAGCTAAAAGTGTTATAGATTCAATGAACCACAAGAAGTTATGTACATTATAGTACCCCATAGGCAGTATTTTCTTCTAATCGGTCAATGGAAAAGGAAAAATAAAAACAATAATTACTTGTGCAGCACAACCTGGATGCTTAGTTGCATGGTCCAATCTTTTTGTGGCTTTGAACCAATCAATAGCAACAAGATCATTAAATGTTTTCCAAAGGGCATCTACAGTTACAAATTGCACAAAGCGCAAGAACCATCCAAACTACGTCATTACATGTCGAACAAGAATATGCAGCATATATAAATACCTTAACAAACAACTAAAATATTGGGGGAACCTTTGTCTCATCATAACTAACTCTGAAGTTATTCCATCAAAAAGTTTCCAATAGTGACGAACTTTATTACGGTCATTGTGTTGTGGATTGCCTTAAAAGCAAATCAATTTGATCACCCTGCTCTTCCTCCAGAGCTGTAACTAATTGAATATTTATATATATATATATATATATATATATATAAATATATATATATATATATATATAAAATTCCATAGAAATCCATTAACGAGGACATTAACTAAATATATAAAAATGAATATTTAAGTTATCATCTGCCAGTTCTCTTGAAATCATTCTCAATCTCCTTTCTCATTTGCCTGAAATTCCACGGAAAAATATCTAGCCAATATCAAGAGTTAGAGAAGGTGTACACGTACGCACACACATATTCGTTAGAGTTCGTGAATTTCTATTTTTTAGCCCCCATTCCTCATTTTATTAAAATGGTAGATCCCTTATTAAAAGGTGACTCTACATACACATATGTGTGTGTCCCGTATAAAAGAACTAGCAGAAAATACAGTAACATGTAAAAATATGACTTAAAGTGGCCAACCAGCAGAAGCATATTAATCGACAATAGCACAAAATAAAATGTGAAATACATGAAACGCACCAGCCATGCTATTTAACATCTGGAGAAGACAGTGTTGCTAAAACATCGACGTATAACCAACACTTCATCGTTTTAGATCAATGTTGCATAAGATGCTGTACCTGTGCTCTGGGCTTACCATTTCAAGGTTTTGGTGGGGAAATGTTGAATCCAGTACCTGAGAAATCAGAATATAGGGAGCAAGTGGTGCAATTTGGCATGACTTAGTCACTTGTTAATTCTCTACATCAGCCAAAGTGAAGGATAGAAAACTAACTCTTCACATGAGCTCGCACATATCCTCGTTGCGGACCACAGTCTCATGCTCCCTAGAATCAACTAACACAACTGCGCAATAACAAAACACAGCATAGGGAAACTTTTTGTGCCAAAAAAGATAGACTTAATTTCAAGAACGAAAGCAAGAACTTTACCATAACTCCCATCATCATTTCAATGCGAATAATGCACATAACAAAGGTCGCGGGGCTAAACAAACCTACAACCACATGATTCGTATGCATAACTAAATTTCGCAAAGGGAAAGAAGAAGATTACTTTAATAAAAATGACAAATTTTGGGGAATTCCACTATCCTCTAAACAAAATAGATAGCCTATGTGGTTTTGAAATTCCCCTAAACATTTCAAATTTGCCATAAAGCTCCCCTAAAATCCATCTGAGACCTTCCTACGGAATTTTTTTTATCAATCAAGGGGAAGGTTTTATACAAACTTCTAAATCAAACTAAGCTTTATATTTAAGTCGTATTGAGGAAACATAAGAAAAAAATTTCCAAAAAAAAAAAATCAGCTAAGAATTAAATTAAATTCATCAAAATGATCTCAATCACTAGATTTTCAACTATCATAGTATGTTTAAAAACTTTCAGAATACCCAAAGAGAACTTAGGACTGAAGTGAGGAAAATTATGAATTTTGAGCTCATATTAAAGTCGTTCTTCTGAATTCAATTTCTTGAGGCACAACGATTAGCTAGAGACTAAAACATCCTGTTCCATAGAAGACTACAATCCTACCTGCACAAAACATGGGAAATAGAGTACATGCAGCATGAACTTTGATAAAGGTACATAAAAAAGATCTGATGGCCAATGAATACAACAATTATACAACCAAAACAGGTAGAAATCCATGTCTAGTACACAGCCCTCTTCAATGCCTCTAAATAGTAAGTCAAATTGATAGGAATTTCATGGAAATAACTACGGACAAATGATCAGCCTTGCTGGCCATTATGAGCCAACCCACAGAGATTGTGGAATAATGCAGTGGTGCAAACCAAGAATTATTAGGGTACAGACAGTAAAACTAAATAGAATAATTGAACAAATTACTAGTAAATAAATCTAATTCACAAGGTAGCTAGATTTGCTAGGAAACAGGTAATTTCAGGCAACACCCTTTTTACTGTTTTAGAACTTATGTAATAGTAACTTCAAAAGTGTAACATATTTTGAATAGTTTTGAGGAAAGAACATATTAGTCACTTCACAAAATGGCTAAGATATGAGCTTTAATTATAGTACAACAAATTAATATAACTAACTTCATCTGTAAATTGATCTATAGTTTAGCAACAAAAAATACAGATAGCTACATCTGTTTCATGTTCATTAAATACCGTTAGCTAAGCGAAGACAAAGTTACAAAAATGAGTCTAGTGTTCCTTTTTTAATGAAGCAAGCGATCAAACTTCTAAAGCTATTTCCATTTCCACATTCTCCACATACCAAAGCAACAAAAATTTGTAATAATCTTTAGCAAGCAGCATGAAGATTAATTAAATATATTCAAAAAGGCATATACATAATCAGGACTAGAGATAATATGAATTTCATAGCATGCAAGAGGAAATATAATACTCAGCCTACAGAGACAGCCAATATAGTCTGATTATGTTAAAATAACTAAAAATAAAAACTAGAAAATAAGCATACTCATATTGTTTTACACGTACTCCACCTTCTCAACCCTATCATTAAGAAAGGCCTTGACGGCTGGAGGGCTCGGAGCTTTCTCCATCCATGCTTATTACAAGTTCAAATATTTCTTCACAGCTTTCCTTCATAACACCAACAGCCTTTATTGCTCTACTACAGCTTCTCGGCCTCATTAAGTAAATTTTGGATGATGGTTCTGACCTAAACCATTTTAACACATGGCAAAATCACATCCTGAGCATAGAGTAAAGAAAGTGGCATACAAGGTAATCAACTTCAACAAGCTCTTCGAAAATGCAGAATCCTATTAGGAGGGAAAATAATACAAAGCAAAAAAAGAAGTCACAAACAATTCATTTCCTGTACTAGACATCATCAGCAGTTTTTCGAGAACACAAAAATGTTATAATAACTTTTCTTGATTGCCAGTAACATGCTAAACTGATCAAATATAAAACAAGATATGGAAAATTTCTAACCATCTTGGCATTAAAGAAGACGCCAGTGCTTTCAAAAGGAAATGCCTGATTGTCGGCATTTTGGATTGACAAATATGAGTCCAATTCTTATGTCCAGTCATGTACCAGATTAGGATGACCTGCCAGTCATAATACATTGCATAAACCAATTCAAGTCAATTTGAGAAGTAAATCAAGGACTATTTTTAATAGTTATTCTCCGCATCAAATTTGAATGGGTGTCCATTGTCTTCATCCTCTTGTGCACTGAACCTAACAGTCCACGAGAAATACATATAAAAAATAGGCATGATTAAAAATGATAGTAAATATATGCACAAAATAAACATCACAATGAACAAATTAAATTGTTCCCTTCATACAAATCCAACCTACAACTTAAGCTCTTAAGCTAGCCCAAGTCACATTGCAAATGACAATACTTAACTTTAAATGAAAAAAAGATAACATGTATCATTTTAACACCCTTCGTCGCATGCTTGACCCTATAGAAGGCCCATAGGTCAATTATATTAAAAGCAGTCACACTAAGCCCAAAAGCGGGCTGATAGGTAAAGATTAGCTCTCAGGTCTGAAATCTAAAATACTTTAGACACTAATAAAAGGATTTCACACAACATTGACAAAATGATTCGGATGGCATATGCCGTCTTTTAGATTTTTCCCATCTCAACATTGACACTTTACATGGCAAGTGAGTTGTTAAATCTTCTCAAGATTTTTCTACTATTACTAGTATGAAGAATTATAACATCAAAAGGCATATGCCGTCTTTCAGATTTTTCCCATCTCAGTTCTTAATTTCATAGTTGGAATATATGAGGGATTATTCAGGCCTTCGTGGTTTACAGATTAAGAAAATTGATTCGGATGCATTGGTTATCTTTGGTTTGTATTTTGGAACTGTTCTATGTGCAGATATATTGGATCCTACTAGAGTTCATCTAGGGATAAAGACAACTTTTTGTTCTATATCTGAAAAGATTTAGATATCTTGATCTTCTCCTTTTTTTCTTAGCATTTTTTTATTTTTGATGTACATGTTAATTGTTCCATATCTGAAAGAAAGGTTTTGTAGGATGCTCTTATTCTCTTTGCTAATGTTTATAATAATTCTTGGATAGTTGGAGGGGTCTTTAATGTAATGCAGTCATTATCTAAGACATCCATTGGTTGCACTAAGTCTTAAGCTGCTTTGAATGCATTTAATCTGGCTTATTAAATTATGGTCTGGAGGATGTTGGTTTTGCTAGAAGCCCTTTTACTTGGGCTAATGAGTATACATGGAGACCTTGATAAGATGGTATGTAACTTACTATGGTTGGGATACTTTTAGTATTAAGACTTTCTCACCTGAACTGTACTACTTTAGATGACTCTTCATTGTTATTGCTATAGAAACACAACTAGGGGACTATTTAGGTTTAAGTTCCTTCATGCTTAGTTTGAACACCATAAATCTTTAGAAGTTATTAGAAAATCTTAGTCTATTATGATTTTTCATTATTCGATGTGGGCTTTACAATAAAAGCCTGTTTACCTAAGGCTCTCCTTAAAATCTTGGAAATAAAGATGTTTTTGGCAATGTTTATTAGAAGGTTAAAAAATAAGGAAGAGGTGGCTCAAAAGGAGAAGCAGTATAATTCATTTTGTCTAGTTCTGTTAATTTTGAAGGATAAAAAAAAAAACAGAGGATTAAAGAATTTTGAAGAAGAACAAAGAGAGATGTGCTGGAGGAATGCAAAACTGGAAAACTCGTATTACTTTTTACAATAAGCTTACAATATATAATAAAAAACGAAAAACTAAGTGACCGAGAATCAAGCCATGAGCTAATACATGTTAAACAAACTAACAACTTCCTAAAGACTAGGACAAACTTAATTAATAACAACTGAAACATAAAACAATTATGCAAAACATGAATAGCTTTAAGTCTTAAGTGCAACTAACTAACAAGTTCACTTGAGGATCGGGTTATTTTTTCAAAGGCTAGGGCTCATCTATAACATGTTTAACTGTAAAAGGAAAATTTTTTGGGGCAGTAACCTAATGTTTATGGAATCTAATAAAGGATGATTGAAAAGAAACACCAATTCTTCCATATTCAGCAAATTCAAAAGAAACATCAATTTGAGTTGTTGATTCGACTGTAAAATTCTTTTAAGAGCTAGTGACTAATGATGATGGCCAATTTCAACTAGATGATTTTAGTTTTATGCTTTTCTTTCATTATAGAGGAGGATATATATACCTATGCAGGATTCCTGATATGTAGAAGGTTTGCCAAGTGATTTTTTCTATCGATACTGATTTTGCCCCAGGCCTATGGTTTTTTTAGTTATTTTATTAGCCATGTTGGGATATAGTTAGTGCTAATCTATGTGTTTTGGTTTTGGACTATTTCAGTGGATTTGCTATGCCTCGGGGATTCTAGAGTACGTTAATTTTATTACCCAAAAAAGGATTCAACTACAACTTGGGCAAATTTTAAGCCTATTGGTCTCTATAATTTCAACAATAAAGTGCTAACTAAGTTACTAGTTTTGCTACTATCCACTCTGTTTCCTCGTATTATATCTTCATGTCAGAATGGCTTTGCTCCAGGTCAGGTGTTATATCTCTATGTTGGTCTAGGAACTCGTTCATAATATTAATCAATGTACTTCCGGCGTTAACGTGGTTTTTAAACTGGATATGGCAAAGGCTTATAATAAAATATTCTAGTTCTTTATTCTTAAGATGCTCCAATGCTTTAAGTTTTCTGATCATTGAATATCCTTAATCAAACAGCGATTCATGGGCTATGATTCTCGGTGTTGGTTAATAAGGTCAGTCATGGTTTCTTTTAGTCATAAAGTGGTCTTCTTAAAGGTGATTCTCTATCACTTGCATATTTATCATTGCTACTGAATTTTTATCTCAAGGCTTGGAATGATTATATTCACAATACCCTTCTGTGAAATACATTATGGCTGCTTCTATATGTGTTTCACATTTGAACTTTACTGATGATATTATTATCTTTGAGAATGGGTTTGATTTAGCTTCAGATTATAGATTTCTTGTATCATTATGAGACTAGCCAATTGATCAATCAGTTGAAGAGCAGCTTTTATGTCAACGGACAGGCTTTAAACTCATGTAAGACTATAGTTCAATCTATTATTGGCTTCTAACCAAGGCAATTTCTATTTACTTATATGGGTTACCTAGTATATGTAGGAAGTTTGCAGATTCAATACTTTAAGGATATGGTTCGTAAGATCAAGGGAAGGATTTTTGGGTGGGTCAATCGACTGCTCTCCTTTGGAGGTTAGCTAGTGCTCGTATGACATGTGCTTTTATCCATGTCACTTCATCTTTTGTGTTGTCCTTCACCTACCTGCAATAGTTATTTAGAATCTTGAGCATTTATTTATAAGATTCTTCTGGTGTGATTCAAATTCTCGGCAGTGTATTTATTAGTGCAGATGGTCATCTGTCTATTTTCCAATGGCAGAGGGTAGTCTTAGAGTTCATTCATTCGTTAGTTTAGCTGATGCTTTTAAGATGAAGCATGATGGCAATTTCAAAACCAACAATCACCTTAGGTTTCCTTCATAAAACCTAAGTATTCTAGACCTGAGGACCCAAAAAAGGTATAATTTCGCTATCCTAGCTCTTCTTTATAGAGAAGATTATACTCTATTCATCATAGTGTTGAGCCTCATATTTGTTAGCTAGTTAGATCTGGTAATAGTAGTTTTTGATATGATTATTGGCTTGGTTCTATGCCTCTTTTCCATCTTAATCATTTAGCATCTTTTATGGCCTTAATATCTTCATTTTGGTATGGTGTGGTTTGGAACAAGAGCAAGCTTTCATCAATATTGCCACCTTCAGCAGTTGAGCAAATTTTATTAGTACCTAATTTTGGTGTTGAGCCAGATATGCTTTGTTGGGCTTTATCTAGGGATAAAAATTTTTCTTTAAAAAGTAGTTGGAAATTTTACGTAGGTCTCATAGTTAGAACGAGTGTTTTTTTTATTTGGTATAACGGCATATTCGTTCGACGATCTTTTTTTTCTTGTGGTGCTTGTTGCATGGTTTCTTACCCACAGACTATGTTTTGTGTTTGAAGGGATTTCACATGGTTTCCCGATGTCATTGTAATTGAGATGTTGAGACTATCATACAATTATTTTTGGATTGCCTGATGTTTCAACAAATTTGGTGGCAGTTTCACTCAATGATTGATTGTCTATATCTCTCTTTTTTGTCTCCTCAAACTTTATTTAGTCACTGACAGTGATGTTGTCAATCTTCAAATCATATTCGAATTGTTCGTGCATGCTTCATCTAAGGCCTGTTTGGTAGGCTCGAAATGGTCTTTGGTTTAATTTTGCTACCTTTAATATAGGCGCTGTTATTTTTGGAGTGCTTCTGAATCTTAGGCTAGTCAGTGACACCTTTGGTTTCAAGTTATCTCAATTGAAGGGTATTTTGGATACTCAAATTGAGGAGGGATTGCAGATTATCATGCCTACCTATAAACCTACTCAACTAGTTTCTTAGATGAAATCGCCGCTAGGGGTGCTAAAACTAAATGTGGATGGTTGTTCTAGGGGAAACCTAATTATGGTTGTTATTGGTGTTGTTTTGCGAGATCATCAATGAGTGGTGTTAGTTGCCTTTGGTTCGTTTCTGGGGCACCAGTCTATTCTTTTTGCTAATTTGATGGCTCTGTTAAAGGGTTTAGATCTTTACTGCAAGATTGGTTTTTTCACTCATGAGGTGGAATCTGATTTAATCACTGTGGTTTCTTGGGTAAATTCAAATGCATTTGTGCACTGGAATTTTGTTTATCTCCTTGGTTGTGTTCGAGCATTGGCTTTTAACACATCTATTGTTATCAGACATGTTTTTCGAGAAGCCACATGCTGCCAATGATATGGCTAACTGGTTTATCTAACATTCTTCTTTTAGATGCTTTTGAGATTCCATATATTCACTATTAATCACCTTGATTTGGATTGTTTATAAATTGATCATTAAATCATTTGCTTCTCCTAGGAGGTTTTGGTTTATATATCGCTTCTTATGTTCATTCATTAATTGATTTATGTTACAAGTAGGGATTCAACCTAATCTGTCACTATCTTGGTCGATTTTATTAAAAAATATAGATATTTTATAGAAAATAAAAAAATACAAATGTCTTAAAATAAATATAGAATTTATGGTTAAACTAATTTAATAAAATTTTTCTACTTTTTTAGTAAAATTTTTTATTTAGTTAATGAGTAATTTTGTTTGTTTAATTAAAGAAAATATAATTTGTAAATGAATAAAATATTTTTCTCTAAAATTTTGCAGAAACGATGTTAATTTTTTAAATGATTAATAATCTTGTATGAATTTACAGGTTTTATTTTATATTTACTTATTTTATATGTGATTTATAATATTTATATCTATCATAGTATTGATGCCGTAATTTATATTACGCCATTATAAAATTTTCCTTTATTCAATCTTCCTCGCTATTAAATTTTTAAACAAATATAGATTACCATAAATAAGTTAGCAATAAAATTTTAAAATAGATAGTATCACCATATTACACCCTGTCTTCTCCAATTACTTTCTTGTTATGTCTTCTCTAGAACAAACAAATAAAAATGTGCATTGAAATTTCATTTGCTCGTAATTTATATATTTTCCATTATTCAAATAACAAGCGTAACAACATAATATGGCCAGTCATACTCTCAAATGCAAGAGTCCCCAACTCTCATCCGCATGCTTTTAAAGGGAGTAAGAAACAAAAATAAAAAAAATATATACAGGATGGGAGATGAAAAAAAAAATGCTAAAATTAATATATATTTATGTAATCTATAAATAGCAGTACAAATCTATGTACAGTAATTTCAAAACTTTTTGTTTCAGAATTAAAAAATAAAGGTAGGAAATGAAAAAATTTTAGATGAATCCTAAAATTTAAGTAGAGCTATATATGGAAAAAAAAAAGGAATTAGCGTGAAAATTTAAAAAATACTTGAAAATTTGGTTTTGAAATAAGAAAAAGATGAGATATGAGGATGAAAGATGAAGAATAAAGTAGCTACACAAGAGGAAGCAAGTGTAGATAAATGTTAGAAAGATGAAGAAGAATCCGTGCTGATAAATGAGATAGAAAATATAGAAGAAGATGATAAAAGCAGATTTATTACGTATTGGAAAATGTGGAAAACAAATTTTATAATTTATTCTGTAATTTGTTGTGTGCGATAGCCAAAACCACATGGCTTCTATTTTACGCATTTTATAGTTTATTTTGTAATTTTTTTAGGAAATACTCATCGACATGTATCACACTTAAATTAGGGAAACGAAAATGAAAAAACTCATTATAAAAGGATACTGAACTGGCCAAGTTGTTTGGTAATTTGATACTGTCAAAGGCAGGTAGGTGATTATGTTATATCACTTTAGATAACTTTTGAATGAATTCTGTATGTTTCAACTATTTATTTATATTGTGATATTTTTAAAGATTATTTGGTTGAATTATTTGTTTTAATCTTCATTTCAAAGTATATATTTGGGAAATGTTGAAAAAATAAATATTATGCAGCCTATAATTTTAGAATTTGTTAGTTTTATATATCTTTACAAAGAATTATGATATTTTTTAAATTTATACTAGAAACTTAAATGAAAAAATTTTAAATTTAAGAATTCTATATTTTTTTAATCGCTAACAAATATTGTTTTTGAAATATATAATCATATAAATCACAAAAAATTACTGCAGTACATTGCAATATAATACCAAATATAGTACAAATAAAAAGTAATATACTACAATATTCTTATAATCTAGTGATAATATAATACAATATAACATAATATACTTATATTAAGATAATATAATATAATATACTAAATGCACCCAAAATGCATGCGGGCTTCGTACAAACCGAGGTGTACTATGCAGTGAATACTCTACATTAACAAAGTCGTAATGCATGAAGACCAGGACGGATACCTTAGGAACGGGCGGAAACAGCATCGGCCTACTATTGCGAAATTCGTCATCGCCGTCAACAGAAAAGGGACACGTAGTTTCCCTTTCAGCCTGTGATGAAAATTTTTTGTTATAATCAGTCCTGATATTTTGATCCCACGAGAACGTTCATATTTTTCTACGTGGGCCGAAATGGGCTAAATGAATTAGGATGGGTTCAAGGACAAGTTTGATTGCAAAATACAAAATGACATAAAAATGGGCAGATTTGAATGCTGCATTTGAACTTTTACAATTATTCTACTTCTGGATTTATTGAGAACGGGCGTGCGAACTAATTGTGTACTAGCACACGCAAGGTTCAATTTTAACGCATGCAGCATTTAGAAGGTACTAAGGTAGAAACAAAAGTTTGGGATTGCATCTTTTCATTTCCCAGTGTAATAATAATAAAAGCAAAAACAGAGGAGAAACAGAGGCTCTCTTTTCATTCCTCTGTTTTTCAACTTGGTGATTGTAAAATTTTATACCCATATTTATTTTAAAAAAAGAGTTAACAAAACTATTTTCTATTTTCTATTTTCAAATAAACATTTGTTTGTTTAAAAAAGTGTAATTCTAAACTTATTCTCATGTTTGTTTGTAGGAAAATTTTTCTGTTTTTCTGCGTCAACCATATCAATTAACGATAAAAGTTCGTATCATTAATTGCTACTGAAATGAGTGATGAAAGTTCGTATTATTAATTATTATTGAAATGAGTGAGTATGATATGATCCCCAATGGAATTTATTAATGGGACAATATATTACCTTCGATATGGCTCCTAGACATGTATGCATTTGTGTCTTTTAGTTTTGCTTTGTATTGTTTTTTAATTCAATGAGCCCGCACTAGGTCAGTGGCAGATAAAAGAGTCAGTTTCATCCTTTTGCACTTTTTTGTATCACTGTTATTGGTTCCAATCCTTAAATTGATCCATGAGCCTGCACTTCAAATCTTTGTCTTAATATCAGAGGTATAATGCTAATGAGACCTCCTGCCAAGTTCAAGCTTCTTGATGTCTTATAATTCCTTTTGTTGTGGTGGTTACTTAGTCATATAACTAACTGTTAAAGGCCATCAATCACCTGTTATCCCTTAGATTGCATCTTGGCCGTCTTATATTAGGATATAGACTCAATTGATAAGACGTTCCCTTAGGGTATAGACTCATTCCAGCACGTCCTTAATTGTTTTGATCTTTTGCCTAGTAGAAATGCTTGCTGTTAAAGAGCTTTACAGAGAAGCTGCCTTCAATACTGCCCATTATATTCAATCTATGTCCTTTGGCAGAGAATGCATCATAAAGTCCAAGGTGTTTTTCCAGGTCTTTAGCATGACAAATAAACTGAAAAATAAGCATGTTGAATCATAATAATAACAAAACTAATCTAGTGTATGATGCATGCAAAATACAATCAGATATCGTGTTTCAAGTTCCGCATTATTTGTTCAATTGGTGTTATAAGCATTTGATTTTTATTAGCCTGTTTTTATTGAATATATTTATTTAAAGAAAACAGTACAGGACAATGTTCATAATGCTTTTATGGCATAATTAGATGCTAGTATATAATCGATTTATAAGAAGGCTAAAGTTATGTTGGATATTATTAAAAAGCATTAGTCTCTAAAGCTGATATTCTCAAACTACTACTCTCTAATTTAAAAAACTCAAGTACAACAATTATGTTTTGAAGTCAAAATCATATTAAGGATCTCGTTGAAATAGCAAACCAAGCATCCCAAAATGGAATTGAAATTTAGTTTACCGTAATTAAAAGATAAAAAATTAAGAAATTAATTATGTTACAATGTCAAACTTCTCGACTCTAGATCTCATGATAGGTTTAGAGATTTAGAAGTCGAACAATTTGGCATACAATTAGAATTACCAAGTTTTGTTGGATAGAAGGTTATTTCTGTCTTTTCATTTCATATTTTGTCCTATTTTTGACATTTGGAATGTGGCAACATTGGGTTGCATTTAAGTACCTTTGAGGTATACTTGGTGCAAATCCCTCATTCCCTCATTGCTAGTTGTTGAGATATATTTTAAATGTGTAATTCATACAAAATTTACTTGTTAATAATTTTCATTTTCAAGACTAGTTACAAAAAAAAAAAACAAAATGAAATGAAAAATCTAAATAATGCATATAAAATGCATCGAATCTAACGTCTGAAGACATGGTTTCATAATGGATTATTTTTCTATGCTCAATAAAAAAAAAATATAAATAATTTGCATAAATGTATTATTGTCTTCTTTTTTCTTTTGGGTGGTCTATTTTTGTGATAAAATATATTTTATTACTAATTATGTAAAAAATTGTTTTTAAGAAAGGGACACAACCTATAATTAACAGATTCATTTAAATTAAGAAATTGTGTGTAACTTAGATCATTATTAAAAATAAATCGAAAGGTGGATATATTTCCTTTCAAATCAAATGGTTTATGATAATAAGTGACACAGTATTTTTTCACAACATCATAGAAAAGCCATTTTTTCCCATTTTTTTCTTTGTGTTGTGTTTTATAGTGGTAGCATATGTAAGGTTTAATCTTAATTCTTACAGCATTTAGAATAGAAACAAAATTGGCGCTTGCAACAAGATGTGATCTCTCCATTCCCCATATAAAAATAATAAAAGAAAACAGAGGAGAGAGAGGGGCTCTCTTCCATTCCTCTCTTTTGTGTTGATAATTTTAAATTATTATATCTATATTTATTTTTTAAAAAATGGCATTCAAAATTATTTTCTATTTTTATATTGATGTTTATTTATAAAAAATAAAAAGTATTTGAAGAATGTCATTCTAAAGTTATCCTCTTTCTCTAATATGAACATGCTATTAAATCATTTAATTTTAATAAATTTAAATATGTAAATTATTATATTTATTTTGATAATATATTCATACTTATTGTAGATATTACAAATAAATATTTGCATCAAATACATTTTATAATTAAAGAAAAATCTCACATGCTAATAATTTTAAAATTGTTATTTCACATAATATTCAAAATTGTTTAATTTTTAATACATTTATTTTAATACGTTTCTATTTATTATAAATATTATCTTAATGTAATAAAATATGTCTAATAGATGGTAAAATATTGAAATATTTTCAGATATTTAAATTATTTTAATATATATATTTTATTACATTCATTTGAATATTATATTTGTATTTATTATATAATATAGCGTTAATTTTTTTTGGATAATAGAGGCAAAGTTTGTTATAATAAAAAAAGAGTTTTTATGTCTTTCTTAAAAAGCTTGAAGTGTTGATGATTATTTATCTAGATGTTGATAGTGTAAATGTCTTTTCCTAATTTTTAAAAAATATGTATAGTTTCATAGTACACCTGGCGATGTGGCATTAAAGGAACCAGTATGGGAGCCTTGGGGAAGGTGATGGTCATATTGGAGGATACAACACAACAAAATAAAGAGAGAGAAGACATGCACCCCTTTCAAATACCGTGCTTTTTTGTACTTGGGATTTTAAATAATTTATAAAACTAATAAAATTTATAAATTTAATAATTTTTTATTAAAAAATATTAAGAGGTTATGTGTTATTTTATTAGTAATGATACAATAAAGATAAAATTGATTGAATTAATTAGCTCTTGATCTACGTAATTTATATATTTATTTAATTAATCAATTTACATTATATCTGTTTGTACAAAAGTTTATAATTTTAATATCACTCTTATTTTATTTGTTTATATTTTTTTTTCCAGAAAGTAGTTGCGCATTATTAAGTGAAGAGTGACAATTGGGATCAAGACTGGGTTTATTCAAGTATATTAAAATATCTTAATATTGCTAGTCTACTATATAGATTACATTATTTGTATAATATTTATATTTATTAAGAATTTTAGGTTCAATTCTTGGGAATAATAGAAGTAAATGATGTTATGATAAAAATGGGGGTACGAATGTTTCGTTTTGAGAACATGTAGTGTTGATGAACATTTTTCTAAATCTTGAGGTTGTAGATATCCATCCTTTTCTCTTTAAAATTTTGTTATATTGCTTCTTAATCAATTAATTGTCACTAATTGCAGGTAAATGGTAGAAATGTTTCAATAACATGTAATAATGAAATTTTTTTGGTTGAAATGTTTATTTATCTTTTTGGTAGGTTAAGCTTAGAATCTATTTAAGGAGTTCACTTGCTTATGGGTGACCAAGAACCAAAAAGTTTCCTAATAATGAGAAATTACAATGAAAATAGGATCAAAATACATGGATGTATACCTAAAACAAATGAATTTTTTCCCCAAAAAAAAAAGTTGAAGTGACATGAAATTGTAGTCATGATGTTTCTGGTTTCAACTTTGGGACAATAGCAGACCTGAATTCTATATGAGAAACACGTACAGCACCAATCAGTTGGTAAACACTTTTAAGCCACAACTTTAAATTCAGTTTACAAAGAATTCCTAAAAGTCACAGCCGCTTGGGCGTGAATGAATATACTTTACAAAGAACTGATGTGTGGAATACCTATATTCTAGCATAGGTAATGTTTAATTTTAATGCATAAAAAAAATGGTGCATTTAGAAGGTACTATTGTAGAAACAAAATTTGTGTTTGCAACTCATCTTTTCATTCGCCTTTTTAATAATAATTAAAAGAAAACAGAGGAGAAACCGGGGCACTCTTTCCATTTACCCGGTTTTTATGTTTGGTGATTCTCACTTTATCATGGAATTGTAATTTTTTCTTGAAAGTTATCAAAATCTTTTTCTCTATGTAAGTGCATCCAATGATAATGTGAAAGATGTATAGCAAATCCAATGATCGTGGGTCACGGGTCACTCTCTCTTCCCCCTCCAAAATTCACCAATCATGTTTTCTACTCTCTTCAAATTTCATTAATCCGCACTCTCTCTCTTCCCTGTGTCATCTTTACTTTATTAGTCATACTAAAGAATCTTTGTTTGTAATATATACATTTTTATTTTTCTATTAAAGTGGATCATTTAATTTCTATTCAGTATCAATTTTATAATTTCATACTCATTATATTTCATCGCGAAAAAAAATTCGACGTATTAGTAAACATATCGTGCGCATAAAAATTTTATATTTCATCGTGATGAAAAATCGAGACAAAATCGAGTACGATTTCAAAGTCAATTAGTCAAAATTTTGTTATTATAGAACCGGTATCAATTTAATCGGTATAAAATAATAATAATAATAAATAGTTAAATTAAATAAAATAATAATAATTTTTTTTTAAATTGAGAGAGAGAGGAGCCGAGAGAGGAGGGAGAGAAGGGAGAGAGAGAAAGAGAGAGAAAGAGAAAGAGAGAGAGAGAAGTTGACCCATTGACCCGGATCTGAACCCGACCAGCGATCTTGACCCAGCCAGATCTATCAATTTTGACTACCGTTTCCGATGATCTTGGTAACAATTTGAAGCCCTCAAGATATTGGTCATACCACTGCCATTTTCACCTTTGGAAACCGACCAAAACGCCACTGGTGAAGCTCAAAATTTTTGGCCAAAAACCTATTCTTACTACCATCGATTCCGCCGAAGTTTGGCCACACCATCGGCTAGGTTCCACTCTCACCTCC
The DNA here is from genome assembly GCA_030449875.1 of Aegle marmelos. Lineage (NCBI taxonomy): Eukaryota > Viridiplantae > Streptophyta > Magnoliopsida > Sapindales > Rutaceae > Aegle > Aegle marmelos. The sequence goes on from JASUUL010000023.1 coordinate 15,847,407, forward strand.
AGTTTCCATTTCCGACTGGTCTCATCACCTGAAACGGTCAGATTATAGGTGAACGGTAACCCGCAACCCACGGCTTTAGGGAGCTTGATCTGCCACTGTCACCGTGCATAGAGGTCACCCCCGGCGTCGTTGAACTCATGGAGGTTGGAGCTACAAGACCTAAGCTTCCTATCACTGTTGACTGAAGTTCGGTCACCGTTGACCGGTGAGGGGCAATTCGGTAAATCTTGAGAATTTTAGGGTTAATTCTATAATTTTTAAAAATTATGGGTAATTGAATAATTATGGACAAGGACAATTAACTAATTTGAGATTTTTAGGGTAAATCGATAATTTAAGTGATCAGGGGTAATTCGATAATTTTACACTCCAAGAGTAATTTCATAATTTCAAATATGTGGGTATTTTAGTAATTGATAAAATTGAGGATATGTTGATAATTTATGATCTTGAGGTTAAATTGGTAAATTATGATTTTTTGGGATATTTCGGTAATTTTAAACTCAAGGACATTTCGGTAATTTCAAAGAATTTAAGGATATTTTAGTAATTAAGAATTTTGAGGATAAATTAATAAATTATATTTTTAAGGACAATTAAGTAAATTTTGATATCTAGGGCATTTTGGTAATTTTTAGACATAAGGATAATTTAATAATTTTAAATATTTAGGAGTTATATTATGTCAGTTCGAGTTTTATTGAGTATAATTAATTGTACTTTAAGTGATAAATAATAATTATGCAATTTATTTTATTAGGAGGACCCGCAAATAAGAACCAACCCACGGACGTCGACGATATTAGATTTGATTGTCGTCACTGTGAACAGAATATACAAAACCTATTTTTTCTGTGGATTATTATGATTTTTAATTATGTTAAAATATGATTGCAAATGAATTTTTAAATGCTTGATTTAATGATTTTATGAAAAATGAATTTTATCTGCATAATGTTGTTTATTATCGGAATTGCATATGATAAATGATTTTATTTCTGATTTTGAATATATGCGTATTAATAATATTTTTAAAGAAAAGAAAATAGATTTTAAATGTTGTTAAAAAGAGAATGTGATTTCGAATATTATCGAATGTTTATGTACATTTGTATTTTCGATTGTTTACAAGTCATTAGATAATATCATTTCCCATATACTGTGATGAGATGATATGAGATACAGGCCTTTGGGGCCCCGTCTGAGTACACACAGAGGTTTTGGGCCTTGTTCTTGGGTGCTTTTATCTTTTGGAGACTATGCATGCATAATTATGATGATAAGATATGTCGAGATGTCATGACATATGAGATGTTATTTCTCCATCTATCTGTATAGTTTCGGGACATGATGGTTTCTTGATTGTCCGTTCGTTAAGGTTCGGATATGATGAGATTATTTCCCCGAGTACTCGTTTGGTGAAAGTTTTCAGTATTCGATATTGATATTGTATGTTGTGAATTTTTTTCAGTTTTACACAATATTTTGTGACAATCTTAGATTGAGTATTTATATGATGTTAGGACATATTCTTCCTTGGTTATTTCACATGATTATATATGTTTTCGAAGTTAGTGATTGGATTATAAATATTAAGTGATTTATTAATATTTCTCGTTTATGGTTTGATGAAATTGTGTATTTAAAAGTGATACGATTATTTTGAAAACTACTATCCACTCACTGAGCTTCACTAAGTTTTATACTCACCCCTATTTTTATTATATTTTTCCCCCCACAGGAGATTCATAGGTATAACAGTTGACTCAGTAATGATAGCTATTTGTATTTTGGCTACGTATTTGTCTTAAGAGTTGTAGAGTTTTAGGTGGGAATATTTCGTATTATATAATATTATGATTAAGAATAACTTAATGTGTTTGGTATTAAAATATTTAAGATGATATTCGGTATTTATTGGGATGTTGATTGACGGAGTTGGTTATATTTAGAAATTATTTTGGGAGTGCTATATTATTAATTGCAGGATTGGAAATGTCAAAATTATAGGAAAAATTCTGCTAGAATTTCGATATAATTATTATTATTTATAGAATCATTATTAGTTGAATTTCGAGGATTAATGAGACTCATCCCAGGATTCAGGACGGGCCGTGACATTGTTGACCAAATTTTGATTAATAAAAAGAGACAAAAATCGACGTTGAATTGATTAAACTCGAACAACAATTGAGCTAAAAATCTAACAATCATGCAAAAATTCTCTTTAATCTACAAGAAGCATATTCTTTTTCCGTTCAAATTCAAGAGCATATAACAACATGGATTGCATTCGAAGATCATTGTTTACAATCATGATACAAAGTTGATTCAAAAGGATGATGCACTGAGTCGAACAGTAAGGCTGATGGGAGATCAAGCGAATAAAAAACAAGCTCACATGCTTCACACTGCATTCTATCACGGCTGTCCTGGAAGTTCAGTGGCTTCTTCGGATCCTTTCAAGGTTCTTATTAACCAGAAAGTAGTTTGACAAAAACAAGTATTGTGTATGTTACCAACCATAGGCAAAGATCATATGTAAGCATATAAGAGATGGCAATTTATGGCATGGTTATGTACGTGTTCTATTAATTATGTCCAGCAATGCGACCCATATACATCGACCAACTATTATTGGGTAAGCAACTTCTTTCATTGGCACAAGCCATAGCTTTGTGATCCAGGCTTTAGGCCATAGCCTAAAGTGATATTTGAAACCGACAATATTACATGTTCCTCATCATTTTTATTGCTTCGAAGTAAAACTTTATTATGAAATTAAGTAATTATATCTTGTTTTGATTATTTTGCAGTGTGCAAAATTTCTCATCATCATCGGCACTTAACCACACACTCTTTGTATGTCGGAGTTATTGATAATAATAATGTTCAAGACAAAAGTAAATCCTTGATCGATCACATGCGATCAATATGTGCCCATTTCTATTAACTCTGCTCATCTACATTTTTGCATATTTTGCAACCGTGATATCATAGTGTCAAATCTTCAAGGCAGTTGCTGTGATTTCAGGATCTCTTTTCTCAGTGTCATTATCCTCCATTATTCTAGTGCACCAATAGGCACATTTCGGTTTCATTATATGGGCTTTTCTTCTTATTGTTGCTTATAACAAGATGCTTTATAAGAAGATTTGGCAATTTTGGAATAGATTTTGGAGGAAACAACCAACAATTATTGCAGGAACGGGGCCTATTTGGAATTTCAGTTTAAAAGTTATAGTACCAAGGGTGTGTTTGGAACTTAGAATTATCTAGTATTGTAATACTATTCAGATTCATTTATTACCAAGAGGATGTTTGGTAAAATTTGGGACCTCATTGTAGTGCATTATAATGGACCACAATGAGCCATTTAATCGCATTACACAAACCTACGGGAGCTTTGGCGATATTATTTTATTAAAATTGCAATCGTGTAATGTGGGAGCTTTTACCTCTATCGAGGCAAATTTATTATATTATAATATTATAAAAATGAATTATTTTTTTTATTGAATACCAGTATAACAAATAAAATATAAAAATAAATCATATTATAATATTATTTAATTTAACTAATATATCTTTTATTTTATATATATTAATAATTCTATAAAAATAATTATTTAGCAATTAATTTAATACAATTAATAATAAAAATAATAATAAATTTAAATAATATTAATATAAAATTAATACAATATAATATAACTCCAAACATTGTACAATATTATTATAATACAACACAATGTAATATAATACAACATTCCAAAATGCACCCTAAAGAGTTTAAGAAACACTCACTACAAGAAATTTGACCTTTTGAGATTTTTTTACCAACATTTGTAGATTTTGTCATGAAATAATATTAATTGTGACAATTTTTAAAATCATCGCCAATAATTTCATTCTATCTCATGTTATATTTTGTACCTAATAATACTTATTTTAGGACCCATTAATTGGTCACCTAATCAAATGTTATGCGACCAGCACAAAAGGAAACTCTCACAATGTATTTTGCCTGAAACCAATATGAGACTAAAACAAGTAGTGTTCAGGCTATTCATTTCTTATGATTTATCACCTATCTAGAAAGTATAAATAAAAATACAGCACTTCAAAAAAATGGCTGAGGAGTATATGCTGTTTCATGATTAATTTTTCTTTCTCTCGCTTGTCTAGGCTAGTAATACAGTGCTACTACATAAATCAATAAAATTTCTTTACTAGACAAATGCATAAGTTTTTTAATTCAATTTTTAACCAAGAAAATTGTTCATTAAACTCCGGAAGTGAAATCTGAATTTTTAATTAATTAGTATACGCGATATTAATAGATTTTTCTTAATCTCAAATTTGTTTGAAGCAGTGATTTATATACGTACCGGTAAGAGAGCGACACATGCTGTAAATTGCCGTCTCAAATAGAAAAGACCTACACCTCCTAAAAAGGCCAATAAAAATACAGCATTGCAGGAGACCCGATAAAACGAGCCCTGTTTGAAGATCTTCTTCGGATTCTGTCAATACCTACATAAATACTACCATACGTAATGCTTCTGTTGCTGATTGCATTCAATTAAAAGTCGTACAAGCATCTAAAATAGAAGATTGGAACGTCCTCCATCCAAAAAACAAAACGAAGGTCAAAATGTTCATATTGTTTAATGTTTAATACCATGATATTAGGAAAATTTTTAATAGATCTTCATTTTAGGCTGAAGCACCCACACAGTAGTTCCACTACATACTGTGAGCTTACGACAAAAAATAGAGAGGGAAGGTTTTTACCATTTAGCTAAATTTCGATCTTGTGCAGAAAAATGTGATTCATTTGTTATTATGAACTAACCAACTCAAAACAAAAAGGATTGATAATACGGTTCAAAATGCATGCAACAATGGTGTGTTTAAAATGGAACTAATGTACAAATTAAATTTATGCTAATAACAGGAGCTCATCTCTTCGAGGAAGGCTTTTAGGCCAACAAATGAAAATAGTGAGCTCGCATTTTCTATTATCATTTACACCACTTAAAAGGAGAGAAAAAAAATTGACAGGAAAAACAGGGCTCCCCTATTTTCATTTCCCATTTTTTCAGTTTGGTAGTTGCAAATAACATTCCTTACTTCTTTCTTGTTCTTGTGAAATCATATGATCAACTGATCAAATCCCCAACATTAACTTGCACATAATCTATTAATGAAATTTATTTATTTTATGATTATGAAATTGAAGATTTGTTCATGAAATTTTGTATGGTGGCCAGTTTTCATTATCGATCCTACTTTGATGATTGCACTTTAGTTTCTTTCTAAGATGTCGTGCCTCATCCAAGCCTTTGCTTTCTCTTCTACCAGGCATCTTACAAAGCTTTCTCCCTACTAATAAGCTCCCCACATCAATATTCTTTTCAATTTCATAGGATACAAGTAATGTATATGCCAAAATGTTTCAAGCACAATAGGTATTTATTCGTTGAAAAATTTTAACTTAGATTATTTTGTTATAACATATGAAATATAGAGTTGTGGGTGCGTTTGAAATTGAGGTGCTATAGTTTTTAAGTTACAGTTGGTATGAAAAAAAAACTGTAACTAGAAAAGAAAAATTAATAATATATAGTAAATATAAATTTTAAATAATATTTTTGACAAAATTCTTGAAGATATAATAAATTCTCCATCACACAAGTAAAAAATCATATCGACATATCTTTCAAGTTACAAAGGCTAATATTTAACAAACACTTTACTGCTATAACTTTTAAGTTACAGCTATCCAACCTTAATTCCAAACACACCATATAAATTAGTGTTTTCTTCAACTTAATTGGGTTGAACAAAATTTTTTAGAGTATTTTACACAATTCATTTCTTGTATCTCACTGCATGCTTTGTTAAAGCTTCGTTTTTTGGTCCTTCTCAACTTCAAAAATTAGATCTTAAAATTCGAGAATCAAATGGGTGCATGATTAAGTCTTCTTCTTTTGCAATTCAACATTTTACTCAAGATATTCCTCTGTGGTGATTTTTACTCATTAAAACTTTTCTTTGAATACTTGTTCTCGCTCAATATTCAAGACGAATAGAGAAACACATCAATTCTTTGATCCCAAACAATTAAAGAGGTACACGTGTTCTAAATCATCTAATAATTTCTTTTAATAGAAGTTCTTAATTTCCCTCTCCTTTCAAAGAAAATTTTTTTCTTGTTTGTTTTAATCTTGTCATTTATTTTGCTTTGAGTTTTAAGTTATTGTTCATTGTTAAACTCCATGTTCTTATTATTAGCTTAGGTTTTGCATCCATTTTTCAAAAAACAATATTGGAGAAATTATGGGCTTTTATTCGGATCACTGGAACCTTTCTGTTAATATAAAAACTCTAATCCTTGAGCAAAAGGTTAAAAAAAGAAAAAAAATAAAGAATTCTCTGTTTAAATATTAGTTGTCTTAAGATCAATGTTGTTTCGTTTCCTGTCTTTTCTTAGTTAGTTAGTTTGTTCGTTTGTTATTTTATTAGGTTTGCCTTGTATCTAATTTTACATGAAGATTAAAGATGAGTGAGAAATGCCCTTTTTTCACATGCATCACTTGCAAACTTAATCTTGTCATCCCAAATTGAGCTGTTTGCATTAGAAATTTTCATGCATTCACGAGCATTATCATTATGTCATAAGATAGCCTGAAAAACAAGATAATCAATTTGAGCAACAAGTTTCCTCTGCTTTTGTTCCTCTGTTTTCATTCCCCTGTCTTTTCATTCATTTTCTTTTTTGGTTCGCCTGCAATTAAGAAGAAAAAAAAATTTGGTATATAATTATGATGCTCTCTAAATGATAATTTTATTTTTTATGTTCATCAAAAAATACATAACCAAACTTTTTTTTTCATTTCTGGAAAACAAACAACACCCAAGAAGAAAATAATCCTAAGCGCACCCTCAATTTTCTGTTACAGTGGGCGAAAATAGAAGGTAAAAAAACAATCAAAATGACTAACAATCTGATGCACAACAGGCATAGAGGGCCAAAGTTTGTTGCATTTTGGGCATTTCCCTTGTTCAGCGTTGAAGGTAAAGTGTTGACAACATTTTCAAACTTTGAAGGCCCATCATCCATTTGGAATGGTTGTCATTATTTGAAGGCCAAAGATTGTTGTGAATGTTGAGTGTTAGAAACTGTATATTTATAAAGGAGAAAAATGTCATTTTACACTTTCAGTCTCACTAACATTGCTACTTTTATTTATTTAAGTATTTTATTATTTAAATATTTATGTTTTATTATAATTATATATTTTATGTATTTTAGGGGCATCACGATCGTTTCACAATTAACGAGTGCTCAGACAGCAAAACGGACGTCATATTTGGACTCAGGACGGTCGAAAATCTTAAGAATAGCATTAAAGAAAAAGGTCACTGTTCATACCTACGGCACTGTTCACAGTACTGTTCACGACACTGTTCATATATACGGACTGATGATGTGGCAACTACCTATGATGTGACAGTATCTAATTGGATGAATTATGTGGTATTGACTGCTTATGTGGTATTAACCGATGATTGTGGCATTGACCGATGATGTGGCATCGACCGACGATGTGTCACGATCTTATTGGGCTAAATTTCTTATGTACTGTAGATCGATGACGTAGCCGCATTTCAGTGGAGCAAAAATCGTGTATATAGTACATGCGCATACATGGGATTATTTACTATTCAAACCGTGTTACTGTTCAAACGTTGACTGTTGACTGATAACGTGGCGTAATCCTAAGTGTCCGAACTGTTTTTAATCTAATGGTCACGATTCACTCAATGTATCTATAAAAAGGGGGCTCTCCCCCTTAATTCGACACTCCTGAATTCATTTTTAAGCTTAGATTTCTGAAATTCCTTCTCCTTCTTATAGTTTCTTTGTATTTTAATAAAATTTCCTTTTTATCCCTAGTTAAAATATGAGTAGTTAATTTCCTTTTAAGCTTGGATTGAAGGTGAAGTCTCAACATGTCCCATGGGCTTAATTTGGTAAATTTACTTTCTCTTCTCCTTTAATATTTGTGGTTGTTTTGACTTTTCGTCGACAAATAATAATAGTCTTGTCTAGATACCTCTTTGGTTAAACCAGCACCCTAGTACAAGGTTATTATTATTTGGCACGATAAGCCCTTAGCACCATATTTATTGGAGCGTGGTTCATGAAGTGTGGAATTCCCCCTTATGATTTAATTGGTATTAATATGGAATATTTAGCCCATGGAGCATGTTGATGCAGATCCGGATACCCAAGCATGTCATTTCAATAGATTTCAGTTTAATTTAATTCCTGCCATTGTAATTTAAATTTAAGTATAATTTATATCAATTTCACCATAAATTCATTCACCCATTAAAGAAAATTAATTCTACACATAATTAAAATCAATCTCTTCGTGGGATCGACACTCGTCACCATTAATCTATTCTACAATAGATTTGTGCGCTTGCAAGTTCAATCAAATTTGCACAACAAATACATTTAATGGCAATATTAGATAGTAACCTGTTGTAATCATTTGAATGTTGATGTATGAAGAATGTACTTAATTACACGCAATTATTGGTTATTATATTACAATCAGGTCACATGGTAAACAAATGCAACAGTTATACTGATATTTTTAACTCATCAAATGTACAATCTTTCTAAACTAAGAAGGTCATATTCTTTACATTCACATACTCCATACGGCCATCCTCTAATGTCTTCCACCAATCATCATAGTACAACAATTAAAACACAACTAAATTCATTAAACTTGAAAAATATTTTAAAAATATAATAAAATGAATATGCAACACATTTTACTTGGAGACCGCATATACTATGATTATATGCGATAGGAAACTTTCTATGTGATAAGCTTTTGTCTCCCTTAAATTTAGGTAAAGTTTTATTTTGACCATAGAGCCGAATGGCATAACAAGTTCTAACTTTAATTCATCTCTTTGCAAGTTTTCAAATGATATATTATATGCCAAAAACGGACATGTATAGCCTAATTTATGAACCCCAAAAAGTATCCATTGCACATACTATAATTTTGTGAGACAAGTTAAATTATGTGCAATAGAAATAACACTTACATTTGACCTCGAATTTCAACTATTTTTGATAATTTTATTTTTATTTCTTAACTTAAATCTAAACACTTTAACAAATCACGTTACTTTATCAATGAAAAATAACAACATTTATAACAAATTATGCATGAGCTTCGAACTTAAATCCTAAACTTAATACATTAAAAATTCATATCATGTAAGAACATAAACTAATATTTATGATGCTCTCCAAATGATGAACTTATATCTATTCTTACGCCAAGATTGATGAAATTTGTTGAGAGTTTTGAGAGCATTCAGATTTATTGAGAGTGTTGAGAGTGTTAAAGTTTGTTACGAGTGTTGAGTAAAGTTTGGAAATTGAAAAGTTGCATTGTTTATAAATTTGTTCAAAGTAATTAGTATTTGGTTAGTTATAATAGGAAAAATTTTGAGGGTTAAATTTAAAAATACAAACGTTTTGGGGTAATTTTTTAAGATGCGTTTGGTAATATTTTTTAATTAGTGTATTTGGCTCATATTTTAGAGAGAGAGACTGGTGTTTTTTATGTGACATTTTTTAAAATGAAAGTTTGTTTAGTAGTTTGTTTTCAAAATAATATATGAAAATAAAAATAATAAAAATGCATTTGGTTATTTGTTTGAAAATGTTGAAAATAATAATAATGCATTTGGTTGTTTGTCTGAAAATATAGAATTTTTTATAAAAAAATTTTTCTTCAATTAATCTATCATTTTATTTTTATTATTATATTTTTAATGAAAATGAACTCAAATTTCATGCAGCAATAATAATTTTCGGAAAACCCTATCATAATTTATTAAGTTTAAGAAATTAAAATAAAATAATAAATGTTGAATTAATTAGCAAATAACAAAAAAAAATTCATACTACAATTATATTTATTATAGACATTTAAGAAGTACATTTGTGCTAATTATATTTTACAACATGAAATATAAAGAATAAAAGAGTAAAAAATATTTGCATCTAAAAAATAAAAAATAAGGTGGAAGTAGAATTGAATAAAAAATTAATAAAATAATAATTTAATAAATAACAGTGATGGATCCGAAATAATGTTTTACCTTACTTTTCTTTATATTGTTCTCTATAAACTCAAGAGCGCCAATTTTTTGTTTTCCAATTTAGCGTTTTTGAGATTTCTTTACAAAAGTAAAAAACGAAAATTTTTTGTTCCCCAATTTTTTACTGTTTATCAGAAAATGACTTAACCAAACATCGTTTTATTTTTCGTTTTTGGAAAATAAAAAACGGCCAAGAAGAAAACATTACTAAGCGTACCCTTAATTCTCCGCTACAGAGGGCATCAATGGAAGGTGAAAAACAATCAAAATGACCAACAGTCTTGACGGCAAAGCAGGCATATGGGGCCAAAGGTTGTTGCATTTGGTTAAGGACAATTTAGTCCGTTGGGTGGGTTCTGCGTGTCATTTTGGGCATTTCGTTTGTTCGGCATTGAAGATAAACTGTTGACAACATTTCCAAACTTTGAAGGCCCATCATACGGACCCATCTATGTTACGGCTTCTGTCAGTAACAGCAGCCAATGGAGAACTTCCACGGGTGCCAGAGGAGAGAGAAAGAGGTCCCAATGCAAGGTGATGGAAGTGGGAAAGTTCGAAGCTGTTACTTGCAGCTTCTGCACCTGAGCCATGTCCCCATCATACATTTGGATGGTTGTCATTATTTGATTTCTCGTGGTGGTCCCGTGGCAAAGATAACATATTCCCCATGTCCCTCCAAAAACTTTGTCATTTCGCGAACTTGCCTAACGATTGCTGTGTCATTTTCATTATTCAGGGTGGCAGGCATTGGCGGCTCGGGGACAGACCAGAAATTATTCTGAACCATGGACTTTTTTAATTTTTTTTATAAAATAAGATTTTATTTAAACGGCTTAAAATGGTCGAGGATGATTTTTATTTAAAATCGCGCAGAGCATAAATACAAAAGTAAAAGCGATAAAAAAGTGACCAATAATATATTGCCACGGCAACCATAAATATAAGGAGAAATTTATAAAAATAATTAAAAAAATTTTGTATTTTTTAATTTTAGTCCCTGAAAATTTTTTCAATCAACATTAGCTAAAATAATTTTTTGAGGACCAAATTATCCTTGTCATTCTCTATATTCCCTTTCACTCAAATTCTCTCTCTCTCTCAACGAACTAAAACCTAATATACATTGTCGAAGGCGTAGATTGATTTCGGATTGCCCCAATCACCAAATCATAGGTGAGCTATTACTTCTTCATTGATTTGTGTTGTAATTCGGGTATTTTTGAGTTTAATAGTTGCTATTGTTGTTATGTTTGTTGGTTGTTTGTTAATGCAGGTGATGAAATTTTATCGAATGGGATGGAATTTCTTAATGATTTGAGTAAATTTAATTGATATTTTAATCATTATATGTTTTAAAAATTGTATGATAAAATTAAACTTTAGATATAGGTTGTTAAGGTTGCATAATGAAATGAAATCTAGTGAGAATGATGTGTAATAAATATCGCATATTAGGTACTCGATAAAATTCCTCTCAGAAAATTAATGATAAATTCTTGCATAATGGAAGTGTGATGGGTGAGGTGTGTGTATTTTTTTATAGATGAAGTGAAAAAAAAATTTGGAAAATTATTGCGCGAGGGGACACGGGCTGTCGCACGTAGCCCTCGCCCGCGCGGGCTGCGTGCGACAGGCCTGTGTCGGGAGCCCCCGCCCCCGCGCACGCGGGGTCTCGTGTGACACCCGCCCGTGTCCCCTCGCGCAATAATTTTCCAATTTTTTTTTCACTTCATCCATAAAATTATTTTTATTTTATTATTTATTTAAATAACATTTTTAATTTTATTATTTTTTAAAATGTTAAATATTTCTGAAATAATTGTTTAATATTAAATTACTTTTTTATTTAATTATTTTTTAAAATTTACATTTTTATGAAATTATTGTTTAATATTAAATAACATTTTTAATTTTATTATTTTTTAAAATGTGAATTTTGTATGAAAAAATTGTTTAATATAACAATTTAATTTTCTATTGTTTATCAGATAAATGGCGAAATCAAAGTTAAGAAGGTATAATCTATCAGACCGGCAAAAGAACCGGGCATGATGAAGGTATCTTATGACTCACACTTTCCTGGCCGTGTAAGAGCATGTGCAAATTAGATGTGGTTATAGGGGCTATCCGGAAAAAATTAACAAAAACACAGTTGAAATTGTTCAAGCGTGACATATTTGGGCATTTTTTGGACTGCAGTAAGTATCCTTTTAGCGGCGTAATTGTCCATAACTTGTTGCTTAGGCAAGTTGCCCATGAAGAAAGTAATGAGAAAAATGAATTGTGGTTTGAAATTGGTAAGGAATTGATTCGCTTATCAATTGGAGAGTGGTGTTTAATGCTTAAGGTCTTAAATATGAAGTAACGATGTTTTTTATTTGAAAAATCAAATATCACCACATCGATTACTTAACAAGTATTTTAATGGATTGTTTCGTAGGATAACGCTTGGACAATTCGATACAATGTTTATGGAGTTGGATTTTAAGATTATTGATGACATTGATGCGCTAAAAATCGCATTGTTTTACTGTGCAGATAGAGTCCTAAGTGGGAGGAAAGATCATTGTCAAATTAATTTCTTGTGGCTTAGTGAGGTGGATGAGGTAGATCATTTCCAAAAACGTCCATGGGGGCGTTTGTCTTGGTAAATAATATATGATGGTCTCGACAATGTATTGAATGGCAAAACTACCAAATTTAGGACTGAGCGTGCGGAAAAACCGAAGCATACAATTGAAAAATATAATATTTATGGCTTTACGTCTGGAGTTCAGGTATGTAGCGAAATTAATGTTAACGGATTTTTTATTACTTGATTTGTCAAAATTAATGATGCCTTATATCTTCATTTGTTATAGGCGTGGATTTATGAATGTATTGGAGGATTGCTTGAGGAGTGGGTGGTTAAAATAAAGAGGAAGACTCCTCACATCGTGCAGTGGATGCCAAAGGCCTCTTCTCTGATCAATTATGCCGAAGTATATTCACATTTCAATGACAACTCGTGCCTTGTAAGTAATATATTAGATTATTTCAATGATAATTATTTTTCATTGGACAAATAATTCAGAGATTTTCGCTAACTTAAAATATCATATTATTTACAGGAGGGAAACATTTTATAAACTCTCAAACCGAATGCAAAGGAAAGAGTCTCAAAATATTGGTTGAGTGTTCAGGATTATATGCCATATATTCCTGATTGGGTCCGTAATGTGGGTATCCTTACTTGATCCCTCTTAGCACATTTGAAAAACAATGAAAACGTCACATGTCTTCTAACTCACTCATGACTTATGTTTAATGTTACTTTATGCAGCATCAGCCTTCAATCAACGTGCCATACGTTATAGGCACAAAAGAGGAGTCTTATGACGCCATAAGACTAAAACAAAATGAACAGACTCCCTTTGAGGATGAGAATAATGCAGCTGAACATGATGAATGTATCCATAATTTTGATGACGCCCAACATTCAGAGGTAACTTTCTAATGTAATACATCAATTTATTCCCTACTTTATAAATGATTTAAGTACTCTCTCATTATTATTTTATTCATGGTTATAGGAGAGAACAAAATTCCATTATGATTATGTCATTAAACGGATGGACAGGATTGATCGTACTCTCGATCAATTAAGATCATATTTTGAGGCTGAGCGCATAGAACAACAACAGTTTAAAGAAGCATTTCAGGCCAAGCGACTAGAACAACCGCGGTATAGAGAAGCAGTTATGAAATTTATAGCTTCTTTTGGTGAGGGTTACACAAAGGGCTCATATGGTGATCATCCAATTAGACAGTCGTACACGGTCAACCCCTCTTATTAGAAACAATTGTGTGTTATTTGAATTTTAAATGTGATATTATTCTTAAGTGTTCATGTTGGTAAATTAACAGCCGGCGGACAACCATGGAACGTACACTGATGTTCGCAATGATGATGATCATACCCCTATGTCATTGTATAGTTTCTTTGGGGATGTAAATGGTGACGGTGTACAGATTATCACAGAAGCACCTCCTGGGGTAAGCAAGTTTGAACGACCGTATAGACCATCATATGTCTTTAACAGTCCTTTCTTGATTCCTCCTATGAAGAAAGTAAAAAATGGCACACCACACACGACGCTTGAAATAACGGAGCATGAGATCGCTGAAAGCTAGAGTATAGACATAAATCCACTTAGAGGCTTCGATGATCCAAGTATTTTTACAGAGTTTGATTGGTGGTTTATCGGTAAAATTACAGTAGACCGCACCATCCAGCAATCACATTTCTTTTTTTATGTATTTTTGGGAAATGCTTCAATGGGTTGGCTTGATGACGAAGTAAGTATTTTTATTATATTTTTTCGTTTGTTAATGATGCATTGTTGATTTTTCTTTTATATTATACTCGATTCTTCCGTTAACATCTTTCTATAATTCTACAGCATATTCATGCGTATTTTCGCTTGGTGAGCAAGAAGCAACAGGAGTATCCGAATGTCTTACCTCAGCGTGTCACGCATACAGACACATTTTTTTGGGTAATGAGTGAATAGAGAATTAATAATCAATATTACATTTGGTTACTTACAATATCTCGGAGTCTCACTAATTGGTTAATATATGTACTAAGTATTCTTGACACAATTATGGAACAATGGTGACTGTGATGTCCGTTCATTAGAGTTTAGCAGCAACTTCAATACCTATCTTGACGGCCGGGAAGATATCATGTCGAAGCGGTTCACGGACGTCAATGTGGTAAGTATTGTTTCATAATGCAACGAAATTTCTTTTTTTACATATTTTAGATCAACTAAGAATTAAAAAGTCATGATGTTTGTTATATGCAGGTCTTGATTCCTGTGCATATTGGCGGTGATCATTGGGTGTTAGCCAAAGCTGATCTTCGCAAGAAGAGGGTGTGGATTTATGACTCATTGGTGGCATTTCGCAACAAAAAACATACTTAACTCAATTTCAGCCACTTAAAGTCATTTTTCCTCAATGGCTAGAAGATATTGGATTTTACAACTTGCGGCCTGAGTTGCAAACTACGGATTTTTGGAAAATCAGGATAGCAAAAGACGTACCACAACAGGCGACTGGAACTGGTGATTGCGGTATTTTTTTGTTGATGTTTGTGATGTATTTAATGTTCGGACTCAAATTTGATTTTGATAGTAGTCACCTGCAGTACTTTAGGAAGAAATTTGCTTTAGATATATTTAATGATGAAATTAGACTATAAGTCATAATAGTTGTATAAACAATGATGGATGGGCTTTATATATAGTTGGAGATGAAAACATATTTTCGGAAATGATTTAAATTTTTCAAAAATGAAAACTAATTTGGCATCAATTTTTCACATCTTTAAAAATAATAAAATTAAAAAAGAAAAAAAAATTTAAATTTAGCGGCAAAAAATGTTGCGCTCGCGGCCGAGGCCTGTCGCACGAGCAGACAGAAATTGTTTAAAATTTTCAGAGATGAAAACTAATTTGGCATCAATTTTTCACATCTTAAAAAATAAAAAATAAAAAAAAGAAAAAAAATAATTTAAATTTAGTGGCAAAAAATGTTGCGCTCCCGGCCGAGGCCTATCGCACGAGCAGACAGAAATTATTTAAATATTTCAGAAATGAAAACTAATTTGGCATCAATTTTCACATCTTAAAAAATAATAAAATTAAAAAAAGAAAAAAATTAATTTAAATTTGGCGGAAAAAAAAGTTGCGCTCGTGGCCGAGGCCTGTCGCACGAGAAGACAGCGTCTGTTCATGCGACACGATAGGCCGTCGCACCAAGAGCCAGCGCTGGCTCTTGGTGCGACAGGCGCGGCAGGCCACGCCCGCGCGCTGGCCTCGCGCGCGCGAGGCCTCTCGCCCAGATATTCACGCATCCTTTTTTTTTTGTTCCAAAAATTCTAAATTTTATTTTGTTATTTATTTATATTACATAAATAATTTTATTATTTTTAAATTGTGAAATTATTATCTAATAATTATAACAATTTAATTTTGTTTTATTTATCAGATAAATGGAGAAATCAAGACAATATTCTATATAATTTGTACGCAAAATAAATTACTTTATTACATAAAATCATACGTTTAAAAAATTAATAGTCCAATAATTTAAATAAATAATTTTATTATTTTTAAATTTGTTAAATTATTGTCTAATAATTATTTAATATAACAATTTAAATTGTGCACGTTTATCAAATAAATGGAGAAATCAAGACAATATTCTCTATAATTTGTACACAAAATACAATACTTGATTACATAAAATCGTACATTAAACAAAAATTAATAATCCAAAAAATTAAATAAATATGCTAATTGTAATAATACAACTAGTTTTGATTTGAAGCAATGGGGTTCTTACATCTCTTGTGATTATGACCTGGTTGATGACACCGCCTGCATTTCACAGTCCTCCTGTTTACATCCTCACCAATAGAAGGTATTCTAAGCTCTGGATGACGACCAGGTGGTGGCGTTTCGAGTGGCGGGTTAACCTTAATTTCTCGGATTTCTAGTGGAACTTCCCAATACTTGATTACATAAAATCGTACATTAAACAAAAATTAATAGTCCAAAAAATTAAATAAATATGCTAATTGCAATAATACAACTAGTTTTGATTTGAAGCAATGGGGTTCTTACATCTCTTGCGATTATAACCTGGTTGATGACACCGCCTGCATTTCACAGTCCTCCTGTTTACATCTTCACCAATAGAAGGTATTCTAAGATCTGGACGACGACCAGGTGGTGGCGTTTCGAGTGGCGGGTTAACCTTAATTTCTCGGATTTCTAGTGGAACTTCCCATTCTACAATGTTGCCAACCGGCTCCACTGGTTGTGCATATGCCATAACCAATGATTCCTTGGAATAAAAATGCGAGCAAAGCCTTATGTAATCCACTCGAGTTATCAGACAAGTAGCAATTGCATGTGCACAAACAAGTTGATCGAGTTGGAATACTCTACATGAGCATGTCTTATTATGTATGTCAACTATCCCTTCCTTAATACCACCACCTAAAACATGAAATCGATGCTGAGACATAGGACGGACAGTCATTCTTTCGGCTAAAATTCTTCTCTCCGCTACTATCTCATCAACCCATGTCATTAGACAAGTACTCATCGATTCAGCAATAATTTTCCTATCATAAAACCATTGATGCATAGTTTGTCTAAAGTGATCAATAAGATGAGTGATAGGAAATTTGCGGGGCTCCCTCATAAATGAATTCACACTTTCTGCGATATTAGTAGTAAGTATACTGTACCTCCTACCTTCAAACTCAGACCTTGCCCAATTACATGTTCCCACAACATTTTCTAAGTAATCAGCCGCATGCGAGTGGAGCATCCATAACCCTTCAAGCTATTTTTTGAATTCTTCATGTCCATATGCTTTTGTTGCATTAATAAAGGCAGGCTCAAATTCATCCCAGAGAGATTTGGACATCCGAAATTTTGACTTAATATTGCCTTTGACATGGTAGAAGCATACACCATGAGCTACATTACAAAATACTTTTAAAATGGCTCTCTTTATGGCAGTGCATCGATCAGAGATAATTACTAACTCTAACTTATCGCCAATCATTCCATGCAACTTCGTCATAAACCATTCTCAAGCCGCATTGTTTTCGAAATCCATGACTCCAATGGCTAATGGATATAGTTGATTATTACCGTCCAGACATGTTGCCACGAACATGCTTCCGCGATATAGCCCCTTTAAATGAGTGCCATCTACTGCAATCACAGGCCTAATGTACTGCATGAAACCCTTTATTGATGATCCAAGCGCTACAAAGTAGTACAAAAAATTGTTATTTCCATCAACCTTGAGATGAGTAACTATACCCTCATTGACTTTGGATAAGACATTAGAGTATTTAGGAAGTAAATTGTATGACTCTGCAGGGTTCCCTCATATTATTTCAAGACCAACTTCTTTAGCCCGATAGGCCTGCTGATATGTTAATTGGACACCGTATTCCTGCTACATGTCTGCTCTAATGTCATTAGGAGTATATATTCGTTTATCTTGGATAAATTTATCTGCAATAAGATGACCAATAACTCGACTCCGTACTTGACGGACACCACTAGGCAATACGTCATTAGAACAAGTGTGTATATTGTTAACTCTTTTCACAACCCAAGGCACATTTTGCTCATCTGAAGCTCTCGTTGCCCGAATACGCCATTTACATGATTCTAAAGAACAGTGAGCCTCAAAACGTGTTGTTGTAGACCGTGAAATCTTGAAATCAAACTTATTGCTCAGGGCAACTTTGCGCAATTCTATTATTAACTCAATCTTTTCAGCGAACAACATGCCCACACTAATACCAAAAGAATTGTAATTTCTGACTAAATCTGAAATAACCAGGTTTGAAGGCAAAACTGGAGCAAGATTCACAAAAGGATCAACTGATCTCCTCCTCCTATAATAAGGGATTGGAGGAATAGGTTGGTTTTCACTGTTATTGGTAGGAATATCATACTGGTGCTCATTCTCATTATTGATAGGAATATCAGAATGACTAATGCCCCCATCATTAAATTCACTAATAGAGTTAACACCGTGCATGCTATTATATGGCTCCAAACAAGCATTATCAACTTTTGTATTGATGTGGTGTCATGAACAAGACTATCATTAATGTGGAAATCATTGTTGTGGTATGGAGAATAATGTCGCTCTGACAATGGTGGTACCACCTCTTCTTCAGTATCAGGAAAAGAGTTATTTGCTCTAAATGAAGTTTCAGTTTCTACAAATTGCTCAGGATATTCTACTAGAACTCGAGGAGATGTGGTGACAAATATAGGAATGCATCCATAATTGATCACATCAAACGCCATGTACAGTACAATCTTAACCATTTTATCATTCAATATGTCCATAGGCAGTGAACATGCACGATATACGGTGTTACTAGGCCTCAAAGTTGTAGTCATCTCAAGACTATATTCGTTAGGATTTATCTGCAAAACCTCATGCACTCTTGTCAAAAATTGATTAAACGTACAATCTTTTCGAAACAAAAAAGCTGTATTCTTGGCATTCACGTACTCCATACGCCCATCTGCCAATATCTCCCAACAACCATCATAACACAATTGAAGCACAACTGAATCCATTAAACCTAAAAAAAAATAAAAGAAATAAGATTACACATTGTAAAATATAAAAAAGTGAATATGCATAACATGTATGTGGAGTATATAATGGTTCTTAATTGCAATGGTTCTTATTGAAGTTAATTTCTTGTTCAAACATATTATAGAATAAAGTATATAATGTTAGATTTGATTCGTCTCGTCGCAAGCTTCGAAACGGTATATCATACGCCTAAAACAAACATATGTAGCTCAGGTTATGACCTATAAAAATATCATAAATTCAGTGAGACAGGCAGTGGGACAAGCGCCTGTCTCACATAAATACAGAACATTAATGTGAGTCAGATAGTGAGACAGGTGCCTGTCTCACATAAATGCAGAGCAGTTATGTGAGACAGGCAGTGGGATAGGCACCTGTCTCACACAAATACAGAACAGTAATGTGAGACAAGCAGTAGGACAGGTGCCTATCTCACATAAACACAGAACGACTATGTGAGACAGGCAGTGAGACAAGTGCCTGTCTCACATAAACACAGAACGACTATGGGAGACAGGCAGTGGGTTAGGCACCTGTCTCACATAAACACAGAACGACTATGCGCAACAGCCACTTGTTTCACATAAGTTAGTGAGACAGGCAATGGGACAGGCACCAGTCTCACATAAATACAGAACATTAATATGAGACAGACAGTGGGACAGGCGCTTGTCTCACATAAGTACAAAACCAAAATATGCGACAGGCACATGTCTCACAGCCTGTCTCACATAAGCACAGAACGTTTAAGTGCGACAGGCACATGTCTCACTTCCTGTCTCACCAACTTAAGTGAGATAGGTGTCTGTCCCACTGCCTGTCTCACATAACCATTCTGAGTTATACTAGATAGGCACCTATCCCACTACCTGTCTCACTAACTTATGTGAGACAGGTTGTAAGACATCTGCCTGTCGCACATAATGTTTCTGTGCTTAAATGAGACAGGTGCCTGTCTCACTTGTTCTGAGCTCCGTTTTTTGATCGAGTTTGTTTGTCATTTTTTTTATTTCTCTTAATTGCTCAACTTAAACAATGTACACTATTTTATTGATAAAAAATAATAATATTTACAAAAGAATGACTTTAATTTCAAACTAAATTTTCAATCTCAATATATTAAAAATTTATGTTATGTAGAAACATATACTGACCTTTATAAGTTATCCCCAATTGATGATTATATCTTCAGCTATGTAATGTTTCTTGGAGAGTGTTGAAAATTTTTTGAGAGTAACGAAAAATCTCTAAGTGTATTGACTGTGTTGAGATTTCTTTAGTTTCCGTTTTGAATATTATAAGAGTGGCGTTATTTGAAAATTTGAAGAACGTGATGAGGGTAATTTCGCCGTAAAATTTCATCTTTGGCTAGTTATGATAGAAAAAAGTTCCAGGGACTAGAATCGAAAAATACAAAATTTGTTTGGTTATTTTCGTAAATTTCCCATATCTCTTCCACTAAATAAAATTTAATTTCACATTTGCTAATTTTGGTATTAGACAATTGTAATTTTTGTAAAAATTAATTAAAAAATCATAAAAGTCTAAACGAACATATGAAGATTAACCTAAGACCGAAAACTTGAGGTTATAGACAAAATCACATAGTTGTAGCAGCTGATGTAGCACTATCAAATTAACTGTTTTTTGGGGGGTTTTAAAAAAATTAGATTTAACCTAATTAAATGTTAATGTCTCACAACATTGTCTTCATCCAGCAATTTTTTTTCTTTTTTTCTTTTTTTCACTACCTTTGCTCCTGAGTTATTTTAAAGGAAGTAAAAAAAAAAGAAATTAATGGGCGAGCAAGATAGTGTGAGACATTAACGTTTAATTAGAGTGTTATTTTTTAATTTATTTTAAAAGCAATAATATTTACTGAAGAAAAGTAGCTGACATGTCAGTGAGTGCACAAAAATTTAGTAACAGAAGTAAATATGGCATTATGGTTATTTTAAAGGAAGTCTATCAAAAAGATGATTTTTTTTTAATTTAAGCTTCTTAAAAATCAAATTTTGATATGAAATTTAATTTTCGGGAAAAAAAAACAAAAGAGAGTTTAATCGAGCCCATGGAGGCGAATGTAAAAAGGAGAAATTTACGAAAATAACCAAACAAATTTTTTATGTTTCGATTCTAGTCCATGGAACTTTTTTCTATCATAACTAGCCAAAGATGAAATTTTAAGACAAAATTACCCTCATCACGTTCTTCAAATTTTCAAATAACGCCACTCTTATAATATTCAAAACGGAAACTAAAGAAATCTCAACACAGTCAATACACTTAGAGATTTTTCATTACTCTCAAAAAATTTTCAACACTCTCCAAGAAACATTACATAGCTGAAGATATAATCATCAATTGGGGATAACTTGTTAAGGTCAGTATATGTTTCTACATAACATAAATTTTTAATATATTGAGATTGAAAATTTAGTTTGAAATTAAAGTTATTCTTTTGTAAATATTATTATTTTTCATCAATAAAATAGTGTACATTGTTTAAGTTGAGCAATTAAGAGAAATAAAAAAAAATGACAAACAAACTCGAGCAAAAAACGGAGCCCAGAACAAGTGAGACAGGCACCTGTCTCACTTAAGCACAGAAACATTATGTGCGACAGGCAGATGTCTTACAACCTGTCTCACATAAGTTGGTGAGACAGGTAATGGGATAGGTGCCTATCTAGTATAACTCAGAACGGTTATGTGAGACAGGCAGTGGGACAGGCACCTATCTCACTTAAGTTGGTGAGACAGGATGTGAGACAGGTGCCTCTCGTACTTAAACGTTCTGTGCTTATGTGAGGCAGGCTGTGAGACATGTGCCTGTCGCATATTTTAGTTTTGTACTTATGTGAGACAGGCGCCTGTCCCACTGTCTGTCTCATATTAATGTTCTGTATTTATGTGAGACTGGTGCCTGTCCCACTGCCTGTCTCACTAACTTATGTGAAACAAGTGCCTGTTGCACATAGTCGTTCTATATTTATGTGAGATAGGTGCCTAACCCACTGCCTGTCTCACATAGTCATTCTGTGTTTATGTGAGACAGGCACCTGTCCCACTACCTGTCTCACATTACTATTCTGTATTTATGTGAGACAGGCGCCTATCCCACTGCCTGTCTCACATAACTGCTCTATAATTATGTGAGACAGGCACCTGTCCCACTGCCTATCTCACATTAATGTTCTGTATTTATGTGAGACAGGCGCCTGTCCCACTGCCTGTCTCACTGAATTTATGGTATTTTTATAGGTCATAACCTGAACTACATATGTTTGTTTTAGGCGTATGATATACTGTTTCGAAGCTTGCGACGAGACTAATCAAATATAACATTATATACTTCATTCTATGATATGTTTGAACAAGAAATTAACTTCAATAAGAACCATTGCAATTAAGAACCATTATATACTCCACATACATGTTATGCATATTCACTTTTTAAGATGTGAAAAATTGATGCCAAATTAGTTTTCACTTCTTAATTGCACATGCTTGTTATACGGCCAGGGAAGTGTGAGTCATAAGATACCTTCATCATGCCCGGTTCTTTTGCCGGTCTGGTGGATTATACCTTCTTAACTTTGATTTCGCCATTTATCTGATAAACAATAGAAAATTAAATTGTTATATTAAATAATTTTTTCATACAAAATTCACATTTTAAAAAATAATAAAATTAAAAATGTTATTTAATATTAAACAATAATTTCATAAAAATGTAAATTTTAAAAAATAATTAAATTAAAAAAGTAATTTAATATTAAACAATTATTTCAAAAAAATTTAACATTTTAAAAAATAATAAAATTGAAAAATTAATTTAAATAAATAATAAAATAAAAATAATTTTATGGATGAAGTGAAAAAAAATTGGAAAATTATTGCGCGAGGGGACACGGGCTGTCACACGCACCCTCGCACGAGCGGGCTACGCGCGGGCAGCGTGCGACAGCCCGTGTCCCCTCGCGCAATAATTTTCCAATTTTTTTTTTCACTTCATCCATAAAAAAATACACACACCTCACCCATCACACTTCCATTGTGCAAGAACTTATCATTAATTTTCTGAGAGGAATTTTGTCAAGTACCTAATATGCGATATTTGTTACACATCATTCTCACTAGATTTCATTTCATTATGCAACCTTAACAACCTATATCTAAAGTTTAATTTTATCATACAATTTTTAAAACATATAATAATTAAAATGTCAATCAAATTTACTCAAATCATTAAGAAATTCCATCCCATTCGATAAAATTTCACCACCTCCATTAACAAACAACCAACAAACATAACAATAATAGCAACTATTAAACTCAAAGATACCTGAAAATTACAACACAAATTAATGAAGAAGTAATAGCTCACCTAGGATTTGGTGATTGGGGCACCCCGAAATCGATCTACGCCTCCGATAATGTATATTAGGTTTTGGTTCGTTGAGAGAGAGAGAGAATTTGGGTGAGAGGGAATGGTGAGAATGATAAGGATAATTTGATCCTCAAAAAATTATTTTGGCTAATGTTGATTGAAAAAATTTTCAGGGGTTAGAATTGAAAAATACAAAATTTTTTTAATCATTTTCGTAAATTTCCCAAATATAAGGCCCAGGTTCGTAACATAATGGTCGAGGATGATTTGGCCTGCGGTGTGGCCCCTGCGTGTCATTTTGGGCATTTGACCTTTTCAGCATTCGGGATTAGATATTGCCGGCATTTTCGAACTTTGGAAGGCAAATCCTTCGTACTTTTGGATGGTTCTCATTATTTGATCGGAGGAGATTTGAAATAAAGTTGTTAATCAAATGCCTATTTTATTTAATATGGAAGAAGATCTCTAAACACTCAGTTAGGCTATCGCTTCAACAGATGCAACCTTCTGGAAAGAGGCAACAAGTGATGAGATACCCATTTTTCTCTAATCAACTAGATGCATCAGCTGGATTTTAGCACAGATTGGAACTTGATGCATTGTTGTTGGAGACGTTGGCTCAAACCTTTAAAGCGAGGTTTTCAATTTTTGAAGGGGTTGGCCCTTTTGTTTTTGTTTTGCCAATACCACGCATGATAGATGGGGGTGTTAGGAATAACGTCTCACATTAATGGAGTATTGAACGTGGATTCAGCATACGAGACTTAGATAATTCTTAATTCTTAATTTTTTAATTTTTAGATTTAGTTAAGCCTATAGACTTCAATATCATATATTAGTCTTTTGTTTCTATTACTTATTTTTTTTATTGTTTAAAATTAACACAATAAATGATTTTTCATCCCAAATAAAACTTAAAGTAATCATTTTAGACGAATTAAGACACCATAAAGTCAATCTAATTTATGTTTTCTTTCTCATACATTTTTATTTGGTCATTACTAAATTTTATATCTAAAATGTTTCTAATTTTACACTAACATTTATTTAAAAAAAGAAAAAGGAGAATGAGAGGCAGAGAGAATCAAAAAATATAAATCTAAATTTTTGCTTGTGCGTTGTGTGATTTTTATTATTTTTAAAGTTAGCCATTTGTATTGAATAAAAAACTTTTTTCTATTATGATAGAACATTATCTTCATCTGATGTTTTTCATTTCACAAGAACATGTTTATGTCATCAGGGGCCCAAACGGGGTAAATAAATTGGGATCGAGGACAATTTTGTTTTAAGTATTGAAATAGCAAGAAGATGTCATAAAAACATTGCCTAAAATCCCGTTACTGTTATTCAGCTATTGCTTTCGGATCACATTAATTTCCACACAGCCAATTATACAAATAATTTATAACTCCCTCTTTATTGAAAAAAAAAAAAACTTACACCAATTGTGGTTATATTAAACCAAATTATAATAAATAGAGACATAATACTCAAATAAATATATAAGAATTTAAATTATTTTCAATATCATATAATTTTTTTAATATTTTTAATACAGGAGAAATATTATGTTAATTATAAAAACTATTTAACCTAAGGATTTATTTAAAATTTTTATAATAATTACAATTATTTTTTAAATACAGATATATTAATTTAAATTTTAAAAAGTAATATCAAAATTAATTACTTAAATTATATATATTAGTCTACTAGAAAATTTTGAAGTCAATTTTTTTTAGTTACCATATACCAAGAATATTATAGTCAAAAGAGATATTAATATTCTTTATTAAAAATTTAAGGTTGACAAGACTATTTTTTAAAATTTTTTGGGCGTCGTCTTATTTTTGGCAAAAATAAAATTTCATTTGAATGGCAAAAATGGTGAGTAATATAATGCTGCGGTGAGCGTAGATGGAAGGTAAGAACCAATCAAGATGACCAGTCCTTAAGTCATGGCAGGCACATGTGATCAAGGACAATTTAGTTCGTGTCATTTTTTAGGCATCTCCCTTCTTCAGCATTGAGGACTAAACATTGAAGACATTCTCAAATTTTGGAAGACCAATCATACCTTTGAATGATTGCCATGAATTATATTATCATTATCTCGTGGTGATCGTATTCCCGTGGCAAAAGAAGTGACGAAATAAAATTTAACCGGATGCAACGCTTGTTTCGCTGTGTGAACTTTGGACAATTCCCCCCTGCGTTTTCAGATGTTTTTATCCCACAAGAATACGTTTATGTTATCATGGCCTAAATTGGGATAAATAAATTAGAATCATAAGTTTCTGAAAGTATTGAAGTTGTTGATTGTAAGAAGACTGTATGAAAAATTACCTAAAACGGTAAATATTATTTGTCTACTATTATTTATTTTTGTTACATTTCTTTCTACACATAAACTTATTTTTTAAAAAAAAAAAGCTGTATCAATTGTGATTATATGACATGAGCACATACTAATTAAAAATTTGACATTATAATTTAAGAGATAGTTATTTTAATTTAGAATTTAAGTCAGCTATTCAGTTTACCTTGTATTCTTAAAAACTATATTAAATGTCATCATCGCAACTTTTGTAGCTATTAGATTCGACTTTGGTAACGTGAACATTTATTAGCTATAATTTAAAATTGAAACAAAATAATATGTAATAGGCAAAATCCAGATAATAACTAAAAAGATTTTAATTATTTAATATTAAAATATATTCAAAAACAAAAGTTTTAGGGTCATTTTTGTTAAGATGCGATTGGTAATATTTTTTAATTAGTGTTTTTAACTCTTATTTTAAAGAATGAGATTGATGTTTTTGATGTGATATTTTTTAAAATGAAAAATTATTTTGTAATTGGTTTTCAAAACAATATATGAAAATAAAAACAATAAAATACATTTGGTTATTTGTTTGAAAATGTAAAAAATAATAAAAATACATTTGGTTGTTTGTCTGAAAATACAAAATTTTTATAAAATACTCTGCTTCAATTTATTTATACATTTTATTTTTTGTTATCGCAATTTTAATCAAAATGAACTCAAATTTCGTGCAGCAATAATAATTTTCAAAAAACCCTCTCATAATTTATTAAGTTTAAGAAATTAAAATAAAATAAAATAAAATAATAAATAATAAATGTTGAATTAATGAGTATATTAAAAAAACAAAAATTCATACTACAATTATATTTATTATAGACATTTAAGTAGTTCATTTGTGCAAATTATATTTTAAAACACAAAATATAAAGAATAATGAAATAAAAAATATTTACATCTAAAAAAAAATAAGGTGGAAATAAAATTAAATAAAAAATTAATAAAATAATAATTTAATAAACAATAATGGTGAATCCGAAATAATATTTTATCTTATTTAATAAATAATAATATAATAAATCAAACAAAAAATATTAAATTTTAATTAAATATAATTTATATTACTCATATAAATAATAAATAAATCTTATTTTATTTATTATTTATATAAATAATACAAGTTATAACTAATTATACCTCAGCGCATCCTAAACAATAAACATTGACAATTTAGTCAGGAGTGTGGTTAATATTACTTTCATTTGGATGGTTGTCATTATTTGATATCTCGTGGTGGATCCCGCGGCAAAAGAAGCGACGAAATAAAATTGGATCTAACACTTGTTTCACGATGTGTGAAACTTTGACAATTCCCGTGTCCCTCAAAAACCTTGTCATTTTCCGAACTTACCAAACAATTTAGCGGCAATTGCAATGTCATTTCAAACAATGGGGCCCACGTACAGACTAGAAATTATTGTGACCCATGGATTTTTCTAAATTTTTTGGGAAATTTACGAAAATAATCAAAAAAAATTTTATATTTTTTAATTTTAATCACATAAACTTTTTTCTATCATAACTAACCAAAGATAAAATTTTAAGACAAAATTATTCTCATCACATTCTTCAAATTTTCAAATAACGTCACTCTTATAATATTCAAAACAGAAATTAAATAAATCTCAATACAGTCAATACACTTAGAGATTTTTCATTACTCTCAACAAATTTTCAACATTCTCCAATAAACATTACATAGC
Organism: Aegle marmelos; assembly: GCA_030449875.1. Classification (NCBI taxonomy): domain Eukaryota; kingdom Viridiplantae; phylum Streptophyta; class Magnoliopsida; order Sapindales; family Rutaceae; genus Aegle; species Aegle marmelos. The sequence continues at coordinate 15,875,305 of JASUUL010000023.1, forward strand.
TGAAAATATAATTATCAATTGAGGAGAACTTGTTAAGGTCAGTATATATTTCTACATAACATAAATTTTTAATATATTGAGATTGAAAATTTAGTTTGAAATTAAAGTTATTTTTTTTGTAAATATTATTATTTTTCATCAATAAAATAGTGTACATTGTTTAAGTTGAGCAATTAAGAGAAATCATAAAAAAGACAAATAAACTCAAGCGAAAAACGAAGTCTAGAACAAGTGAGACAGGCACCTGTCTCACTTAAGCATAGAAACATTATGTGCGATAGGCAAATGCCCCACAGCCTATCTCATATAAGTTGGTGAGACAGGTAGTGGGATAGGTGCCTATCTAGTATATCTCAGAACGGTTGTGTGAGACAGGCAGTGGGACAGACACCTATCTCACTTAAGTTGGTGAGACAGGAAGTGAGACAGGTATCTGTCGCACTTAAACGTTCTGTGCTTATGTGAGATAGGCTGTGAGACATGTGTCTGTCGCACATTTTGGTTTTGTGCTTATGTGAGACAGGCGCCTGTCTCACTGCCTGTCTCACATTAATGTTCTGTATTTATGTGAGACTGGTGCCTGTCCCACTGTCTGTCTCACTAACTTATGTGTAACAAGTGCCTGTTGCACATAATAGTTTTACGCTTATGTGAGACAGGTGCCTAACCCACTGCCTATCTCACATAGTCGTTTTGTATTTATGTGAGGATGGCATGCGCACTCCGCCCCACCGCTCGTCTCACATTATTCGTATTTATGTGCAGGCATGACATGCACTCGCCCCACCGCCCGTCTCACATAATCGTTTTCAGTATTTATGTAAGACATGCGCACGCCCCACCGCCCGTCTCACATTAATGCTCGTATTTATGTGATGGCATGCGCTATCCCACCGCCCGTCTCATTTGAATTTATGGTATTTTTATAAGTCATAACCTGAGCTACATATGTTTGTTTTAGGCATATGATATACCGTTTTGAAGCTTGTGACGAGATGAACAAATCTAACATTATATACTTCATTCTATGATATGTTTGAATAAGAAATTTACTTCAATAAGAAACATTGTAATTAAGAACCATTATATACTCCACATACATGTTATGTATATTCACTTATTTATATTTTGCAATGTGTAATCTTATTTCTTTTATTCTTTTTTTTAGGTTTAATGGATTCAGTTGTGCTTCAATTGTATTATGATGATTGTTGGGAGATATTGGCAGATGGGCGTATGGAGTACGTGAATGCCAAGAATATAGCTTTTTTGGTTCGAAAAAATTGTACGTTTGATCAATTTTTGACAAGAGTGCAGGGGTTTTGTAGATAAATCCTAACGAATATCGTCTTGAGATGAAGATAACTTTGAGGTCTAGTAACACCGTATATCGTGCATGTTCACTGCCTATGGACATATTAAATGATGAAATGGTCAAGGTTGTACTGCACATGGCATCTGATATGATCACTTATGGATGCATCCCTATATTTGTCACCACATCTCCTCGAGTTTCAGTAGAAGATCCTGAGCAATTTGTAGAAACTGAAACTTCATTTAGAGCAAATAACTCTTTTCTTGATGTTGTGCAAATTTTATTGAACTCGCAAGCACACGAATCTATTGTAGAATAGATTAATGGTGACGAGTGTTGATCCCACGAGGAGGTTGATTTTAATTATGTGCAGAATTAATTTTCTTTTAATGGGAACAATTAAATTATGGCAACTTTATCCTAAATTGTGAATTAAAATGGTGGGAATAATTAAGAATGAAACTGTTATAATAAAGCACTTGGGTATCCGGATCTGCATCAACATGCTCCATGTGCTAAATATTCTATATTAATGCCAATTAAACCATGAGGGGGGATTTCATACCTCATGAACCACGCTTAAATAAATATGGTTCCAAGGACTTATCGTGCCAAATAATAATAACCTTATACTAGGGTGCCGGTTTAACCAGGGCGGTATCTAGACAAGACTATTATTATTTGTCGACGAAAAGTCAAAAGAACCACAAATATTAGAGGGGAAGAGAAAATAAATTTACCAAATTAAGCCCATGAAATATGTTGAAACTTCACCTTCAACCCAAGCATAAAAGGAAATTAGCTACTCATATTTTAACTAGGGATAAAAAGGAAATTTTATTAAAATACAAAGAAACTACAAGAAGGAGAAGGAATTTTATAAATCTAAGCTTAAAAATGAATTCAGGGGTGTCAAATTAGGGGGGGAGAGCCCCCTTTTTATAGATACATTGAGTGAATTGTGACCATCGAATTAAAAACAGTTCGGACACTCAGGATTGCGCCACGTCATCAGTCAACAGTCAACGTTTGAACAGTAACGCTGCATGAATAGTAAATAATCACATGTATGCGCATGTACTGTACACACGATTTTGCTCCACTGAGATGCTGCCACATCATCGATCTACAGTACATAAAACATTTAGCCCAATAAGATCGTGACACATCATCGGTTCGTATATATGAACAATACCATGAACAGTACCGTATGTATGAACAGTACCATATATGTGAACAGTGGAGTTTCTTTTAATACTTCTCTTAAGGTTTTCGACCGTCCTGAGTCCAAATATGACGTCCGTTTTGTTGTCTGATCACTCGTTCGTTGTGAAACGATCGTAATTCCCCTAAAATACATAAAATACATAATTATAATAAAACATATATAATTAAATAACAAAATACTTAAATAAATAAAAGTAACAATGTTAGTGAGACTTAAAGTATAAAATGATGATTTTCTCCTTTATAAATATACACTTTCTAATACTCAACACCTGATACTGAAGAAGAGATGGTACCACCACTGTTAGAGCCACATTATTCTCCATACCACAATAATGATTTCCACATCAATGATAGTCTTGTTCATGACACTATCAATACAGAAGTTGATAATGCTTGTTTGGAGCCATATAATAGCATGCACAGGGTTAACTCCAATAGTGAATTTAATGATGGGGGCATTAGTCATTATAATATTCCTATTAATAATGAGAATGAGCACCAGTATGATATTCCTACCAATAACAGTGAAAACCAACTTATTCCTCCAATCCCTCATTCTAGGAGGAGGAGATCAGTTGATCCCTCTCGTGCGCGGGCTGCGTGCGACAGCCCATGTCCCTCGCGCAATGTTTTTCCAATTTTTTTTTCACTTCATCCATAAAAAAATACACACACCTCACCCATCACACTTTCATTGTGCAAGAACTTATCATTAATTTTCTAAGAAGAATTTTGTCGAATAGCTAATATGCGCTATTTGTTACACATCATTCTCACTAAATTTCGTTTCATTATGCAACCTTAACAACCTATATCTAAAGTTTAATTTTATTATACAATTTTTAAAACATATAATGATTAAAATCTCAATCAAATTTACTCAATTTATTAAGAAATTCCATCCCATTCGATAAAATTTCACTACCTCCATTAACAAACAACCAACAAACATAACAACAATAGCAACTATTAAACTCAAAAACACCCGAAAATTACAACACAAATCAATGAAGAAGTAATAACTCACCTAGGATTGGGGCACTCCGGAATCGATCTACGCCTCCGACAATGTATATTAGGTTTTGGTTCGTTGAGAGAGAGAGAGAATTTGGGTGAGAGGGAATGGTGAGAATGACAAGGATATTTTGGTTCTCAAAAAACTAATTTGACTAATGTTGATTGAAAAAATTTTCAGGGACTAGAATTGAAAAATACAAAATTTTTTTGGTTATTTTCATAAATTTCCCAAATTTTTTGCCCTTTGGACAGTTATCGTTATTTGATGGGAGCAGATAGAGACAAGTTTCTTAATCAAAATGTCCATTTTATTTCGGATCCCTAAGTTACGGCTCTTTGGTCTGTCTGCTGATTTTTTTTTTTTAACCGTAAAATATCATTAACTTCCTTTAACTCCAAATTATTTATAATTTATTAATAAATATTATGAAATTCTTTGTTTCATAAGATTTTTTTTTAGTCCCTTATACTTTATTTTATTTCACTGAAACTCTTAGAATATTGAGTTTATTTCCTATAATTTTTAAATTCTCAAAATACCCTCCATTTGATAATATTTTTATTATTATCCATCTGTTTCCTTGAAATAATTCTCAATTTTTTTCTTTTGCCTAAAATTCCAAGGAAAATATATAAAAGAAGGAGAGTGAGGAAGGTGGGGAAAAAAAAAAGAAGAAGAAAAAATATGGCTCCTCTGTTTCCATTCCCCTGTTTTGAAATTATCTATCATCATTGTAATTTCATCTTGAACAAGCTAATAGAGGAGAACGGTTTAGACTCATTGCTTGGATCTTCCAAAACTCAGAAGATTCTGCAACTCCAACGAGTGTATAATTGAATTGTTGGCTATTGAAAATTGTCCTAACATGGAAACATTCGTATCCAATTTTACATTTATACTGCACGTGACAGTAGATAATAAAGAATCTCAAAAATTAATATCAAATCAAGTAAAATCTCTTTTGAATTCCCATCTTTAAAACAAGTAGTTATGACACAATGTTCAAAAATACAGATTTTCTTTCGAGGAGTCATAGACACACCAGTGCTAAACAAAGTGAAATTCACTGAAGAAGAAGATGATGACGAAGAATGTTGGGAAGGCAACTTCAATGACACTGTACAAAAATTATTCAATGAAATGGTGAGCATCAATTAAGTGTTGGCCCTATCTAACAAATTATTTTATAAAAACTGATACAGCATAATATGATTAGTTGACTGAAAATATATAATAATAATAAAATAATAAAGAATAAGGGTCTTATAATATTTTTATTTAATCAATCATATTATGTAACATTAGCATATATAATATTATTCGTGCACTAGAGGTTGTAATTGTATCACTAGTTGTGTTTTGTTATTATTATGATGGTAATGTATGCTTGCTTACACAAAAAAAATAAGGGTCTTTTTGTTATTATTGCAAAAAGCAATGTCATTTCCATTAGTCATAGTGGCAGATATTTTATGAAACTCATGAACTTATTTTTCCTTTTGAAAATAAGAAAAGGACACTCCTCTGGGAAAATAATTTTGTAGAACCTCATATGGTGAATAAGGGAAAATGATACTTTTTTATTATAATATTTTTTAATTTGCTAACTAAAAAAATTAACTATAATTTTTATAATAAATGTATACAGAATATTAAAATAAATATAATAATATGAACATATTAAAATAATTTCAATATCTAACAATATTTTAATATTTTACAATCTCATACTCTATTAAATCAAGTTATAATAAATAGAGAAGTAATACTCAAATAAATATATAAGAATTTAAACTATTGTCGATATCATATAAAATAATTTTAATATTATTAATAAATGAGAAATATTATATTAATTATAAAACCTATTTAACCTAAGGATTTATTTAAAATTTTTATAATAATTACAAATATTTTTCAAATATAAATACATTAATTTGAATTTTAAAAATTAATATCGAAATTAATTATTCAAATTATATATATTAGTCTAGTAGAAATTTTTGAAGTTAATTTTTTTAGTTACCATATACTCAGAATATTATGGTCAAAAGGGATATTAGTATTCTTTATTAAAATTTTGAGGTTTACATGACTATTTTTAAAATTTTTTTGGATATCAACTTATTTTTCATAGAAATAAAAATTTTAGTTAAATTACTAAAATTGTGAGTAGTAATTTTTTTGGATATCATCTTATTGATCAAGGACAATTTAGTCCGTGTTATTTTTGGACATCTCCCCTCTTCAACATTGAGGATTAACATTGAAGATATTCTTAAATTTTGAAAGACCCATCGCGCTTTTGGATGGCTGTCGTTATTTGATATTATCATTATCTCGCGCTGATCATATTCTAATGGTAAGAGAAGTGACAAAATAAAATTTAATTGGATGCAACACTTATTTCGCGTTGTGTGAACTTTGGGCAATTTCCTTGTATCCTTCCAAAAACTTTCGCATTTAGGCGACAGTACCTAACAATTGCAATGTCATTTTCACATTCATAGTGGCAGAAAACGGGGGCCCAGGGACAGACCAGAAATTATTGTGATCCATGGACTTTTCTAATATATATATATATATTTATATTTTTCCTTTGGATTGTTGTTATTTGACGGGAGGAGACGGAGATCGAGTTCTTAATCAAAATGTCCATTTTATTTTGGATCCTGAGTTACAGTTAAAGTGACGGTTCTTTGTTCTCTCTACTGATTTTTTTTTTCTGTAAAATATCATTGAATTCCATAAACTCTAAATTATTTGCAACTTATTAATAAGTATTATAAAATTTTTAGTATCATAAAATTTTTTGTGTCCCTTATACTTTATTTTATTTCACTGAAATTCTTAAAATATCAAATTTACCCTATAATTTTTAATAATAATGAATTAGAATCAGAATAACTAGAATCAAAATAAAGAATTAAAATTAAAATAATTTATTCACTTAAACTATAGAAATCGTAATTAAAATGAATTGTATTATTATTTATATGTTTACTCTATCTTAGAATCAAAGTTGGAATGAGTTAAATTATAATAAATTATTATAAAATTATTAATTAATTTTTATCATAATTATTATTTTAGATTTTAATTATTATAATTATTTAAAAATTATTTATTATTATTACTACTACTATTAACAATTTAAATAACAAATTGTTAATAATTATGTTTAGTGGATTAATTATTATAATACTTTTTTATTCTTGTTGTTAATAATAATAAAATATTTACATATTTTTTAATCTATCATGAATAAGGGACAATGAGACTTTTTCTCTTAATTATAATATTTTATAATAAATGTATATAGAATATTAAAATAAATATAATAGTATGTACTTAATAAAATAATTTCAATATCTAAAAATATTTTAATATTTTACAATCTCATAATCTATCAAACCAAATTATAATAAATAGAGATGTAAAACTCAAATAAATATATAAGAATTTAAATTATTTTCAATATCATATAAAATAATTATAATATTATTAATACACGAGAAATATTATATTAATTATAAAACCTATTCAACCTAAGGACTCATCTAAAATTTTTATAATAATTACAAATATTTTAAAAATATAAATACATTAATTTGAATTTTAAAAATTAATATTGAAATTAATTATTCAAATTATATATATTAGTCTACTAGAAAATTTAAACTATTTAAATAATATTTATATTTAATAAAGAATTTGAAATTAATTTTTTTAGTTACCATGTACTAAGAAGATACGGTCAAAAGGGGTATTAATATTTTTTTAATTAAAAATTTAAGGTTTATATGATTATTTTTTAAAAATTTTTGGGCGTCCACTTATTTTTAGTAAAAATAAAACTTCATTTAAATTGCTAAAATGGTGAGTAAGTGGGCGCAAATGAAAGGTAAGAAACAATCAAAATATGGTTAAGGACAATTTAATCTGTGGAGTGGGCATCTCCCTTCTTCGGCGTTGAGGATTAAACACCCATCAGACCTTTGGATGGTTGTCATTATTTGATATTATCATATCTCCTGGCGATCGTATTCTTGTGGCAAAAAAAGTGTCGAAATAAAATTTAACACGTGTTTTCACGTTGTGCGGACTTTTGACAATTCCCCCATATCCCTCCAAAAACTTTCGCATTATTCATAGTGGCAAGAAATGGGGGCCCAGGGACAGACCAGAAATTATTGTGACCCATGGACTTTTCTAATCTATTTTCCTTTTTTCCTTTGGATGGTTGTCTATTTATTATTTTTTTATTTAATATAAATGATGAATTAAAAAATAATAAAATACACAAGTAAAAATTTAAATTTTTTAATCTCCTTCGTGCCTTTCTTTCTCTTTTTCTTTTTTTTTTTTAAATGAATGTCGGTGTAAAATTAGACTTATGGACTATTTTGAAAATGGTAAAGTTGGCCATTTGTATTAAATAAAAAATAATAATAAATAAATTTATGAACTATTTATTATTATTATTATAACTTCTAATCCGCCTGTGATCTCAATTCAATTGTAGAAGCCATTAGTAGTGGGGCCCTAATTTTAACATGGCCAATTAGAAGTGATGAATATTACAATGCCAAATTGGTGATCAATCATCTCAAGGTAGGGTACATGATTTATGATCAATCAAAATCAATTCAAAATGATGATATAGTGAGTGACATAGAAAAGCTTATCAGTGATTAAGAGATTAGAAACGAGCTCACATGCTTCGCCGTATATTTAATTATGGTTTTTCTATGAGTCCAGTAAATTCTTTAAATATTTTCAAAAATTTTATTAATAAAAAATAAGTTTAACAAAAATAATTATTGTGCATATTATTCACGAACTTGGACGGCACTTGATTGCAGTCAATCATTAAATCAGAAGTCTTACAAAGCATCTAAAATAAAAAAGGTGGCACATCCGCCGTCCAAAGACAAAGGGATGGACTCGCAATGCAAGTCTTGCTTATTAATTAATAAGTACTCACATTCCCTCGAGCAACAAAATGAACATCAGATTGTTGACGAGGCACCATATGCACAACATGTTGATATTGTTTAATGTTTAATGTTATAGGAAAGTATTAATAGATCTTTATTTCTCGTGCATAGTGTGAGCTTATTACCAAAAATGAGACTGTATAGTTGTGGGACAAACAAAAAGGGAAATTTTTTGCCATTTGGCTAAATTTTAATGTCATGCAAAATAATATGGGATCATGAATTCACCTTAATATGATATCGACATATGCATGAAATTCCTGAAGCTAGTAGATTTTGCATGACAGGCATCAACACAAGAATCAGAGGAAAAATTGAATAAAATGTTCTTTTAATACAACAATCACTGGTGATCATGTGTTGGACACAAATGGCTGCAAAAGGAAAAGAGTTAGATGGGTTTGTTCTCATTGAAGCTATCAAAGAAAGAAAACGAAAAAGAGTGGCTGCAAAAGGAAGAAAAGTGCAAGGAGCTGCAAGGCTCTTGTGGCAAATTTATCGCCTTGTTGATGCTGTGGATATGGAGGTCGAATTCAAGAAAAAGATCATGGTAGTAGCGTTTTTGAATGTTGAGAGATGGAGAAATTGAGAAATAATAGTACTGCAAGTTTAATGAGTGGATAAAATTATAGTTATATATAATTTTTTTCACACATGTACATAACATTATATTTCTATGAACTACTTTGATCACAATACTTTTATGTACACAGAAGTCGATACAAAGATTAAATTTTTACATTTTCTTTTTTGCGCTTGAATTGTTAATCAATCTCATAATATGTTAGTATTTTTGTGTATTATGGACTACAGAACAGATTTTTTAGTTAAAAAATATTAAAAGTTAATTTATTGTAAATTAAAATAGTTAATAAATAATTATTTAAATATGTAACAAAGAAAAAATAACATACTCTTAAAAGATTAAGAAAATAAAAAATTATTTGAATAATAATATTCTAAGTAAATTACAAATAAGTAAACAACTACATTTTTGCATTACACATGAATACTTTCAATTTTTACTACCGAATTTGTATAGTAGATTATTTGAAAACTCATCATTTACCAAACACCCTACTAAATTATCCGTAAAATTAATTTTTTGAGAATAAAGATAGAAATTAATTCTTGATAAGTAAATGAAATTCCAAAAATACCCTCAATAAACCACAAAATAATTATTTAAGTTGTTGTATCTAATAAATTCTATTAATAGTGAGTGACTGAGTTTATCAAATATATTAAAATAAATATTTTTGTTATTATCCACCTGTTGTCTTAAAATAATTCTCAGTTTTTTTCGTTTACCTAAAATTTCAAGGAAGGGGAAAAAAAAGAAGGAAAAACAGAGCTCCTCTGTTTTCATTCATCTGTTTTGAAATTATCCATCATCAATATAATTTTATTTTGAACAAGTAACTAAAGGAAAACGGGTTTGATTAGTTGCTTGGATTCCCTTATCTCGGGCTTTGCAGTCAAGCCCGTCCATCGGGCGGATTGAGATTCTGAATTTCCGGTCATAATTTGGTTTCCCACTTAAGAATGCTTATCATTGGTTTTTGATACCAACTCTGTCACGACCCGTTCCGAATCCTGGAATGAATCGCGACTGATCCTCGAAATTCGACTAATAACTATTCTAAGATTAACCACAATAATATTTCTACTAAAATTTCCGATAGAATTTCACTAAAATTTAAAAATTTCCAATCCTGCAATTAATAAGATAACACTCCCAAAATAATTTCTATATACAACCAACTCCGTTAATCAACATCCCAATAAATAACAATTATCATCCGAAATATTTTAATATCAAACACAGTAAGTTATTCTAAATTGTAATATTATACAATCCGAAATATTCTACACAGAACTTCACAAATCCTAGGACAAACACGTGGCCAAATACACATAACTAGCGTTGCTGAGTCAACTGTTGTACCTGCAAGTCTCCTGTGGGAAAAAAATTATAATAAAACGAAAAAGAATGGGGGTGAGTATAAAACTCAGTGAAGGTCAGTGAGTGGATAATAGTTTTTCGAAAAAATAACTTTATTCTTAAAATAATCGTATCACTTTTAAATACACCATTTTATCAAATCATAAACGAGAAATATTAATAAATCACTTCACATTTATAATCAAATCACTAACTTCGAAAACATATATAATAACATGTGAAATAACCAAGGAAGTATATGTCATAACATCGTATAAATACTCAATGTGAAATCATCACCAAATACTGCGTAGAACCAAAGAAAATTCGCAACATATGATATCAATTTCGAATACTAAAAACTTTCACCAAACGAGTACCCGGGGAAATAATCTCATCCTGAACCAAAGGACAAAAGCGCCCAAGCACACGGCCCAAAGCCTCTATGTGTACTCCGACGGGCCCCAAAGGCCTATATCTCATATCATCACATCACAGTGTACAGGGAAGGGTACTGTCTAATGACTTGAAAACAATCGAAAATACACATGTATATAAACATCCGATAATATCCGAAATCACATTCTCTTTTATTCTCAACAACATTTAAAATTCATTTTCTTTTCTTTCAAAATATTATTAATACGCATATATTCAAAATCAGAAATAAAATCATTTATCATACTCAATTCCGATAATAAACAACATAGTGCCGATAAAATCCATTTTTCCACAAAATCATTAAATCAAGCATTTAAAAATTCATTTGCAATCATGCTTTATCATAATTAAAAATCATAATAATCCACGAAGAAAATAGGTTTTGTATATTCCACTCACAGTGACGACGATCAAATCCGATATCGCCGACGTCCGTGGATTGGTTCTCGTTCGCGGATCTCCCTAATCAAATAAATCGCATAATTATTACTAATCACATAAAGTACAATTAATTGTACTTAATAAAACTCAAATTCACATAATATAACTCCCGAATATGTAAAATTACTAAATTATCCTTATGTCCAAAATTACCAAATTATCCTTATTTCCGAAAATTACCAAAATGCTCTCGATATCAAAATTTACTTAATTGCCCTCAATAATATATTTTATTAATTTATCCATAAAATTCTCAATTTCCGAAATATCCTCAAATCCTTTAAAATTACCAAAATGCCTTGAATTCAAAATTATCGAAATATCCCAAAAATCATAATTAATCAATTTAACCTCAAGATCATAGATTTATCACTTATCCTCAATTTAATCAATTACTAAAATACCCACATTTTAGAAATTATAAAATTATCTCTGAGGTGTAAAATTATCAAATTACCTCCTATCATTTAAATTACCGATTTACTATCGAAATCTCAAATTACCTAACTATCCTTATCCATAATTATCAAATTACCCACAACTTTCAGAAACTACAAAATTAACCCCAAAATTCTTGGTCTTTATCGAATTGCCCCTCACCGGTCAACGGTGACCGGACTTTAGTCAATGGTGACGGGAAGCTTAGATCTTGTAGTTCCGGCCTCGATGAATCCAATGGTACTGGCGGTGACCTCCCACGCACGGTGACGGAGCCGGATCGAGCTTCCTAAGGCCGCGGGTTGAAAGTTGCCGTTCACCGGCAATCCGGCAGATTCAGATGACGGGACCGGTCGGAAATGGAAGCTGGAGGTGAGAGCGATGGAACCCAGCCGGTGGCGTGGCCAAACTCCGGCTGAATCGACGGCAACAAGAACAAGTGTTTTGGTCGAAACTTTCGAGCTTTACCGGCGGCGTTCTGGTTGTTTTCCGGCAGTGAGAATGGCAAGGATACGACCAGTGTCTCGAGAGCTTCAAATCGGTACCAAGATCGTCGGAAACGGTGGCCGGAATTGAGAGATCCGGCCGGGTCAATTCGCGGGTCGCGGGTCGGGTCGGATCCGGGTCTCTCTCTCTCTCTTTCTCTTTCTCTTTCTCTTTCTTTCTTTCTTTCTCTCTCTCGACTTCTCTCTCTTTATTAAAATATAAATAAATAAATAAATATATATATATACACGTAAATATTACAATCCTCCCCCCTTATAAAAATTTCGTCCTCGAAATTTACGTGTGTAATAAGAAACTATAAAGATATTGAACTTGTATTAAGTTCTCGCATTCCCAAATAGCTTCTTATTTTGCATGATTTCTCCATATCACTTTTACTAACGGAATGATCTTTGAATGCAAAACTTGATGTCTGCTTTTCAGGTTTCGATACTTCGGAAGTACATATATGATCCGAGTCATGTATTATTGAACCAACCACTAATTCGGGATAGATTAAAGCTAGCCCAAGATAGATTGAAAAAAAAAAGTTATAATGATAAGTACAAATGGGAACTTGAATTCGAAGTTGATAACAAGGTATTTATACAGATATCACATTGGAAGGGAGTACTTAGATTTGGGAAACGAGGTAAGCTAAGCCCACGATACATTGGGCCATATGAGATTGTAGAGCGTATTAGTCTATTAATTTACCGATTAACTCTACCACCTGAGTTATCTAAAATTCATAATATATTTCATGTCTCGATGTTTTGGAAAAAAAAAATGTGTTATTGAGTCAACCAATTGAGTTGAAAGAAGATTTGACTTATGAAGAGGAGCCAGTAGGAATATTGGAAAGGAGACATCAAGTTTTGCGTTCTAAGACCATTTCCTTAGTAAAGGTGTTGTGGAGGAATCACACAAAAGAAGAGGCTACTTGGGAACGCGAAGACTTAATAAGAGCTCAATATCCCCAGTTGTTTCCATCAGATGTGTAAATTTCGAGGACGAAATTTTTATAAGGGGGGAGGATTGTAATATTTACGTGTATATATATATATATTTATTTATTTATATTTTAATAAAGAGAGAGAAGTCGAGAGAGAGAAAGAAAGAAAGAGAAAGAGAGACTCGACCCGGATTCGACCGCGACCCGCAATCTTGACCCGGCCGGATCTCCCAATTCCGGCCACCGTTTCTGACGATCTTGGTATCGATTTGAAGCTCTTGAGACGCTGGTCGTATCTTTGCCATTCTCACTGCCGGAAAACAACCAGAACGCCGCCGGTAAAGCTCGAAAGTTTCGGCCAAAACACCCGTTCTTCGCGATTCGATTCGATAGGAGTTTGGCCACGCCACAGGCTGGGTTCCATTGGTCTCACCTCCAGCTTCCATTTCCGACCGGTCTCGTCATCTGAATCGGCCGGATTGCCGGTGAACGGCAACTTGCAACCCGCGGCCTTAGGAAGCTCGATCCAGCTCCGTTACCGCGCGTGGAAGGTCACCGCCGGTACCGTTGGACTCACCGAGGCCGGAACTACAAGATATAAGCTTCTCGTCACTGTTGACTGAAGTCCGGTCACCGTTGACCGGTGAGGGGCAATTCGGTAAAGACCGAGAATTTTGGGGTTAATTTTGTAGTTTTTGAAAGTTGTGAGTAATTTGATAATTATGGATAAGGATAGTTAGTTAATTTAAGATTTTGATGGTAAATCGGTAATTTAAGTGATTGGAGGTAATTCGATAATTTTACACCTCAGAGATAATTTAATAATTTCTACTATGTGGATATGTTATTAATTGATTAAATTAAGGATAAGTAATAATTTATGATCTTGAGGATTAAATTGGTAAATTATGATTTTTGGGATATTTCGATAATTTTGAATTCAAGGTATTTCGGTAAATTTAAAGGATTTGAGGATATTTCAGAAATTGAGAATTTTATGGATAAATTAATAAATATATTATTAGGGGCAATTAAATAAAGTTTGATATCGAAATCATTAGTAATTTTTGGGAATAAGGAAAAATTTAATAATTTTAAATATTCGGGAGTCATATTATGAGAATTTGGGTTTTATTAACTACAATTAGTTGTAGTTTAAGTAACTAATAATTATTATGCGATTTATTTGATTAGGAGGACCCGTGAACGAGAACCAACCCACGGACATCGACGATACCGGATTTGATCGTCGTCACTGTGAGTGGAATATACAAAATCTATTTTCTCTGTGGATTATTATAATTTTTGATTATGATAAAGTATGATTGTAAATGAATTTTTAAATGCTTGATTTAATGATTTTGTGGAAAATGGATTTTATTTGCATAATGGCGTTTATTATCGATCCTCGAAATTCGACTAATAACTATTCTAATATTAATCACAATAGTATTTCTACTAAAATTTCCAATAGAATTTCACTAAGATTCTGAAATTTCCAATCCTGCAATTAATAAGATAACATTCCCAAAATTATTTCCATATACAACCAACTCCATTAATCAATATCCCAATAAATACCAAATATTATCCGAATTATTTTAATACCAAACACAGTAAGTTATTCTAAATTGTAATATTATACAATCCGAAATATTCTACACAGAACTTCACAAATCCTAGGACAAACACGTACTAAAACACATAACTAGCGTTCTTTGAGTCAATTGTCAGACTGCAAGTCTCTTGTGGGAAAAAAATTATAATAAAACGAAAAAGAATGGGGGTGAATATAAAACTCAATGAAGGTCAGTGAGTGGATAATAGTTTTTTGAAAAAATAACTTTATTCTTAAAATAATCGTATCACTTTTAAATACACCATTTTATCAAATCATAAACGAGAAATATTAATAAATCACTTCACATTTATAATCAAATCACTAACTTCGAAAACATATATAATAACATGTGAAATAACCAAGGAAGTATATGTCATAACATCGTATAAATACTCAATGTGAAATCATCACCAAATACTGCGTAGAACCAAAGAAAATTCGCAACATATGATATCAATTTCGAATACTAAAAACTTTCACCAAACGAGTACCCGAGAAAATAATCTCATCCTATCCGGACCTCAACGGACGAGTAATCAAGCAACCATCATGCCCCGGAGCTACACGGATAATCCGGACTTCAACGGACGGGCAATCAAGAAACCATCATACCCCAGAGCTACACAGATAGCGGAGAAATAATATCTCATATGTCATCTCATATCAACATATCTCATCATTATAATTATGCATGCATAGTCCCCAAAGGACAAAAGCGCCCAAGCACACGGCCCAAAGCCTTCTACACAGATCTGACGGGCCCCAGCGCCTATATCTCATATCATTACATCACAAACGATTATGGGGGAAGATCGTCTAATAACTTGAAAACAATTGAAAATACACATATTCATAAACATCCGATAATATCCGAAATCACATTCTCTTTTATTCTCAACAACATTTAAAATCTATTTTCTTTTCTTTAAAAATATTATTAATACACATATATTCAAAATCAGACATAAAATCATAAGTCATAACAATTCCGATAATAAACGCTATTATGTAAATAAAATTCATTTTCTACAAAATCATTAAATCAAGTATTTAAAAATTCATTTGCAATCATGCTTTATTATAATCAAAAATTATAATAATCTACAGAAAAAATAGATTTTGTATATTGTACTTACAGTGACGACGATCAAATTCGATATCGTCGATGTCCGTGGGTTGGTGTTTAAGGAATAGATTCCCACCTTGGCGTATGCTTTTTAAAAGAATAAATCTTGCTTTTCTAGAGAAATAATGCAATATGCAATTATGCATGATGGTACGCGTCCGGGTGTGAGGGGTGTGACGAAAGCTTCATTTTCAGTATTGGAAGTGCTATCCACGGCGGAACTCCACAATCGAAACCATCAGTACGACAGTTTTTCTCTGTCGTTTTTAATTGAATAGAAACAGGTAAGGTCAAATAAATTCTGGCCCGCCCACCAATTTAATCAGTATAAACATATGGTTTCCATTATTAATTTTACAAGTATGTCGGTCTTTTTAATTATTATGTTATATAATTATTGTATTATTTATAGACTGATTTAATTATGCACATAAGAAAAAAGATTTCCGTAAAAAAAAAAATTTTCCTCTTAGGTGAATGAAAATAAAAGAAATTAAAAATAAAAAAGATTCAGTAAATTTAGCACCTTTTTTTTCTGTTGGCAGTTTATTCATAAAAGAAATAATTATTTAATAAATATTAATGGCTTTATGATTAAGTCTTCTTCCTTTACAAATCATTGTTCTTACTCTCATAAGCTCTCTATAATCACATTCCTCTGGAAGCAACAGTCATTTTTTGCTCATTAAAATTGTTCCTAAATAATCAAGGCAATTGCAGAAGCTCATCGACTTTCTGATCCTACATAATTAAACAGGTGCACTTGTTCTAGTATTGTATTCCTTTTTATTTAACTATCAGTTGATTCAAGATCAATATTGCGATATTGTTTGCTGTCTGTTATTTCTTTATCTTCCCCTCTAGTATTGTATTCCTTTTTTTGACATTTTATTGGATTTGTCGAGTAACAGGCAATGGCTGTAGAAGCGTGTTTGGCTGTTTTTTCCGGCATTGTATCAGAAGGTGCAAAGTCACTGTTCAAGCCGATTAAACGGCGGATATCTTATGTGTTCAAGCACCAGAGCTTCATAGATGAGTTAAAAGATCAAGTGAAGCAGCTGGGATATAAAAGAGAAATGGTGCAGCAACCAGTTGACCATGCTAGACGACAAGGGGATGAGATTTATGAGGGTGTCACAGACTGGCTGAATAGAGTTGATGAATTCAGGGAAGGGGTTGCAAAATCCATCATCGATGACGAAGGTGGTGCAAAGAAGTCCTGCTTCAAAGGATTGTGTCCCAACTTGATTTCTCGTTACAAGCTTAGTAAAAAGGCAGCAAAGGCCGCAGAAGCGGCGGCCAGTCTCATGGTAACAGGCAACTTCTCTAATATTTCCTACCGTCCTGCTCCAGAAAAGGCAGAATTTAGGGACGTGAAAGATTACGAGATCTTTGATTCAAGAAAGGAAATATTTCAGGAGGTTATGGCGGCGATGAAGGATGACAAGCTCAGCATAATTGGGGTCTACGGGATGGGCGGCGTGGGTAAAACCACGCTAGTCAAGCAAGTCGCAAAGCAAGTGACGGAAAAAGACAAGTTGTTCGATGAGGTCGTTATGGCTGAGGTAACACAGAGCCCAGATTATCATAAAATTCAAGACAAACTTGCTTTTGATTTAGGCATGGAATTTGGCTTAAACGAGAATGAATTCCAAAGAGCTGAACGATTACGTGAAAGATTGAAGAAAGGGAAGCGGCTCCTCGTTATATTGGACAACATTTGGACAGAACTTCAGTTTGATAAAATTGGAATTCCATTGGGGGTTGTTGAGGAAGAAAGAAAGGGTGAGGTTGAAATTCCTTCAGGTGATGTTGAGAAAGAAAGGAAGGATGGTCAAAGGCGATGCACAATAATATTGACATCTAGAAATCGAGATTTATTGGAAAGAGATATGAAATCTCAGAAGAATTTCTCGATTGAAGTTTTATCAAAGGAAGAAGCATTGCAGTTGTTTGAGAATGTCGTGGGTGATTCAACAAATACACCTGCTATTCGGCCTCTCGCAGATGAGATTGTTGAAAGATGTGAAGGTTTGCCAGTTGCGCTAAGTACAATTGCAAATGCACTGAAAAGTAAGAGCCTTGACTGTTGGAAGGATGCATTGTATCGTCTGAGAAGTTCCAGTGCAAGAGAAATTCATGGAATGAGTGCAAACGTGTACACCTCCATAAAATTAAGTTACAACTTCTTGGACAGTGAGGAAGCAAAATCTCTGTTCCTTCTTTGTGGTCTGTATGGCGAAGGTCATGCTATACCATTTTATGACTTATTGAGATATGGTAAGGGTTGGAGTTTGTTTAAAAATGTGTACACATTGGAAGAAGCAAGGAGTAGAGTCCATACGCTGATCGACATTCTCAAAGCTTCATGCTTATTGTTGGGCGGTGATGCTGAAGATGAAGTTAAAATGCATGACGTCATTCATATTGTTGCTGTATCAATTGCAGAAGAGAAGCGCATGTTTAATGTTCCAAATGTTGCTGACGTGGAGAAAAAGATGGAAGAGACAATAAAGGAAGGTCCAATTGCTATTTCCTTACCTTTTAGAGATATTCAAGTGCTTCCTGAAAGGTTGCGATGTCCCCGTCTCGAGTTATTTTTTTTGTTTACAAACAGTGATAGCAATGACCCTGTCCCTGTGCAAATTTCAGACCACATTTTTCAAGGGACGGAAGGACTCAAAGTTTTAGATTTTACTGGAATTCGTTTCCCTTCATTACCTTCATCACTTGGTTGCCTCTTTAACGTTCAAACATTATGCTTAGAGGGTTGCGAACTGAATGATATAACCATAATTGGACAGCTAAAGAAATTGGAGATTCTCAGCCTTGCACGTTCCAATATCAAGCAGTTACCACTTGAAATTGGACAACTGACGCGGTTACAGTTGCTAGATTTGAGCAAATGTTGGTGCCTTGAGGTGATAGCACCGAATGTCATATCAAAATTATCCCGATTAGAAGAATTGTATATGGATAATAGCTTCAGACGGTGGGAGAAGGTTGAAGGAGGAAGTAATGCCAGTCTCGTCGAGTTGAACGGGTTGAAAAAGCTAACGACTTTGGGGATAGATGTTCCGGATGTCAAAATTTTGCCGCCGGATTTGGTCTCCGTGGAATTGCAAAGATATATGATACGTATAGGAACTATGTGGCCAAGCTTGTACATTAAATCTGAACCATCAAGATTGATGAGGCTCTTGGGGCTAGAAAAAGTTAGCATTCTTTTGGAGAATGATGGGATGAAAATGTTGCTGAAGACAACTGAAGATCTGCGTCTAGTCGGACTGAAGGGTGTTCAGAATGTTGTTCATGAATTAGACGGTGGGGAAGGTTTCCCACGATTGAAGCAAATTCAAGTACAACAATGTCCTGAGATTTTACATATTGTCGGTTCAGTTGGACGGGTTCGTTGCAAAGTCTTTCCCTTGCTGGAGTCATTGTATCTTGGTGGGTTAACTAATTTGGAGACGATATGCCACAGCCAACTCACAGAAGATCAATCTTTCAGCAACTTAAGGATTATAAAAGTAGAATTCTGTCACAAATTGAAGCATATCTTCTCATTCTCCATGGCTAAAAACCTACTGCGGCTTCAAAAAGTAGAAGTAAGAGCGTGCGACAACCTGGAAATGATTGTTGGTAAGTGCTGAAATTAATTGTCGGCGGGATTATTGACGTCGCCTCAATTATTTTGATTTTAAAAAAAAGAAAAAGAAACAGAGATTAATTATATATTGTTTTTGTTTGTTTATAGGAACCGCCATGGAGAAGCGAACAACTACTTTGGGATTCAAAGAAACAATTGCAGAGGATAATCAGGTGATAATTTTCTGTTTAATATTTTGTTTAATTAATATATTATCACGATTGATCTTCAATCATAAAAAGATTATTATATTAGACAGTCGTAATTGAAGGAACAGAAGGGTACCGTTTTGCTTTGCAGGTTATTTTTCCACGCTTAGAGGAGTTGCAACTTGAACAGTTAAAAACCATAGGAAAATTATGGCCCGATCAGTTTCAGGGAGTGTCTTACTGTGGAAATTTAACTAAAGTGATCGTCCGGCATTGTGATCGTCTGAAGTATCTCTTTTCTTATTCTGTGGTTAAAAGCCTTTCGCAACTCCAACATCTTCAGATCGCTTGGTGCCAGTCAATGGAAGGGGTAGTCGACACCGCGGGGTGGTCAGAAAGAGGTGAAGGAAAGTTGATTGAATTGATGGTTTTTCCTGAACTACGTTCCATCCAGCTCGAGTGGCTTCTTAAACTAAAAAGCTTTGCCAATTTGGGACATATTCATTCAGATTTAGTTGTCGAATTCCCTTCTTTGCTAAACCTCCAGATTGAGAGTTGCAGTAAAATGTTAAGATTCATCTCTACGAGCTCACCAGAAGACAACATTCACACTGAAATGCAACCTCCACCTCTCTTTGACGAAAAGGTTTTTTTTTTTAATTAATTAATTTTAGTCAGAACATTTAATTTGTCTTTCCCTTGAGTCTTCAAATTTAGTTAATATCCACCTCTAATTTAGTTATCAGTTGATTATGCCATTAATTGATTAATTAGTTATTTAATCTTTAACTGCCAGGTACGACTTCCTAGGTTGGAGGTATTACATATTGTCGGCGTGGATAATTTGAGAAAAATATGGCCCCACCGGCTTGCTTCGGAGTCTTTCACCAATTTGAAAGAATTGCATATAAAAGTGTGTCAAAACCTAATGAATATTTTTCCTCCGTTGGTAAGGTTGCTGTATTCATTTCGATTTTTTTTTCCAAATAACATTCAACAAATTTTTAACCATTTTTGTGTTTACAAATTTACTCACCTACTAATTTATTTATTTGAAAGTATTGTACTTCGAACCACTCTGAAATCTACGTTTTAAGTCCAGTTTTTAGGTTCAGCACCACTAGAATAAAAAAAATATAATTTAATTCAATTTAATTGCTTTTCTTAAATCTTAATAAATTTGGTTCTCGGAAATTAACAGATAAACATACTTTGAACCTAGTTGAATAATACTCTTAATTTTTATTTTTTTAATACACACAAACACATGCACTTTCGCTTATTTTCAGGTTGGAATTCCCGGTGCTCTAGTGAATCTTGATGTATCGTTTTGCTATAAAATAGAAGAAATCATAGGACATGTTGGAGAAGAAGCTCTAGTGAATCTTGATGTATCGTTTTGCTATAAAATAGAAGAAATCATAGGACATGTTGGAGAAGAAGCGAAGGGGAATCGTATTGCTTTCAGCGAATTAAAACTTTTGGAACTCGATTATTTACCAAGGCTTACCAGTTTTTGTTCAGACAATTACACTCTTGAATTCCCATCATTGGAACAAGTTTCTGTGACACGTTGTCCGGAGATGAAGACTTTTTCTCAGGTAATCTTATCCACACCAAAGCTATACAAAGTGCAACTGACTAAAAAGGGAGAGAAAGGGGGCAAATTGTACCACTTGGAAGGCAATAACCTTAATTCCACTATACAAAGTGTTACGAGGAAATGGTATGTGTTAATCGATTCCTCCAAACTGCTTATGCATCTCCTTCGCACCTGCGCATTTAAACATGTGTTACAAAAGATGATATGTGTTGAAACGCAAAACATGCAAGTTTAATGTATCTATTTCTAATGCCTTTCAAATAAAAAATTGTATATATCCAATGCAATTGTTTTGGTTTGTGCAGATTGGATTGCGTGACATAGAGCATTTGACACTCACATTTTCCACGTTTGAAAGAAATACGTCGTGACCAAGCACTGCCGGTCGGCTTTTTCAACCATTTACGAGAACTGGTTGTGGATGACTGCACGAATATGTCGAGTGCTATTCCTGCCAATCTGCAAGTGAGGAATTGTGATTCACTAGAAGAGGTGCTTCCTTTGGAAGAGCTAATTAATGCCGACGAAGAACGTAAAGGCCCTCTGTTTCCTAAGCTTTTCAGTCTAGAGCTCATTGATCTTCCAAAACTCAAAAGATTCTTTAACTTCACCGGGAATATAATTGAACTGCCTGAGTTGAGTTGGCTGTGCATTGAGAACTGTCCTGATATGGAAACTTTCGTATCCAATTCTACATCTTTACTGCAAGGGACAATGGATAACGAGGAACCTCAAAAATCAACATCAGAAGAGAACTTCTTGCTGGCTGATCAATCACAACCTCTCTTTGATGAAAAGGTGATTACTATTATTATTATTTTTTCTTCACTTTCATTTGACTCGATGTAATTTCATTAGAATCAAATCAAATTTAATGACCATCTTTCTGCATGTCGTCTTAATTTATATCTGATTTAACAATACAACTGTAGTTATTGACTAACTTTATAGTATTAATTATTAAAAATGTCTCAAATTAATCAGATGACTGGTAAAATGAGGTGATGAATTATATCCATTTTGCATGTTACATCTCTGTTTTCCTAGCTAATTCATATTGGATTTAGCATCACATTTCATTTATGTGTTTCAAAGGTTAATCGATTTGATACTTATATTTAGGATCCTTCTGCAAAGCATACAAATTGAGAAATAAAATATAAAATGTCCCGGTTAATCTTGCCCATGAAATATGCTTGGGAACTGTAGAGATTGGATATATATTTTAATTTACAACTTAATTTTGTTGATTTTCAGGTTGCATTCCCTCAATTGAAGCGGTTAAAGCTGTCTAGATTACACAAAGTGCAGCATCTCTGGAAGGAAAATGCCGAATCCAACAAGTTTTTGGCAAATATGCATTATTTAGAATTATCAGAATGTGGTAAATTGCAAAAATTATTACCGTCTTCGTGTCATTTGGAAAATCTTTGGAAACTGGAAGTATCGAAGTGTCATGGGTTGATAAATTTGTTGACGCTCTTAACATCTAAAAGTCTGGTGAATCTTGAAATAATGAAGATAGCTGATTGCAAAATGCTTGAAGAAATCATACAATCGCCGGTTGGAGAAGAAGCGAAAGATTGCCTTGTTTTTGGGAAATTGAAGTACTTGGCACTTGACTGTTTGCCAAGCCTAACAAGCTTTTGTTTGGGTAATCACGCCCTTGAATTCCCCTTGGAACAAGTAGTTGTGAAACAGTGCTCAAAAATGAAGATTTTCTCTCAAGGAGTCATAGACAGACCAATACTAAACAAAGTCAAACTCACCGAAGAAGAAGATGATAATGATGAAGGATGTTGGAAAGGCAATCTCAATGACACCATAAAGAAATTGTCCAACAAAACGGTGAGTATCAATTAAATGTTGACGCTATCTAGTGAGTTTTTTTTGCAATTGATATAACATAGTATGATTGGTTGACTGAAAATATATGATATTAATAAATAAATTATGAGGGTCCTGTGATGTTTTTGTTTAATCAATCATATTATATCACATTAGTTTATATAATATTATGTTTGTACAAGAGGTAGCTTTATTTTATTATTATGGTGGTAATATATGCTTGCTTACACAAGAGTAATTACAAAATGTGCAGAATTCTAAAGACGAGACTGAGCCGACCCTTCAAGCACATTGAAGAAGCTATCTCAAACCGGGCCTATCACTCATACATGATTCAACCTGCTCGATCTCCTCTACTTGAATAATTTGATCGCAAACGTATGTCCAATTTTTTGGTCATGCTACAGACTTGCAAGACACTTTGGATTTCTTTGATGTATTCTCCGTTCAAGGGCCTGAATTGACGTTGCATGGTTTCACGCAGTACTCAATTAGATTCTGTTTAAAATTTTTAATTATTCATTCAATTGGTATTTTAAGCATTTGATTTCTAACCACTCCGGATAGAAGATCATTACCCGAAGAAAATAGCATAACACTTGTGGCATTATTAGAAAGAATTTTTTTAATGATTATAATAAAATTATCTCGACTGTTATTAAAAAGAATTAATCCGTCCAACTGACCTTCTAAGACCAGTACGCTTTAAATTAAAAAAAAAAATTCATGAAGTCCAAACCATGTTATAGACGGACATGAGTAAACCCATAATTTTTTCCCAGCATCATAAGAAAACCATTTTTTTATTAGTATCTTTGTTGGTTGTTCAGTTCTAATAGTAATAGTAATAGCTATTAAACAAAAACAATTAATGTACATTAAAAAGACAGAAAGTGTTGAGTCGCAGTTGGGAATCAAGCAGTTCACTTGTTTGCAAGTACAACATTAAGAAACCAAGTAAAAAACTTCAAAACTATTACACTCATTCCAAAAATAGTAACTAAAGAATGACTTTCATTCAAAGTAAATGAAAAATTATGATGAAAATGGGATCAAAATACATGTATGTATACCTAAAACAAATGATTTTTTTTTCAAATTAATTAAAAAAAAAAAACAGTTGAGGTGAAATGAAACCACAGTCATGATGTCTCTGGTTCCAACTTTGGCACAATAGCAGACTTGAGTTCTATATGAGAAACACGCACAGCACCAATCAGCCGCTCCGGTAATTCATCAGTAGTATTTGCCTGCATACAAAAGAGCGAGATAAAGAAGAGACACCCAAAACGTTAAACCATTCTGAGAACATTCAAGTATGCAAAATTACAAATTGTAGTGCAATATCTCAAAATCATGTCTTTTCCCTTGCGTCCATTTAGAGAGGAGGAGGGGGGGGGGGGGGAGAGAACAATCATACATACCTGTACAAGAAAAGCCATGTCAACCACCAACGTCGTAATTACACCAATTACAAGGCCCAAAACTCCATTAGCAACAGTAGAAGAACCGATGTCAACATCAATCTACAGAAAGATGAACATGTTAATGGTATCGGATGAGCTATTTGAAATTGAAAGGGAAACATCTCATGCACTATAATAGAAATTCCAAGAGCATTTACTTCTAAGTACTTGGGACTGCGAATATAGTTACAATCAACTGCTTTCCCTAACAAACAAGGAGTGCTTCCAACACTCTGGCGAACAATCCATGACCCCTGCATGATTCAGCGCTTAAAATCAAGAACAAGTGCAAAACAATTTCAAGAGGGTCAAAAAGACATGAAGGTTCAACCCATCAATACATTTACACCTAAATGCATGCCTTCTTCATACAAACTGAAGTGTACCATGCAGTAAAGGGTAAGTATCCATTAATATAATCCTAATACATGAAGGCCAAGATGGATACCTTAGGAACAGATGGAATAAGTTTCAACCTACTATTGCGAAATTCATCATCGCCATCAACAAACCGTTGCAAAAGTGATCCCGTAACTAATTGCCTTGTGACAAAATAAAATACCATACTATAATGTGTTGAACCAGGAACCTGCAGACGCTTACATTAACAACTATACAACCTCCCAATACAATAAGTTTGAAACCTAACGCCTTCTGAAATGAAACAAACTTACTTGAAGATTAAAGATCAGTGAGAAAAGCCCTTTTTCAGAAGCAACCTACATATTTTAGAATAGGGCTCAGTGTGTTATAGATTCAATGAACCATGAGAAGTTATTTTCTCAAAGGCAGTATTTTCTCCTAATGCATCAATGGAAAAGGAAAAAGAAAAAGAAAAGAATAGTTACTTGCGCAGCACAGCCTTGACGCCTAGCTACATGGTCCATTCTCTTTGTGTCTTTGAACCAATCAACAGCAACAAGATCCATTAAATGCTTTCCCGCAGGTATCTGCAGTTACAAATTGCACAAAGCACAAGAAGAGCCAACCAAACTACATCATAACCTGTTGAACTAGCATATGCAGGATATACAAATACCATAACAAACAACCAAAACATGGGGGAACCTTTGTTTTGTCATAACAAAAATGCTTGCTACGAACTCTAAAGTTATTTCCATCAGAAAGTTTCCAGCAGTCACGAGCATTATCACGGTCATCGTATCGCAGATTGCCCGAAAAACAAGACAAATCAATTTGATCAGCCTGCTCTTCCTCTAGGGCTGCAACTAATTGAAAATTAAAAAAATTAATTCCATAGAAATCCATTAATGAGGACACTAGTCAAATACCATAAAATGAATACTTATCATCCACCTGTTCTCTTGAAATCATTCTCAATCTTTTTTTCATTTGCCTGAAATCCCAAGGAGAAACATGTAACTAAGAACAAGAGTTGATAAAGAAGTTACTTAAAAAGGATGAGGGTACAAGCGTGAACCAAACCTCTTGTTCAGACTCAGCTAATTGAAATTCTTCATCCTCATCAGAGTATTCATCCATCATCACAGAGTGTCTGCTCCCAGCATTTAGCTGATCAAGAGATGAGCTTGGATGAATAAGCGAGTCTTGCAAGTTTTGGTTTTTCTTTGAAGAAACAGAAGCTGAGGCCATATTGACCATGACAGGGATTCTCGGATGAGCACTCCTTTCATCTGTTTGAGCAAACCATTCACGCAGACCTGTCATAAGAAGTAAACAACATAACTCAGACAAAGTGTTCACACTGAAAGTGCCACATCTTGGAAAGAAGCAAAAATTTAATAAGTAAACCCTAAAAAATCCTCTGGAAAATATGTTTAACTAGGCAACTTTTCTAGCAGTTTGATATATTAAATGACCAGAACAGCAGCCTTTTAATTATTTCACATATCCTCTGAAAATTACACCGCTGCTCAGGCCAAGTTCCATTATAAATTATTTCATTTACTATCTTATAGTAAACCTAAAAGAAAAGAGAATGTACAGACACACACACTCTGCATTGGAGTTTGTGTGTTTCTATATTTTAGCTTATTCCTCATTTTATTAAAATGATAGATCCCTCAAAAAAACGTGACTCTCTGTGTGTGTGTGTGTGTGTGTTCCTTAGAAAAGGACTGACAGAAAATAGAGTAACACGTAAAAACATGACTGAAAATGGCAACCCAGCAGAAACATATTAATCCACAACAGCGCAAAGTAAAAGGCGAAATACAAGTAACTTACCAGCAACACTATTTAACATCTGAAGAAGACAGTGTTGCTGAAACATTGACAGATAACCAACGCCCCACCCTTTCAGATCAATCTGCATAAGATGTTGTACCTGTGTTCTGGGCCTACCATTTCGAGGTTTTAGCGGGGAAATGTTGAATCCACCACCTGAGAAATCAGAATACAGTGAGCAAATGTGCAATTTGGCATGACTTAGTCACTTGCTAATTCTCTACATCAGCCAAAGGACAGGACAGAAAACTAACTCTCCACGTGAGCTCGTACATGTCCTGGTTGTGGACCACAGTTCTCATGCTCCCTAGAACGAAATAACACAACTGCAAAATAACAAAACACAGCATATGGAAATTTCTAGTGCCAGAAAGATGGATTTAATTGCAAGAAGTGGGGAAGCAAGAACCTTACCATAACTCCCATCGTCATTTCGACGCCAATAACGAACATAGCAAAGGTCGCGGGGCCAAACAAACCTGCAACCACATGAATTCATATACATAAATAAATGTCCATGGAGGAAAAAAGGAAGATTATTTTAATAAAAAGGATAAATTTCAGGGAATCCGCTAACTCTGACTTAAAAAGATAACCCATATGATTTGAAATTCATTAGATGCTTTCCCTGAACTTTTCAAATTTGCCACAAAGCTCCATAAAATCCATCTGAGACCTTCCCTAGAGAATTTATTAGAATCAAGGGGAAGGTTTTAGATGGAATCAAAACCAAACTAAGGCCTATCTATAAGTCATATTGTTAGAAATTTAGAATCAAAGGGAAGGTTTTAGACGAACTTCTGAACCAAACTAAAAAGGCCTATATTTAAGTCATATTGAGGAAACATAAGAAAAATTTTCCAAAAACAGTATTAGCTAAGAATTAAAATCAAATTCATCAAAATCGTCTCAATCCCTAGATTTTCAACTGTCACAGTATGTTTACGAACTTTCCGATGACCCAAAGAGAACTTAGGACTGAACCGAGGAAAAATTATGAATTTTGAGCACATATTAAAGTCATTGTTCTTCATGCACAATGGTTAGCTAGGGACTAAAACACCCAGATCTGTAGCAACCAGAAGCCAGAAAAAACATGACGATATTTATTTTATTTCTGAAGTCCAACAATTACATTGGGATACAGAAAAATTTTAGGTTATTTCCTCATATATTATATCAGAAGAGAGGAAAGGGGAAATAAGAAAATAATAAATCTCCTATTCTGACCAAAGCATAAACAAGATGAATGAATAAAGAGACTATTACATTGGAAACCAGTCCAGCTGAAGCCGATGATAGAGAATAGCCGTATGCCCATCTACCTCTTCAACTAAGCTGCCATACTGAAAACTACAATCCCACCTGCACAAAACGTGAAAAACGATGTAAATGTGGCATGAACTTTGAGAAAAGTACATAATAATGATCTGACGGCCAATGAATACAACAATTGCACAACCAAAAGAGGTAGAAATCCATGTCTAGTACACTGCCCTCTTCAATACCTCTAAATACTGAGTCAAACTGATAGGAATTTCATGGAAATAACCATGCTAGAAATGATCAGCTTTGCTGGCCTTAATAAGCCAACGGACACAGATTGTAGGACAATGCAATGATGCAAACCAAGAATTATTAGGGTATAGACGGTAAAATTACATGAAATAATTTGACCACATTACTAGCAAATGTTGCCAACAGACTTGTTAAAATCTAATTCGCAAACGAACTAGATCTGCCAGAAAACAGGTAATTTCAGGCAACACACCTTCTATTTTAGAACACTCTTTTAGGTAATAGTGACTTCAAAAGTGTAACATATTTGAACAATTTTAAGGAAAGAACGTATTTGACACTGCACGAAGTGGCTATGATATAAGTTTCAATTCTAGTACAACAAATTAATATAAATAACTTCAACCATCAATTGATCTATAATTCAGCAAGAAAAAGCACACATAGCTACATCTATTTTGTCTTCATCAAATACTATTAGCTTAGGGGAGACAAAGTTATACAAATAAGTCCTAGTCTTTCTTTACTAATGAAGCAAGCCATTAAACTTCAAAAGCTATTTTCATTTCCACATTCTTCATATACCCAAGCAACAAAAATTTGTAATAATGTTTAGCAAGCAGCATGCAGATTAGTTAAGAGTGCGTTTGGGATTGAAGTTGGGCAACTATAACTTAAAAGCTATAACACTTAAGTGTTTGGTAAACACTAGCAGCTGTGGCTTCGAAGCTATGCTGATCTGATTTTTCACTTGTATAATAGAAAATTTATTATATCTTTAATAATTTTGTTAGAATTATTATTTAAAATTTACATTTACTATAAACTATTAACTTTTGTTTTATAGTTACAGCCTTTTTTCCTAACAGTTGTAGCGTAAAAGCTATAACACCTCAATCCCAAATAGGACCTAATTATATTCAAAAAGACACATGCAAGATCAGAACTAGAGACAATATGAACTTCATGGCATACAAGAGGAAATATAATACTCAGCCTACAGAGACAACTGATATAATCTTGATTAGGTTAAAATAGTTAAAAATAAAAAATAGAAAAGAAACATACTCATATCGTGTCCCATCCATGCTCATTACAAGTTCAAATATTTCTTCACAACTGGCCTCCACAACACCAACAGCCTTCATTGCTCTGCTACAGCTTCTCGGCTGCATTAAGTAAACTTTAGATGATGGTTCTGACCTAAACCATTTTAATGCATGGCAAAATCACGTCCTGAGCATAGAGTAAAGAAAGTGGCATACAAGGTAGTCAACTTCAAGAAGCTCTTCAAAAATGCGAAGTCCTGTTGGGGAAAGGGAAAAAAATACAAAGAAAAAGTAGTCATGAGCAATTCATTTCCTGTACTACATATCATCGGCAGTTTTTCGGGATCACAATGTTATAATAACTTTTCTTGACTACCACCACATGCTTAACTGATCAAATATAAAACAATACACAGAAAATTTCTAACCATTTTGGCATTGAAGAAGACGCCAGTGCTTTCGAGAAAATGCTTGATTATTGGCATTCTGGTTTGACAAATCTGAGTCCAATTCCCGTGTCCAGTCATGTACCAAATCAGGAGGACCTGCCAGTCATACAAAGATGACAAAAATACACTATCTATTGCATCAAAACAATTCAAGTCAATTGGAGAAGTAAATCAAGGACCATTTCCAATAGTTGTTCTCCGCATCAAATTGGGGTGTCCATCGTCTTCGTCCTCTTGTGCACTGAACCTGAGGGTCCGCGAGAAATACATAGAAAAATTAGGCACGATTGAAATTGATAGTAAATACATGTACAAAATGAATATAAACATCACAATGGACAAATTAAACTGTCCGTTATCAGAAAAATCCAACCTACAAGCTTAAGCTACTAAGCGAGACCTAATCACACTGCAGATAACAATACTAAAGGCAAAACAAAGATAATATGTATCACTTTAACACCCTCCGTCATATGCTAGGCCCTCTAGAAATGATTTGGGGAGCCTGAAAATCAAATCCAAAGCACTAGGTCAATTATAGTAAAATCAGCCATACTAAACCCAAAAGCCAACTGGTACGCGAAGTTTAACTCTCAGGTCTGAAATCTGAAACACTTTACATAGACACCAATACAGAGAGTCTTTACTTTCTTTTTGTCAAGCAGCATACAAGGATTTTACACAACATTGACAGCACAGCATACTAATTTCCAAAAGCGCAGCTATTTCAACGTGAAAGCAATAAATAAATAAGATACCATTTAATAAAAAAAAATAAAAAAAACTTTTTCTGCATCTCCAAGAACTGAAAAACCACAATACAATCAAAGAAAAGGGTATGCAATGGCAATTCTGCATTGGAAAATTTTTTAAGCTTCCCGATCCAAAATAATCTTATTTTTCTTAACACATGACATGCACTTTCATATAGAGAAGAAAGTAGAATCTCAAATTCCACCCGCTGTCAAAGCAACATATCAAAGCTTATTGTTCTAAAGAAAAGATTTTCAGATTACCGTCGAAGAAATATTTCACAAGACAATATCAGTGAACATTCAAGAAGAATAAAAGGAGTAGCTCAAATCATGTAAAATCTCAACAGACTGATGCTGGACCACAATTGCAAACTGCAAACTGGCCCAACCACATTATCAACTTGAGCAGATATGAATGTCTACTATGAATGTTTAGCCATGAGGCAGAATTTAAAAATTTTGATACAAGCAAATTATATGAACTTAATCATAACCAGCACAAACAATTAGATAACAGTTAATAGGAACTTACTGACTTTCATGGTCAGACGATGAACCATTCCTTCCGTTGTCCATCCCAGACTTATATTCAAAAGAAACATACTTGTTACCATTAGAAACTTGCGACTCCTGATGCTGCACATGTCAATATGTAGCAACTTTAGTAGGCATCATCTGGTATTATATCAACTGGATAAAAAAAATCACCAGTATTATATTATCATTGTTAAGTTACCACTTAAGTGTGAAAGAATCAGCTGATAGGTAAAGCCAACAGAAGTATTGAAGAACTAATAGACCTACTTAAGTGCAAGTCCAGATTATATCAAGTGGCTTTCACTTTTATCAAGCCCAAGGACAGAAAATAACAGATGTCCATTCACTAATACAAGTAGAAACATAAATACAAATTCAATCATGTAGGACAATTCTATTAACAATCCAACAATTGCATTTAAGCTCAGGCAGTCACGAAAGATATCAGAATATAAACCCAAAAAGAGCAAAAACTAAGAGCAACTACCCAAGAAAAATCTAAAATACGGATGCAACTGACTGGTACCTAAATGGTCAAAGTTTAAAAGTAGGCAGGAGAACTTGGAAAGTCTGTAAGTAATGTACAAAAACTACAATTTGGAAGGGAAAAAGAATACCTGATCAATAACAAGCTCAATTTTTTCCTTCCAGATTAATGCCTCTTGGATGTTGAATGCTGCCATCTGATAAGATCACGGCCCATAAATTAATTTTCTCCACAAAACTTCAGAGCAAATAGTTTAAGCCACCAGGAGTTAACAACAACTAGTATGGAAAACACATTGGCCAAGGAAGCACATAAACCATATTATTAAGACAGAGAAGCACTGATGCTAATATGGACATAAGAAAAGTAAGTCTGCACACAGATAAAAATAGAAAAGGAGTTCCCAGAGAAATCCATTCTTGCTACAATAAGGGCAGGATCCCCTGGTAACCAAACAACTCACTCACTTTGGAAAATGTAAGATGACCAATGGAGAATTAAAGTTACACTGACACTGGCAGAACCTTAGAAGTGTCAATAAGAAGAACTGAACTAAAACTCAGCAGCAAGACCAATGAAGGTCAAGTGACAAAGTCCCTAATAAAGAAATGAAAATCTACTGTTTAATCCCAGACTCCAAGATATCAAACACAATAGTATCAAGAACTAAACCACCAAAAAACATTATAAGCTTCTTGGTGGCAGAGAAGTGCTCCATAGAAACAGTAACCTAGCAATCTAAAAACTCTGCAAAACCTTTTAAGTTGATATTTTCTTGCCTAGTTGGCCCTTTATGCGCTATTAATTGATACTCTCCTCTAGAAGCAATCCAAAAACAGTCCTTAATTTGCACAACTCCACGCCCAAATTACAATTGTTGTCCTTTCAAAAAATTCCCAGAACTTTGGAATGCTATATAAAACAATATCTTAGCAAATAAGAGAAGAACTCACACATCAAAGGTTAAAATTTTCCAAACTGGCCAAATAGATGAAGGAGATCCATTACTTTAACTATTTTGTGTAGCCTAGCTGGCAGTAGAGGAATGAAATGAATTCCTCATGCTTCAAAAGATATATCATCTTGCGCAAGTAAACTTTTTAAGTCAGAATTCAATATGTGTTTCATACAAATCAAAGGGATCCGTCACTAAAATTCAAGGGACACTTTGATATTAAACACAAATCAAAACAACAGTCAGATTTTTCACTTATATGTCTGATTAAATTTCTTTCATTGTCCTTTCAACCATTTCTTTTCCTCAAATTATGTTTGCTAAGAGTCTATAGTATTGCTGGAAATCTTCCTACAGGCTTAAGCTTTTAGAAAACTCAATCCTCAACCCCTAAAAATTATTCAAGTATTAAAAGTTCCATGGAGGACATAATACAAAAAATAAATAAATAAATAATAAAGTGAATTACAGCCAGCGCAAAATTATTCTGACATAGTATGTGCTGCAGTGAGTTTGTGCATGTGTTACAGCACCAAAGTGAATACCAATCAAGATTCTAGCTCAATTTCCTGTTTACAGAAGCTGGAAAGACCACCCACCGTGATTCTATGGTACTTCTCTTTCTTGTTGTAAACGGACAGGACATAAACCATCTGCAAAACCAAAAAAAGAGAAGTAAAATGAGTAAGCCAAATGAATTATAAGTACATTTCTTTTTTCTTGAAATTTCATCCGGTGGATTGTTAAATTATATAGAAATATTTACATCGCCAAACAGTTAACAGATTCCACTATGCAATTGCATCAGTTGTTTTCATTTCAAAATATGAAATATTTGCCAACTGTTTGTATAAATTCATTACATAATACAAGAGGTATCTTCACTGTTAGCACAGGACATTCACAAAAAAGTTATGAAAGCTTTATGGCAAATTAAGGCAAAATAGGTTGCTGGGGGCTGGTGCAAGGTGGAGAGAGAGAGACAGACAGACGGACAGAAAGGAAATTCCAAATCCATCCTAGCTCTGAAAAGTGTTCCAGTTTTTAGATATAATTTTCATTGGGGAGTTCTATAGAAAATTAAAGCTAAATATATAAAATAAAAAGTTGTTAAATAATGAATATTGACGTTAGCAGTACCATGAAAAATATCAAGTTATGACAAACTACCACTACCTATCATAAACCATAAACCTATTAAGCAACAACTAAAAGCAAATATAGATAAGCACTACCAACCTCTCCCACTCCCTAACCCTCTGGCCACCCCAAAGGAAGAAACAATTTAGAAATATGACTCCCAATAATACTAATAGCCTTCTCCAAGCAGCCAATCGAACAAGAACTATGATGCCAAACAAGCTTTTAGGATGGAAAATGATGTCCTAGTTACATGAAAGCAGACCAATAGCTTTCTCTAAGGTTTCAGCAAAAATAATCTGCCAAACAAACTTTTGAGTACAGCAAGCAACACAATAGATTTGCACTTCACAGCGTAAATGTAATTTCCAAATCTTATAGCATTCTAACATCAATGTCTGAGAACTATTGGTAATTCAAATTTGAAATGGCAACTGAAGTTTAAGAAAGCTTTACAGCATAGACAAAATTCTGGCATTTTCCAGATAATCAAATTCATTATTTGTTGATGATAACAAGAGACTCATGAGTTCATATATTCAAAAACATAAAGTTTGATCATCATAAAAGAGGAAACGACCACTTACATGTCCATGGTGAGTCTTCAAGCCTCGATCCTCCACCCTACAGTTGCCATCTATCAATAAGGTCTTGATGGGAACCTAATTTTAGCATATAAACGAACGCATTCAGAGTCAAAGAAAAAAATGAAATAGATCAATGATGCAAAAGTCAAAATAACTCTTGTTCTTCAAAATATCCTAAAATCCCTTACACACTATAAAATAGGAAATTAAAAAATGAACCTGATTATCTTGAGGCTTCTTCTTGTAGTAAGCGAGAAGGCGAGACTCGAGCACGAAATACCTCATGTGAATAAACGATCTGCCAATCTTCCTCCTCCCATACCTCACCATCCATCCTTCATACACCACTTTTGACGACATTTTTGCACTCAAATTTCACAGACTAAAGCCAAAACTTCAAATTTTTAAATTCCAAAACCTAACAATTTTTAAAAAAATTAAAAAACAAAAATAAAAACATTTAGAAATCTCGCAGAATCGGGAGATTAGTGAAGAATCCTTGATTCCGCGAGATCAGTCGATGCTATGTCACTTGATCGTTCATTTTTCAGTATCAGAATCGATGAATCAATGAAGAAGAATCTGTGATCTGAATTTGAACCCCCATTACTTGTACTACTTCGTAGAATTGCTTTGACTTCACAAAAGCCTAGAAGTTGAAATTCAACATTACGTATTAAAGTGAATTTAAAGAAAAGGAGTGATGAGAAAATTGAAAAGTACTTTTTCGCCCAAAAAAATTATAAAATATAATTTTTTAATTTCTATTTTATTTTAAAAGAAAAAAAATCTACAGATAGTATCAAACAAATAGCAAGTGGTTGTTGACGACTCCTACTGGTAAGCTGCGATCGGTGAAGATGATCTAAACGACGACGTGTCGAGGAAATGATCACGGGACGGCAGATTTGAGGTAAGACTCTGACTGCCGTTAGCGAGCGATCCCACAGAAGTTGCAATAAAAAGGTAAGTGTCAAAACAGTGAGAGCAGCACGTGGAGGATGATGATTGCTGAGTCGTTTATTCGAGAAGAAAGCTTTTAATTTTAAAATTATTTTTGGAACGAAAAGAGTTCGGCCGTGGGGGCGTCGAGTGAACTGCAATGGATAACCTGAATTAAATATTTTAATTACGAGTGACTTGAATTAGTTAAATGACCTTATCGTCCTTGAGTTTGAATTTTTAAATGTACTTTAATTACCTGTGCGAACATTATTGCCGTATAAATCACCGTGCCGAAATCATTATTTAAACGTTGCCCTAGGGCGGGGGAATTGTCTGCTTCCAAAACGGGCTACAATGATTCAACCAATTTTTGGTTAAATTTCAATTTATACACTTTGATGATTTCACGGCCTAATTTTGAAACAGTTTTATTCAAATTAATTGTCTAAATTTAAAATTCAAGAAAGGTGCTACTCTCAATAATATTAATAGATAATCAAAGTTGATGAAATTTTGAAAATATATGAAGGTATGGGCAAAATGGCTTAGAGCATTTATACAGGCATGCATGCTTCTCATTACAACATGGATGTGCTGTGGCTCTTAATTGAAGAGGGCTAAAGATTCATAACAGTGCTAGCTGTAAGCAAGTCATGTTCTTCGCTATACCAAATCTCTATAGTTATTGAGCCTTTGGCCTGGTAGTTGGAGTTATTGGACAACAATTCAAACTCTCACAAATGTATTATGAGAATAATTTTTTTAATTATAATATAAAATTAAATAAAAGTAATCTTTTTTTCTTATTAAACTTAGATAATATTTCATAAAATTGATGTAAAATCATATTAATAGTATAATTTATAAATATTAATTATAATATCATATAATATGAGTTGTAAATTTTATCAAATCTAAGTAATGTTTTATAGAATTGATGTGATATCTCAGTAAGAGATCTTTAAAAATTGATTTTTATGATCCAATAAATAATCAAACCCATTTAAGAATTAAAGTAAAAACTCAGTAATAATATAATTTATAAATATCAATTACATTCTCATATAATATGAATTGTAAATCTTATCAAATCTAATACTTTATAAAATTGATCTAATATCTCAATAATAGTTTAATTTATAAATATCAGTTATATTCTTATGTAATATAAATTATAAATCTAAATATTAGTTTTATTTAATAATAAATAAAAAAAAAAACAGCAACAATGTCCAAAACATGTAAGAATACATCATGGGAAAATCAAAGTGAATGGGCGCAGGCCCAAAAGTGCACGAGATAGATCAATGTGTATAATAAATCGACAAGAAATTAAAGGACTAAACATCACAGAACTACAGATTTGAGTTTCGAAAATGAGGATCCTGCCTTGGCTTGCGCTCTAATCCGAATGATTTTAGCAAAATTTTTGTATCGTTGCTGCTGTAGACATTTTAATCGAATCGTTGGCAGACAAGAAAGGAAATCATTCTGCGACTGATCCCATGGCTTAACAAGTCTTTCTGCATGATTTCAAGAGGTGAAGGATCATTGTAATGAATATAAAAATGTGTAGCATTTCTTGAATGTTGCTAGATTTATTATTGTTATTAATTCTGTAACATATGTTTGTTAGGGAAATTCTACTAACCGAATTTTAAAATGTTGCAAAATGTCAAATGTACATCACATAAATAGTTATTAATTTGTACCTTGATTTTTTTTTAAAGAAAATGCTTTATTTAATAAAATAGTCTTTAATATCATTAATTAGCCAAAAAGAAATGATAAAAATGGAAGCTTCAAAAATTATACCTTTGATGGTGGAGTATCAGTGGCAAGTAGGGCCAAAAAAAAAAAAGAAAAAAACAACATCATCTTACATTCGTCAGAAAAAAAAAAAAAACTGCTAGCATATTGAGTAAGAACAATTAATAATTGAAAAATAATAATTATGAAAAGGATAGATAAATTTCACCCAAAAAAAAAAAAAAAGCTCACCTTGAGTCCAAAGCGAACACCTTTCATCATGTGAAGCCTAGTTAAAACCAATGGTATCAAACACAAACTAACAAGAATTACTATGCAGCTATATTGATCCTCTAAAAAATCACAAAAATCATGATATATAATAAAAATATTAATTTAAAAAAATCACTATTTTTTTGGGGCTAATGAAAATCGGAACAATCCTCCTTGTACTTCTTTGAACCAAAATTAATCAGAACAAAAAAGCGAGAGTGCAGAGAGGCAAATAATGTGTTGATGGTTTTGTGTTTCTGAAACTGAAAGCTAGTAGCTATACATTGGCAATTAACGCACTCAAATTCAAGCCATTAATATAAAAGCTTTTGTGGGCAGGTGCCAACCACTTCATGCACGTGCGAAAACGGTGAGTAGATCCCCCGTTATGTGGTAAGTAATTAGTGTTGGCTAGTGTCGGATGAAACCACAACTAACATAACTATTAGCTAAAAAAATTAATTGCAAATTAACTTCAACAAAAGCTATATAATGCAACTATATTTATAAAGTAGAAATATAAAACTTGTTTTGATACGCAATCATATATGCATCGTTCGAGGAAAAAAAAATTATATAAGATCATCACTAATAAAATTCTTTAAATAAAATTTTACTTATCATTTAAAGTACCACGTAATCTAAAAATATTTTTAAATAAAAATTTTTAAATAAGATTATTGCACTCTCTCTATAAAAACTTTCATTATTACATTCTTTTTCATCTACTCATTCTTGAAAGGAGAGAAGTGTCATAATTATTATTATTTTCGTGTAAAAAAAATTTGATTAAAATAATATAAACTTATCTGTATTTAAAAAGTCTTTGGAAAATAATTAATTTTTTACTTTTTTATTGATCACATAATTAAACAAATATGTTTTAAAAAAATTAAATCAAAAGATTATTTTTGTGGTGCTCTAGAGTGCCCTACCACTTAGCATGCTAAGATTGTGGGACTATTAAGTAAATTTCTACAATGGGACGGTGCTGTGGAATGTGATGGTGCTGTGGATTTTGTAGTAAAACTCACAAAATATTTTAATGATAAATTTAATGAGCCTCACGATGAGATTTACTCATAGTTGTCCTTTAAAACTGAATCCTCAATCACATGACAAAATAAAATTAGATGATTCCACCATCCGGGCGTGCTGAAATTATGGGATGGCCTCTTCCAAGTTTCTCCCGGATTGGTCTTGTACAAATCATTATGTGCAAGTGAAATGATAAATAGATGATCAAAATCAGAGTTGAGCAAAATGAGACATCCAGGCTGAAAAGCAGACTTGAGTCCAAAAAATATTTTAGTTGGAACTTTAACTCGTCTTTGTAACTTTGTGTATAATCCCCTCAATTTTTTTGTATGATTTTGTTGTAGCCCTCAACATTGGTTGCTTTCTCCACAATGGCCCTATTATTGGCCGCCTCAATTACATTAATAAAATGTTATAGCGTAACTTTTCTCAATTATGGCACTTTTTAGCCAAAATTACGTTCTGACTTTCTGTCACTTAACATGACAGCTTATAATAACACGGTATATGTTGTTTTAATTATAAAATAAAAAATATATATATATATAATAAATATAATTTTGATAAAAAAAAGTAAGGTAAAATTAATTTAATTTTTAAATAGTAATGATAAATATTTTAATTAATATTAAAATTTTAAAATTATAGGTGCCTGACTATAATACCACATATATTATAAAGTATAAATTAAAATAAAATATAGGGTGGTGTTTTAGAGTGAAAATTAATAAACCACTTTTTTTTATAAATTTAACAGATTACAAATCCAAAGGTGTGATCTCACACGTATATGCATTTATGTTTGACTTTTTATATTCGATAAACGTGGGACAAAAGTACAGTGACAGGTATAATACACATGCAACGCAAAGATCTATAATATATAAAATATATTTTTTAAAATGATTTTATCATAATTTCCACCACTTTTTTTGTTTTTGTTTTCGTTTTCCGTCCCAGATCCCCACCTCCATCATCACAGACGAATATATTCTACCTTTTTTCTTTCTGAAAGGTACATATAATTCAGTGTGTTGAAGCAAATATCATGGCTTTTTGGATCATGTAATTATCCAAATCATCAGTGTTCAATCAAGATTCTGGTATTGTAAGTACGCTAGATCATCCTCTTCTATTATTATTATTATTATTATTATTACCTTTCATTATATTTCCTCTTTATATCCTCATAATCACTTGCTTTTTGAAAGGATTTTATTTTTTTTCTTTTTCTTTTCACGTTGCAAACCTTTTTGTACAGTCTTAATGGGTTCTTTCTGTGATGCTTTATTAGTTTTAGATTTTCTTTCTTCCCCTCATCCTTCGTCTGTTTTGTTGACTTTCAAGGTTGACCAGATGGGTATACTTGTTTCTGGAGGAAAAAAATAATAATAAAAAAAAGAATTGTAATTTACGGTCTCTTGTTGAATAAATAGAGCACAGTTAATAGTTGTGGAATCTCATGAATTTTCTATTTGAGAGTTTCAAAAAAGTCTGCCAAGAAAGTCCAAAAGTTTATTTAAGGAAATTGCTTTAACAAAATCTGCTTTCTCTTTGAAACAGAAAACAAAGGGATTGATTCAAGAAACGAGCGTCGCATAGAGACGGCATAAACAAAATGGGATCTTTCATAGGCCATGTTTTACCGGGGACGCTGTTCCTTTTAGTTGGTGTGTGGCACATATGGAGCGCTGTGGTTCGACACGTGTCGAACCCCAAGTCATTTCGAGTCAGGGTTTGGAACCCGGTTCCTGGGTTCGACGGGAAGCTCAAGTACCTGGAGCTTTATGTGGTTGTAATTGGTGCTTTCATTGATATGTGTATTGAGCTTTTTTATTCAACCCATCTCAAGTTTTTTGTCAATGGAGTTTTGAACCCGCATCATATGAATGATTTTGAGCACTCGGGGATGCTTCTCATGTTTGTCATCTTCGGTGTTGTCACTCTGCTCTCAGAGAAAACGAGGTTGGTTACTTCCCCCTTTTCATGTTTTAGTTTATGTAGTTAAGGAGACAAAGAACCTATTTTTGATCTATTTTTAGCAGCAGCTTAACGATTAATCGGGGGTAATAACTGAGATGTGTTCGGAACAATTGCTTCAATTATTTCTGCTTGTAAATGGCAACTCTTTATATTATGATTGGGATATTATTTAGGAAGAAGTCCCCATGTCATAGGTGGGAAGACAGTAAAACAATTGCGTTAGTTTGTGAACTTCTCCTCATTTAGGACTTATGAAAGCTTAAAACTTTGTTAATGTTTAGTTATTATTATTTTTTTAATCAATTATAGTAGCTACTTCATAGGAGCGGGCTAATCTGCACATTTTTAGTTAAAATCTGAAGGCGCAGCCTGTATTTCCAACTTTAATGATAGATTGGTGACAGAATTTGCATTCACCTGTGCTTAGAAGGTTGCTTCTTTGTTTGAGCTGACTATGAAGTTACAGGTCGCATACTTCTTGAGGCCTTGTTAATCTAGCTTTGGAAAGAGTCTAATTGGGCTCTAAAACTCTATCCAATGCAGGAGTACCCTGATATCTTAAACTTGCCTAGTTATGGGATTTCTTTGAATGTGAGAATGGAGATGCAAATACTTGTGGGGTGTCATAACTTAGAATGTGAAATAGAAAATGTGAACCTGGAAAGAATTCCAAATGAAGCCTATTTGAGAACTCATATGATTTCTGGTGATATTTCATTATTTCTTCCAGATATTTCAAACTATTTTAGCATGAGAGTGAAGGCTTTGTGTTTCATATGTCAGACCTAATTGTTTTTTCCCCCTTTGTTTTCCTTCGAATATTTTCCTCCCAGATTTCTTCCACTGCCTGAAGAATCCCTTTGCTTCATTGCTGCCACAGCATTCTGCGGAGAGTATCTGCTGTTTAACTTTCACTCAACAACACATAAAGGGCTTGAGGGATACTATCATCTCCTCCTTGTCTTCTTGATAACACTTTGCATCTTATCCTCTGCTGCTGGAGGTATCTTCCCAACCAGCTTTCCCATTGATTTGTGCAGTGGAATTGCTATTACTCTCCAGGGCCTCTGGTTCTACCAGACTGCCTTCACTCTCTATGGCCCCATGATGCCGGACGGCTGTCGGCTTAAAGAAAATATGGTGTCTTGTCTTTCAACAGACAGTGAGGTTCGAGGCGAGTTCTTCGCTAACTTCCAGCTTTTTGCCCTGGTCTTTGGTGTTCTTGCTGGGGTTGCAGGATCATATATTTTTGCCACTTCAAGATATGGGAATTCCGAGTTTAGGAGCTGGCATGTCGTTCAAGATGCATTAGATTGAGATTGAAATAGGGTAAATTATTCATTTCGTTTGGTGGCTTCCCAAGGAAGCACTTAGATTGGTGAACAATATTAGTTGATGTGCATATCATTGAAGATGCATGAATTTTCTTATTGAATGTTGTCGATTGTAAAAGATAGATTGAAATTTTTGACTCAGAAAGAAATATATCCCCATAATAACAAATTTATTGTTTTATTGCATATGTTGCAACTCACACTCATAATGGGATATTTTTGGTGGTTTTGAGGTTTCTACGGGTGTCATTCTGGTGCGCATGCTACAACAGGGATACATTGATGGCCTCTCTCTGTTTTTTTAACCTCCCTTTTTCTTGAGACTAAAACAGAAGCCAGTTGTTTGTAACGAATCATGAATAGTGACAAAAGATAATATGTATTCAACGAGGTTTAAAAAGAAGAAAAAAGAAAAATACAAATGGAGATATTCATTGGAATAAAATTGTGACACTGCAGCGCTACAAGAAAGCAAACATCATTGGAGAAACCTAACTTCATTTCATAATCATAATGTTCATTGTTGTCATAATCATGACAACGCCGATGATTATGATAAAGCACCCTTGAAGCTGCCAAGAAGGTTTGTTCTCAATTTGGGACACATCACATATATCATAGAGCGAATTACACGAGATATACCCCGTTTCTCCCCAAATACCTAAAATATACCTCTAACAATTAAAATAATTTATTTTACATATATATACTTATGAAAACAAGAAAAAAAATACATAAACAGCCTCAAATAAAATCCTAATAAACTGAACTTCTTCCCTCCCTAAATCAAGTCGAGTAAGATCAAAACATGAGAAAATTAAAAAAAAAAAAAAAACTCTTTAAAGAACATTGTTACCCATTCTGCATCTCTCCTATCACTATCACCTCAATAGGGTCACCACCACCTCGTCTCGCCTCCGTCATTGGTTGCTAGGTGAGTAATTGTTCATTTTCTTCTTTCTCCTACAAATATTCAAAGAAGAATTTTAGGGTTTTTGCTGGGAATGCATTGCCTATGAAAATGGAAAAAATTAGAACTATAACTTGAACAATGTAATACAACACATCATGAACTGACATACAAAAACAAATGTCAGATAGTTTATTTTTATTTGATGAACTTTAGATTTATTGTGTTTTCTCAATGGATTTTGTGTCTTTATTTTTGTTTGAGCGTAACAATTAAGTGTTATTCAGCAACCATTCTATTACGCAACAATTGATTAAATAATCACGTGGGCTAGTTTTCCTAATTTTCTTGGAGAAAGGGATGTGTTTAGTTTTGAAATATTATGATCCAATATTAAAGTTTATTTGATTGTGTTCATTGGATCCGCATTTTATTGATTATTGTTTTGAATTTTGTTATAAACATATTAGTTCTAGAAATTTGTGAAATCAAGACTATTGTGCAAGAATGTAGATGTGTTGTGTTCTAAATTCTAATCATCACAAGAGATAATGGACTACCCCTGTGGAGTTATTAATTTTAGAGAGCAAATACAATAATGATTCTGTGTTTTCAGCTCAACAAACTCTATGTTATACTACAATCACAGATTCATAGAATAATCATATTTGTTTTCATTTTATATAGTGTGAATTAACGTGTTATTAGTGTGATAACAGTAGAATTGTTTAGTAACATGCTTTATACTATTAGGTTGAGTGCCTAGTAGTACATGTCCATGTTATAAAATAGATTTTTTTTTTCTTTTAGAAAGTTATTTTATAATTTAAAATTCAAATCAATATGATTAGTTTATGAACCCATTTAACATCTAGGTAAAACCTTTTGCTTAATCATGCAGTTTTAGACCACATACAAAAATATTCATGGCATCTGATGATAATTCAAATAATGATGACCAGAAGACCCTTTTAGTAAAAATGTCTAATATGTCATCGTTGAAGGCATTGTCACTTATAAAGCAACTTCTCATAGAGCAACAATATGAAGTGTTTAAGGAGATATGTTTTGGTCATTTCGTGTATGTTCAAGATATACAATTCGCTGGCCAAATTATTCATGCATTATTATTACGGTATATAAGATCAATTGATAAGGCAATGTACTTCAAAATAGGACAAAAAGAGTGTAGATTTTCTATGCTAGAATTTGCCTAAATTACAAGATTAGAATGCTATAAAGAACATGATGTTTTAGTCATGAGAAAGACAATGGTAATAATATATGTGATGTGTTTATAGGGGCAATCAGGAATTCACACAAAAGTAATTACAAAAAACTTTTTCAACAACCAGTCTAATGATGATGCCTTGATGGTAAAGTTTACCATGCTATATTTCTTGGAGTTTGTGCTACTAGGAAAAGAGTCTA
The DNA here is from genome assembly GCA_030449875.1 of Aegle marmelos. NCBI lineage: Eukaryota > Viridiplantae > Streptophyta > Magnoliopsida > Sapindales > Rutaceae > Aegle > Aegle marmelos. The sequence continues at coordinate 15,919,384 of JASUUL010000023.1, forward strand.
AGAATAAGATTAATGAACTCCATATTCGTTTATTAGACAATTTTAAAAAATTTAAAATTATCCATGGGGTCGTTTGTCGTTTGAGGCAATAATGTTAAGTTTAAAGAACACAATTAGAAGGAGAAGCAAAAGAATTAGTTCCTTAGATCCAAACACAGAAGAGAAATATAGCCTTTATGGTTTCCCATTTGTATTTCAGGTGAGGACACTTATTTAATTTTTTTTTATAATTAATACATGAATTTTGTATTATATTGATGTAATGTTGTAACATTGCAGGTGTAGACATATGAGGTCATTTCGAAATTTGGCCAAAAGTTTACAACTGAAGAGGGTGATTTGAAGGTTCCAAGAATTCTTAAGTGGTTTTTTAAGAATAAGATTATGACTGATATAATTAATAAAGCCTTGAAAGAGGAAGACACTGTAAGTATTTTGGATTTATTTAAGTGCAAACCATTAACTTAAGTTCTTTAGTTTAACATAATTTATTTAGTCAAAGTATCAGTATTTTGTTGGTATGACTTAATTAACATCTATATTATATATCTTCCTATAGCGATAGCATTGTATGCCACTGGAAGTGATGGAACAAATGAAATTGCAGAACATTGCATACGATGGTTTTTAGCTTCGGAAATTGAGAGGAAGCAGAGCTTGGAGAACCCCATGTTGTGAGTGCTGATGAGCTTGACAACGAACCAAATTCTACACATTCAAATGTGCAAATTTAACAGCAAGTTGATGCCATTGCGAATGATAGACATGCAACCATCACTGATGATAGCTTACAAACATAATTTTATGCACCTTCCCTAGGAATTTTTCCTATACCATCTAATGCATCTACTTTTCAAAGAACGACTCTATTCCCTGAAAAAAGAAGCAAAAATGTATGTTAGTTGATTTGTTTAAAGATATTTTTAAGTTTCGATTTATCAAAGTAACTTAACAATATTTCTTAAACACACGTCCGTATGTCGCTCCACCTTGTTGTAACTTCATAGGTGATCATGTTGCTCTAGCATTTCAAAAAATTGAGGAGAAAGTGCAAAAGATTGATGTGTTGGAAGCAAAGCTTGACAACATTACAAAAAGAATTATAGAGAACGATATAGTTACTCGAAAAGTTTCTAGCACCCTCTAATATAGGCAAAGATAGTCTCACTGATCAGGTTTGCAAACGTTTCAAACACTTTTAGATGCGATTTTTAATTTTTTTAAATATTTTAAATATTTTTAGAATCCTAAATTTTATTATATTCATAAATAATGCAGCCACTTACACTTAATCCTTCTAGCTCAATAGCTCTTGACGTAAACACAAATAAAATTGATACTTAGGTTCATAATATAAAATTTAATTGATGTTAAATTCAATTGACAATGATTATGAGAGAATTTTAAATTTTATGATGTTCATTTATAATACAGCGATATGCATATGATCATCCTATCTCAGTGACTTCTGATGTAGACATACATAAAATTAATGTTTAGGTTTGTAATATTAAATGTGGTTAATGTTAAAGTTAGTTGGCCTCGATTATGTAAAGAATTATAAATTTTATTGTGTTTATCCATAATATAGCTACGCATGATTCTTCTACTCAGTGGCTTTTGATATTGACACTGATAAAATTGATGTTGAGGTTGGAAATATTAAATTATGTTTTTGTTGAATTTAGTTGATATCAATTATCTAGAGAATTCTAATTTTTGCTGTATTTATCTATAATATAGCTAGCCAGCCATACATGATTGTCATACCTCAGTGGCTTCTGATATTAACACTGAGAAAATTGATATTAAGGATGGAAATATTAAATTTAGTTCTTATTGAATTTAGTTGATAGCAATTATATAGAGAATTCTAATTTTTGTTATATTTATCCATAATACAGCCACCTGTACATAATTCGCAAACCTTGGTAGTTGCTAATGTAGATGCTAATGAAAATGATATTCAGGTTTGTAATATTTAATTTACTTCATTTTAAGTTCAGTTGACAATAATTATATGGCCAATTTTAGATTCTGATGTATTTATCAGTAATACAACCACATGCATATGACACTTCTATCTCTGTACCTAGTGTAATTAACATTATTGATGAACGTTCTACTAAGTCTCATTACGAAAAAAAAATGCAAAGAATAAGATTGTGCTCCATTGCAACAACATTATCTAAGAAAAAAGAGAAAAAAAATCAGTATATGTTAGCATACCTTACACTAACCCTTGTAAGAAGTCATGAAAGGATGCAATAATTGAATCAAAAGTCCAATAAACTTTGATGACTGGATGTATGATGAGAAAATGAAGCCGTAAGTATCTTTTATTCTTAAATTTATAGTGTTAAATTATATTTATTTAAGTTGCTATGTAATAATATTTATTACTTTTTGTGTGTAGTTTGATAATAAGATGGCCCATTCACGATGCAGATAAAAAATTCTTCCATCAATTATACAAACTAAGAGTATAGATATGTAACATAGGAATAATTTTTTTTTGGTACTTTAATGAATATGTTAATCAGTGCATAAATTATCTAACTTCGTTATTATCTACAATACTTGGACTCTTTTTTTTATGCTCTACGACACGGCCTGTTGAACTCCACATCTTTTGATGTAGAACGATGTGCCATAATGGACACTACATATCAAGTAAGTTTCTTATTGCATTTATAAAATATTTAGGAAAATATAAAATGTATAAAACACTTACATTTATTGCTTTATGTAATGTTAGTGAAAATTAGAACATTTGTATTCAGTTTTCATGATTAGTCCTGAAAAAGTATGGGCAAATAAAGCTACTTACTATGTCATTGATTATGTCAAGGGTGAAAAAAGTAAGTAGCCTATACTTATTTAATGTGATGACTATAATTCTTTTTTTCTCTTTTGAGTGATTTACATGGCTTTTTCTATAGGTGTATATTCCCCTTCATAGACCATTGTGCACTATGAGAGTTTGAGTTTCTAAAAGAGATAATTTTTGTGTATGATTCTATATTAGATTATATGAATGACACTACATTTGAGAAAGAGTTGTTGCCATTTATAGTTATGATGCCATTGATTCTAAATAAGATATCATTGTATGCTTCACGTTTTAAGGATATTAATTTAACTCATAAGTAGAAGGCTATATGAGTTTTAGACATCCCACAATAAAAAATAAATAAGAAATATTATCTTCTATCGTTATTATCTTTTGAGTTTTATAATGTCAACTAACCATCATTTTCTTTTTATCTCTTGTAGCAATGATTGTGGGATTTTTGTTATGTATTACTTAGAGGCACTTGCAAATGGTCTAGAGATTCCAAACAACATTCCAACACAAACAGCTATTAACTTCTATCAAAGAGAAGTAGCAATAAGCTTGTTTCCAGATAATAAGTTGATAAAGGACTGTGATTGATAATGATAATAAGTTGATCATTTAGCTTTGGATAAAAATGAGTTAGCTTTACATTTATAATAGTTTAGCTTTTGGGATAATGTTAATTAAAACCTTATGACTTGACTTGTATGGTTATAAATGTGTAAATCAATTATGTACTTTTTTACTTATATCCAATAACAAATCGGGTGTACTCAACTTATTTAGGTAAAGTCTGATAACTAGTTAATAATTCTCGACTTATTTCAACAAAGTCAAATAAGCAGTCGAAAATACTCTACTTCTTGCAGTTTAATATTCAAAAAATTCTCCTCTTATTGAAGTCGAGCAAGTATTCAAGAATACTTGACTTTAATCTCAACTTTTCTCAACAAAATCAAGTGAATAGTTGAAAAAACTCGACTTTAATGTAACTTTACCTAATTATTTAGCAAAAATTTTTCTCATTGAAGTCGAGCAAACATTCAAGAATACCAAACTTTTCTCTTAACTTCTTTCTCAAAAATCAAGTAAACAATTATAGCCTTGTGTAATATTTACTTTTAATTTCTTTTATCGAGGTTAGGTAAGTAGAGAAAATACTTGACTTTATTCTCGACTTTTTTTAGTAAAATCAAGGTAAATAGTCAAGTATTCTTGACTTACTGTAACCTTGTCTATTACTTAGCGAAAATTCTCATATACTTGAAGTCGAGCAAATAGTCGAGAAAAACTCAACTTCGATTATTTCTATATGTGATCATCTATCAAGATATGAAATAGCTATTAAATAATATTTGCAACAACTAACCATTAAATAGTATTTGTAACAACTATAAATTAAATACAATTCTACTTTAATAAGTAACAACAAGTAAATTCATCCTAGTATAATTTCAATTCGAAATTCCTTGTACAATGACTCAGCGTAGTCTTTCAATTACTTGAAGCACTCAAGCTATTACTCTAAAAATTTATGAAACCACTACTTAAAAACAATAACCATTTAGATCCTCTATCAAGCCCTGTACGAACACATCCATTAGTTAAATTTATTTCATGTTTAAACAACATTAAGGAAATAAATAAGGCATAAATTAATGACAAAACAAAAAAAAATACTAAGAATTAAGGCATTTACATTGCATATAAATTTGAAACAAGGCATCACTCATGTAACTGCATTAGCGTCATGCATTTGAGTCGATTGTGCCCACGATCGCCACACTGACTGCATAGTGTAAGTTTTTCTTAACATGTTCACATGCCCATCAAGATCATCATCTTTGACAATAAATTCATAAAGATTTAAGTTGATCGCCTAAAATCTTTTAGAGGCAATTGTCTACTTTTCATTACCTTATCTGCCAATTTTATCAATCGATTATTTGTAGCTGCAACTTCTTCACAATTCTTACAAAACAAATCTCGTAGTTTGTCAATTATCCCATCCATTATCTATGAATAGGTAACAATCGATCACATTTTTTAATTCCATTCATATATTAAGTGATATTAGTATTTATAATACTGTAACAATGCCCATTAAAGTGTGAACGTGTCCACTTATCAATCCCTACTTCCTCAAGATACTTTCCAACTACCTCACTAACCTTGTATATCTCATTTATATAATATATGAAGTGCATTGGTTGATATACTCTTAAAGTTGCTTTAAATATACCACCAACATCAACGTCTTTAAAGTGAGTCCTTTTAAGTAATATGTACAAACCTTATAGATAGCATTTGGGAATACAATAAATATAGATTTCTTAATACTTGGATGGCAGTAAAAAATGAAAACTAAGTTTTCAACTTCCCCAATTGATTTCTTCAACTTTGTGAAAAATCATAGATAACAGGTATCGTTCTCACTATCACCGACACCGAAAACCAATGGATAAATTTGATTATTACTATTTTTGCATGTGCAATAAACATAGTTTCTTTATATTTTCTTTCAGAAAGGTATCATTAACTGTAATAACTGGCTTAATAGAAGAAAAAAATCCCCTCAAACAACTTCTTATTGCCATAGAAAAGTACTTAAAATGATTTGTGTAATCAACCTCAAAGAAAGCTCAGGTTCTAGAATTCTTTTTCTCAAGCATTGTCATATATTTTGGAAGTAATTTATAAGACTCTCCAGGCGAACCTTGAGTAATTTACATTGCACACTCTCTTGTTCTCTATGCTTTGGGATAACTTATATCATAACTATATTGTTATTGAAAATCCTACCTAATGTTGACAGCTCTATATGAAGAAGATGAACCATTATACTTAAACTAAATATTTTGGGCAATTAGTTTTGCAGAAGCTTAGTGATGATCTTTCTTGAAGACATCATGGGAACAAGAATATTCATGGTAATACATTTTTATTTCGAACATACCACAATCATTGACCTTAACAGCACGAAAACGCCATTTACAATTTTGATCCACATAAGTGACAATATGTATATCCTTACTAGACTTCAAGGGTTTATATTCAAAATTTTTGTTATAACATATGCATTGAGCATTCCTTGCAAGACCTCTTTAGAAGAAAATTATTGTCTTTCTGCAAATCCATCACTGTCATTGCCAACTTCATTTGATGCTAAATTGTCAATACTATGGAATGAATCACTTGTGCATATCGAACTACTACTAGTCAGTAAACTAAGTCTTGGCAAATATCTATTACTCTACCGTGGCTAGGTTATAGTCAACACCGATGGACTATTAGTTGATGCTTCAATATCCTATAGTGCTCTGTCCACTACATCTGGATTAACCTTGGTTGAATCATGTTCCACATCAACTTCAATGTTGGGCATAAGTTTTTGTTCTAATTCATTTCCACTACCAAAATGGTTAGGAATAAAATCATCATATTCTATATTGACTCTTTCAACTTCATGTTGGGAGGTTGATAAACTAACAGTTAGATAATAGTGACTCTTCTCTCATGAAAGGTGTGTTACAAGTGGACTATTCTTTATCCTGCTATTGTCATTAGGCTCAATAATATTTATTTTTATGTCCATAAGTGATGCAAAGAGGATTTATGAGACAACTACTAGCTTTTTCCAAAAAAAAAAAATTCTACATTAGAATCATTTAAAATTTTCATAGGCGGCAAAAGCTCTAACGATATTTTAAACTTAAATTTCATGGTAATAACAAATTCAAAAAGACTAATAGAGATTATTTCTACAACTCTTTCAACTAGTTGCTCAAATGTAGTTGAATATGGCACATTAATACCCCATATTTGAGTACCAGTAAATCTGTATTCATTATTTTCTTAAGTCCATTCACCATTATACAGGATAGGAACACATACAGTTGCCATGATGAGTGACTACACTGCCATAATTAAAAAAAAATTTGTAAAAAAATTACTCAAATGGTTAATAAAATTATACAATAAGTTTTACTCAACTTATTTCATTTAACTTACTCAATTAGATCAAATAAACTACTCAATCTTATTGGACTTATTCAAAACTTACTTGACATTTACTTGACATATTTTAAAATATTAATGGACTTAATACTCGACTCATTCATATACTAACTTGACTTCTTACTTAACTATATACTCAACTTACTCAACTCTTTTATTTTTCCTCAACTTATCGACTTCGTACTTGACTTCACTTGTTCAAAAAAGTATCTTGATTTTTACTTGATTTCTTTTAAATCTTATTTATCTTAATACGTGGCTCATCCAATAATATACTTATTTGACTCATTCAACGTTTTTACTTAGCTTTTACTTGATTTTTTAAAAAAATTTATTAACATTTACTCAGCTTCTTTAAAAAATTACTCAACTTAATACTCAATTTATTTACTTTACCAACCCGACTAAATACTCTATTTAGTTAACTCCCTTTACTTCTCACTCAACTAAATACTCGACTTACTAGATTTCATACTTGATTTACCAGACCTTATATTTGACTTACCAGATTTCATACTCGACTTACTAGACTTCATACTCGACTTATTTTAGAAAATTACTCTACTTATACTCGACTAAATACTTGACTCATTTAATCTACCTACTCGACTAGATACTCGACTTACTCAATCATCTTACTTCTTTTTTTAATCGACTAAATGCTCACTTACCAGACTTAATACTTGACTTCTTTAAAAAATAACATAAATATTACTCGACTTGTTTATAAAATGCACTTGACTTTATACTTAATTCATTCAACCTATCTATTCGACTTCTTACTCGATTTTCTCTTACTTTATTTCTTCTTCGACTGAATACTGGACTCATTTAATGTACTTACTTGATCTAATACTCAACTTACTTATCCCTTTTACTTCGTACTCGACTCAAATCTTGACTTACCCAACTTCATACTTAATTTTATCCTACACTGCTTTTTGAATCACTCATAACTCAAATGAAGTTTAAATTTATACGTTCTATGCAATAGCGTGTTTCCAAGTATAAAAATGAATAATGTACTATTAAAATTTATAAATCATTAATAATTATACTTATAATAAAATCAAATCAAACCTAAGCATATTTACTTTTTGCATTTCATACATACCTCATCCACACTTAATAATGCACCTTCTGAATAATTTATTTTTATCAAAAACTCTTATATTAGAGATAAGAAATGAAATGGTGAGAGAGAAGGTCGTTAAAGAAAGAAGAAAAGATAAATACAAGTGTTGAAAGAGAAGAACGAGATAGCTGAAATGAAGAAGAAAGGTGAGGATTTTTTATTTGTTTAAGGGTATATTTTATTTTTCCCACCTCTATGAAGTATATGTATTTAATAAGATATAGATTTAATATTTAGAGGTAAATTTGGGATATTTAAATAAAAAGCCCTATAATCATACCCAATTATTTATAAGGTCGGATCTATTAAACTTGTATATAAATATTCTAATATTTTAAGGAAATTGCTTTTCACTTGCACAATTGCCAGTAGATAAGCACATTAATTAATAGCATTTTCGTTGAAATTTTAATTTTATTATTTTCTTTCCCCAGTGCACAAATCTTCTGGATTTCATTAGTTAAGTTCATTGGAGGAGGCAGTACGCAATCTTGATATGCTTCTTTGGGCTGAATTTCAAAGATAACATAACGTCGAGAGTTGCTAAGTAAGCCTAGGAGTTTCTCAAGTTGCCTAAATGCCGTACGGTTGCTGCACAAAACACTCGCAAGTGGTAAAACTGAATTTAGGTTTGTTAAGGAACAATAAAGTGCAAAGAAGACAGATCAAAAGATGAAAGCATTACGATATCAAATCCGCTATCAGATACACACGTACCAGGAAAACACCGCCCCACCCCCCCTTTCTCTCTCTCCCCCTTCTTTTTTTTCCCCTCCCTTTGCTATTTTCGCAAACAGAGCATCAAAGACTAGGCTGCTTAATGAAACGGGCTTCCCCGTCTTCTTGATACATGCATGAAGTTAGAGAAATACAAGCATACATCATCAACATGAACAACAATTTATGATGTAGAGAGCAACAAAGGCGATAACAAAGTATTACAGATGGAACTTCTTTGGTTTTATTACATGTCCCTAAAGCAAAATTGTTTCTTGCAATATGCAAACCCCATAATTTAGTAAGGAACAATAATGGAATCTATAAGCTCTTGAAGTGGCCCAAGCTCTTTCTTGTCAATTAGACCAAATTCCTGTACACAAAATTCAGTAAGCTCAATACAGCAGAAACATTTCAAACTCGCAGTCGTAAATAAAAATAAACAAATAAACAGAGCACCGGAAAAGAATTCATCATACCAAATTCTGACTATATTTGCACATCAAAAACACCACCCACCAGATGATTTGACAATTCATACAGTTCTATCATGTACTCCTAAATAGCTTGACAAGTAGGATAACTTATTGAACCTCAGCTATGACTTCTCAAGTCTTTGTCAAAAGTTTATGCTATAAAACTGGAATGTAAATCTTAACAATTAATACGGTGAAATCATAAAATTGGTAATGTGAACATTGAAAGTAGTGACATGCAACATAAAATTAGTTGATGATGGCTAGTAATTTTATGAACATCAAACTAGTAACATTATGAGGTAACTGACACAAATCTGACACATAGCCAAATCCCTAGATCAAATTTCTGCTCTGCGTTTGTAACTATTTAACTAATCTAACAACTTACAATACATTTACCATTAATCTTGCTGAAACAGAAACCATAACCTTTTAAAGGAAAATTCCCTTCGTATTCAAGATCCAGATGATCTAAATCCCAAATATTGTGAAATACCAGACTCAATTCATATGATATGAAGACTATCACAGTTGACATTTCTCAACATCCAGTTAAGATGCACTTTAAAGACAACCAAGTTAAAAGTTCTATATTAAAGATTAGACGTAGCCAAGATTTAACAAATTCTAGCTCATAATTCAGCAATGCAAGAATCAAAACTGACAGAAAGAATAAGTTAAATTCTAAGTTTTAGGTTTTACCAACAATATGAAAAGGGCACTGGTCTTCGCTTGAGTTGAAATGATTTGGAAACTTACACAGGTGAAGAGGATGAAATGCTTGAAGCATGTATTCAGATGAGCTTCCTCCTTAAGGCTCACAATTTTCTGGAAATGAGAGTGATAAATATGGGCGTAAACACGGAACAATCTTTTGAATATAGTCTTCACAACCTCCTTAAAGTTGGAAGGAAATGGAGCTCCTACAAAATCAGAAGTAGTCATACAATTAGTTCTCCCATATAAATAGCTTCCAGGTTGAGACAAATGTTGCGGTAGTAACAATAAATATTCTGAGCATGTACTTCTTTATGGACCCCTTTTTGTCTCCCTAAGAAGCAGTACCTTTAAACTTATCATCAGAAACCAAAGAATATGCACAGCTTTCAGGTCAAAACAAAATTGCGGTGGCAGTAATAATAAATATTCTCAGCATATACGTATAGTCCATTTTTAAATATTCTCAACATACACACATAGTGGAATTTTTTTTTTCCCTACCTAAACAGCTAATTTAACATTATCACGAGAAACTATAGAATAAAAATACAAATCCACAATGACCATACCAAGCTTCTGAGGAAATAAGGATTCGTCATCAAGCTGTGACTCAATCCAGTCCATCAAATATTCAACATATTTTGGAGCAGAAACTTCAATAGGTTTCTTGATTTGCACACCATCTGCCCATCTATATTCATATCTGTGAAGTTTCCCATCTTTATCAATCACAAAGTCTAAGGAGACAGAATAATGAAGCTAATAGTAACAGCCAGTTATTTATTACACATCGAACAAGAAAACCTTAATTTTAATCTGAACAAGTCAAGCAAAGAAGAAAATACAACAGGCAACTTGAAACCAAATAAACCAAAAAATGGAAAAAAAATGTTAATTAAACTTGGATTTTTCAAACCCACCTCAAGTCTATTTCAAAAGGGAGAAAAGAAGTGATGCAACAAATATTTTAACGCATCAAAACTCTATTTACTGAATAGGGTATCACTCATACAAACTTAACATGAGTACGAATGGAAAGACATGTGAAAGCATATAAAATATTATAACATCCCTTTCGTGTTTCTCAGAGTGGATTATACAGTGCATTCTGAATTTAGTGCATAACACTGATCCAAAGTCAGAGGATCCTTAAACTTTCAAACAGACCATCTATGGCAAACCAATACAGATTCTCGGGGGTGTTTTCATTTAATTTTCAGTTTCTTGAACTAAAAAAAAAAAAAAAAAGTAAAAACAGAGGAGAAAGAAAGAAGACTTTTTTAATTATATAAACAGGTGAGCAGCGATGCAGTCCTAAATTTTAGCGAACCGATTGAGTTTTAACTATTTATAGACACAGCAAATTTTCTCTAAAAACTATGTAAGGTAGCCAAATGATTTGAAAGAAAAGTAACTAAAAAAAGAAAGCTGGTGTTACTGATAGTAGAAAAGGCTAAAGACAGGAAAATATACTGTAGCTGCACTTATAAGCTAAGTATAAAGGAAGATCAATGCAGCAATTTATTTACTATGCCATACTTGGGGCCTGCAGTCATTGTAGGACAGTTCTCAGCGGTACAGAACTCTGTTAGGGTACCATAGAGCAGATTTACCTGGTTGAAGAAATCCACAGCTGAAACAGAAAGTCCAAAAAACTTATTTCAGAGACTAATCTAACACATAAGATTTCAATTATTTGTGAATAGAGAAACACTGGTTTTAAGACACGTCTCAAATAATCCTTTTATTTTATTTTATTTTTCTAAAAAATGTATGCAACAGTGTTAGGACAGTCTATTTCATAGGTGATTCATTCTAAAAAAAATGTGAGAGAAAGAGTATTACTATTGACAGCAAGCCACTCATTTAGATCCTCTCCAGGGGGAAGTCTTACTGCTTCCCTCAGGTTTCCACTACCAAGGGTGGCATCAATGTGTTTTCTAAGCTGTGCACCCTGTGTCAGAAGTTCAAGAGTAGTTAAAAATTCTAAATTAAAAAGCCAATAGAGATACAAATGCTAAAAGCTTAGCAGTCGAATATAAAGAAAACTTTCGAATATAGCAGCACCGTGAGACAAATGCTAAACCAAGATCACAACCAAGAAGTTAGAGCTCTCATCCCCAAAATGAAAAGAAAACATAAAACTAAAAAAAGTTGCCAATTTTTCCAAACTCAGCAAGTTTAGTATTCTTTTCCTCTGATTATATTTTAGTTTTCTCCTTCCTAAGACTAAATTCTAATGATTAATAAGTTTCATGAGCAACAAGAGGGCTTACATGCCAAACTAAAACAATGTTTCAGTTTCTTTTAGTTGCTCCATCCCCCAACATTATACCCCTTCTGGCAGAATTTTCTGTTTCACCAAATATACAGAGTAATCTTGAATATCCTTATGAAATAGGAAATCAGCACATTGTCCAAACACCATCAAAACTCACAGCTTTTAACCTTGCATAAATCATATCTGCTAAGTGCAACAGTAACATGTTTCATAATGAAACCACCTTTTGTTTTGAATATTGGTCAGGTACTTGCGGATTAAATACTTCAAAAGCCCATTTTCCGAGCAGGACAGTTCAATTCCAAGTATTTAACCGGTAAGTAAATATTACTAAAAACAAAGAAAGTTGAACCAAGTATTTATCCAAACCACAAGTCAAACAACCAGATTCTTAACAAATTTAGTAAAATTTAATATGTTGAGCAAACAAAACAAAATAAGAATAGCAATACCAATCAGTGCCTAGCACAAATTACATCATATTCCAACAAGAAAAGAAGCAGCAGGAAAAGCAGTAGTGGCATGAAGATTACAAACCTTACTCCCTGAGGGTGCACTCTTTTTTGGGCGAAATGTCCTTTGATTTCTGTTTCAACAAAAATTTATAAAGCAAGATTCATAAAAGGGAAAAAAAATAAAAGACAAAGTTCTACAAGGCATCAATAATAAGCTGATAGTGTTACCATCCGGACTCATTTTTAACTTCACTTTCTCCAAATTGTACATGGCTTCACACTTTCCTCCACATCCATGTGCAATAATTAAGTTTAAATTTAACAATGAAACTAGTTACTTTACACTGTATTTACATAATTGCTAAATCCTACAAGCTCTTATACATAAGATACACATTATATATCATAATTATAATGTTATTTAACAACAAGGGCTGTAGAAAGATATCTGAAGAGTTGCATATATTACTCGATCATTGGTTTGCTTTAAGGCTTACATACATGATCAAGCTCAGAAATCACATCCCTATTGGCACATTAACGGGGAAAAAAAGTCTTAGAAAAAAATCAATTCCAATAATAAACAAGAAATTCAAATAAAAACACAAAATAATAATTGCATTCCAACAACAAATCAAGAGCAGCGACTAAATAAAATCTAGATTTTAAGATTTTCATATTACAATTAAATTATCAAGATATTTTCTCATTTTTGCATCGCATCCAAAAAGTAAATTGAATACGATCGCACAAATTAGGAAAAGTAAAAAAAATAAAAAAAAGGCCAAAGGATCGGTTGATCCCATGAAGATACACAGATCTGCTCGTGCTTCAACAAAATGCAAAATCGAATTTCTATTAACGAGAAAATTAATTGGATTAATTATTGAAAATAAAATACTAATTTTCAGTTATTTATTTTCACCTTCCGAGGCCGAAGAGACTCATGGCTGAAGAAAAAGTGAGTGACCGTGTGCTTTGGAATTTTTTTTTTTTTTCCTCCCTTTCTTCAGCTTGAAAACTGAAAAAGTCTCTTTTTATTATTTTGCTTTTTTTTCTTTATTTAATCTAAGTCCTTTGCGTAGGCTCTGTACAAGTTTATATAGAACAATAACAGAAACATTTGAAAATATGGGGTTGTACTTTGTGCTTCACGAGTGGTACGTTTTGAACTCAAGAAGATTTTATTCTTTTTTTTTTTTTCATTTTACTGCTCAAATTTTTTTTAAAAGCCAGCTGTCAAGACAGATCAGATTTTATGCTCGGCCCTGCCGGCTTTAGTGCGAGCGTCTGAAAAGGGGTGCCCTCGCCTTCAAACGTAACCAAAAATCAAATTGTTTCCAAATAAAGAAAAAACTTTCTCATTCTCAACAATTACGAGGGAGATACTTGCGTGCAGCGAGCTGTGGCAACAGTAATTGTCAGTAGACCTGTGGGTTTTAAGTGAGATCTATTAAGGTGAGACTCGCTAATTTAAAATTTTAAAAATTAGTGGGTTTCATATTGGGATTTATTAACTGTAATTGCGGTGGTTCATAAAGTAAATTATTTATATTTGTATAGATAAAATAAATATTAATTAAAAAAAGTATTTGTTTAGTTAATTATGTAGGTACGGTAAATTAATAATTTTAAATTTTAAAAGTAGAATATATATATTTTGTAAATTTTATTAAGAAAGTACTCTTTTTATATATAATGGATAAAATATATATAAATTTAAATTATCTTTTATTTATATACTAATGACTAAATAAAATTATAAGATTATAAAAGAATTTTAAAAAGACATAATGGTTTATTTGATATGCCATTAATAAAATGTAGCATTCTATCTATTTTTAAAGGTTACTGTTAAAATAAAAAAATTTTGAAATAAGTAATTTTTAAAAAAACTTATCAAAAGTTATTTTTGTCAAAACGTATAAAATAACAAATTCATATTATTTTATGATCAGTACTAAAAAAAGGCTAAACCTACCGCATAGCATATTTTTAGTGGTGTTGTGCATCACCTTCTGCACCATGTTTTTCTCTTCCTTTATATGCGGATAAATTTATCTTAATACTAATAGTTATAATTATTATTAATAAATTTATTATCTTTATTTGTATAAAAAAAATTACAGTAAAAACGTAAATCTACTTTCTTAATTTTCCTAACTCTTATAAATTGATTTCAAGAATAAAAATTGAAGAATAAAAATTTTGAATTAAAATAAAATTTATGTTTAATTAACAAAATAAGAAAAGGAATAAGAATTATTTTAGTAGATTCCATAATATTTTGAGTTCTAAGAAAGTTTGAAAATCAGACTCTCATTCTGACATTTCTAATTTTATCCATTAATTTTTTATTATTTCAAAAATACTCTCACTTTAGAAAAAATATAAATAATCAAAATTAAAATAAAACTAAAAATCCCTAAAAACATAAACTCTCTCTCGCATGAGTCTAGATTGGAGTTGTTTCCATCACCATCGCAACCAAACTCATCGAACATTGCTGTCATCGCAGTTCGTCAGCTGTGGACAACAGTTGGTTGTCGATTTCGTCTCCATTAGGCCGTGTTGATTTTGTCGCCGTCTCAGTCTCATCCGCCTCTTATTGCACCTCTAATTTCGTCTCTGATAGCCATGGTTCCAATTTGATGATGCTGCTGCTAACGGCGATGATTTGTTGTTGATGTTGTTGTTGTGACGATGACGATTCCAATTCGAAGATTATAGCTGTTATTTTTTTTTAAGAAATAGATTATTTTGTTGAGATGATTATTTGAGAATGGATTAATTTGATGCTGATGATTATTATTATCATCATAATCATCATCTTGGAAATGAATTATTTTACTGATGAAGATGAATCCAATTATGATTATTTTTGTTGAAATGGTTTATTATTTTGTTGATAATAATTTTTTTATTTTGATTATCATTATTATTAGTGATAAATTATAACTAATTAATACACTAACAATATATGAATATAATTAATTAATATATTAACAATAATAATAATTATTAATAATTATAATTATTAATGATAATTATTATTAAAAGTATTTTAATAATTTAATTTATTTTAACTCTTATTTTTTATTTTTATTTAAATACATTTTTATTTTAATTAATTTTTATTTTTTTAATAAACACAACGTATTTTTATAAAAATATATATTAGTTATGATTAATTATCAAATAAAATTAACTTTAAAATAAAAAATATTATATAAAAAATTATTAATTTATAACTTATTATAAGTTATAATTTTTATAAAAATATATTAAATTTATAATTATTATAATAAATTTAATATATTTTTATAAAAATTATAACTTATAATAAGTTATAAGTTAGAATTTTTTAATTATATAATATGTCCATCACCTTCTAAAAGTGGCCCATATATTTGTCCCCTGCTCCTCACTCAATCCAAGGTCGTCGTAGGTCCACGACATTGCTTTTTGACTTCTCATAGTCACTGCACTAACATAGTCATGTGGTTTTTTAGTCCTCATGGGCTTTTAAATTGCGTAGAGAATTAACCAGTTCTTAATTTATAGCCTTTTCTATGTTTCTAATTTTTCAAGATTTGTGCTATTTGGATTTTAATGTTGTAATGAACCCTTATTTTAAAGTTAAAAAAGATTTTAAGGATAGGGATTCAAGTTTTTATAGATTTAATTTCTCTTAATTAATTAAAATTAATTGTATAAAGTTAATTTATAAATCTTTTTCCTTAAAGAAATATGAGTGAAGTAAAGATATCTCTCATATTTGAGGGTCATATATATGAATATATATTTTATAAAATTATTATAATAATATAAATATATCAGTGTCATATATGCCTTAATAATAGTTATAAATATCTGTGCAATATAATAATATGATGTGTAATCTGTATTAAAAAATTTTTTTAAATTTGTGGCCATACGATACTCATTGAAGTTTCTTAGGTTTTCTAAAAATTTAAACCCTATCTTTATGATTTATAAATGAGCGAAGCTATTAAGCCTCTATTTTATAGCAAGCCTTATGTTACATTTGGTATAATAAATAATCAATGTATATGGGTTATTAGATTTTAATATTTTTTAATCTAATGATGAAAATAATTATAATCTAAACTAGGCATGGGTGAAATGGTTATTTTTTAAAAAAATTTATTTTTAGTCACATATTCACTCATTTTTTCAAATAAGTAAATATCCTCTATAATAATTAAAAAATATAATAACTATTAAATGAATTATATTTATATTTATAATAAATAATTATTATAATTATATTATAATTAATTAATCTAATAATAATTATTAATAAATTGTAGTTAAATTAATAATAATAATGATTCAAAAATTAATTATTATTAATAACTAATTTGCTAATAATACTTATGAATAAATTAAAAATAATATAGAGTGATCTAATTGAATATAGAGTAGTTTACGGTTTTATAATGCATTAACTAAATATAAATCAAAATTAACTAGAAACATAATAAGTTAGAATCAAAATGAGAAATTAGAGTCAGAATAATTTATTTATTTGAATTACAGGAATCATAGTTAGAATGAGTTGTTTACCATATATATGTTTACTTTGCCTTAGAATCAAAATTGAAATGAATTAAATTATAACAAATTACTATAAAATTCTTAATTAAATTTTATCACAATTATTATTTTATATTTTAAATATTATTATTATTCAAAAATTAATAATGATAATAATAATTTTTAATTATTATTATTGACAATTTAACTAAAAAATTATTATTAATTATTGTTAATAGACCAATTAATTAATTATAATACTTTTTATTGTTGCTACTACTACTAATAATAGTCAATTTAAAAATTATAATTATATTTATAACTATAATAAAATAATAATTATAATTACAATTATGATCTATTTAATTATATTTTTTAAAATTAAATAAATGGTGTTTTAAAAATTTTAAATTATAAGGAACGAATTGGTATTATAAAAATTTTAATGAAATAATTATAAAGAATAAATAAAATTTTATAATATAAAAATATCTATAATATTTATACATAAATTGTAAATAACACAAAATATAAGAAGCTGAATGATATTATAACTTTGACAAACCCTTATTTTATATCATCAAACCCTACCCTCAAATACATACTATAAAAAAAATTCTAAATGATTTAAAATGCCACCATGTACATCCATTTTTTTTTTTTGGGTGCAGAAATCATATACATCCACTCAGTCTGAATTTTCCCCTTTTAATTCTTGTAATACCGTAATAGTTGTCCAAAATGTGAAATCAAACCTCAAAAACACTGAAAACACATTTCGTAGGAAGAGAAGAAAATAAATATTTAAGTTTACCCCCTTAAATAAATATTATAATATTTTTTCTTTATTTATAGTGAAAAATAATAACATGTTTGAGCTTGTTGTAGTTGCAAGAGTTAACAGATCCACCGCCCCCCAAGTCTCTTGTTGAGTCTGAATTTGTAGTTTCATGGAAGCAGCTACAATGACACTAGTGATTAGATTCCGAGACCAGATATAGCACAAGCAGCAGCACCAGCAGCAGTAGCAGTTTTGTGTGAAAAAAAAATGAGCGGTTCCGGTTCTTTATCTTCTTCAGTGGCCCCGTTCACTGCGTCTCAGTGGCATGAGCTGGAGCATCAAGCCCTAATCTTCAAGTACCTCAAAGCGGGTCTCCCCGTTCCCCCCGATCTCCTCGTCCCCATTCGCACTAGCCTCAAGTTCCTCTCTTCTAGCTTATTCCCACACCCACCTTGTATGTAACGCACCCACAATAACCTTCTACTTATTTATTAATTTGCAAATTAATCATCCTTGCTGGTGGCATTTTTTTGGGTTTCTAATTTTCATTTCTGCCTGTATGGTTATGTTAATTACTTAATTAATTAATTTAAGCATAACATACATGTGAGAGCGGGGTTCTAACCCAGTCCTCGAGAAGATTTTACTGACTGAACTAGCCGACAACCACATTTTAGTTTCGCATATGATTGTTTTGTTTTTTTGTTTTTTTATTTTTGGCATGTAGTTGGGTATTGTTCTTATTTTGGAAAGAAAATAGACCCGGAGCCGGGGAGGTGCCGGAGGACGGATGGCAAGAAGTGGAGGTGCTCGAAAGATGCACATCCCAACTCCAAGTACTGTGAGAGTCACATGAACCGTAGTCGATACCGTTCAAGAAAGCCTGTGGAATCACAAAATACCTCCCAGTCTTTGTCAACTACTGCGGGAGTAGACATTGGTGGTAATGGGAGCAGCAGTGGTGGTGGAGATGGAGGTGGAAGCAGAACCCTAAGCTTTCAAAACCCACCTTTGCACTCTCTTGGTACGCATGAGGGTCTTTGCTTTCGGAGCAACATGTCACAGTCACATATGGATGCTATCCCCTATGGGATTCCTAATAAGGAGCACAGGTATATATAGTCCTTGTTTCTTGTCTAGATATAGACCGATTCCTGGGGTCCATCGATAACTCCTATGTTAACGTCCCTCTCCTAGTTGCCTTATTAGTTGTCTTGGGCCACATGGTATTCATCAAGAATTGAACGAGTCCCTGGCTTCATTGATAATTTTTATGATATGTTATGCGATGACTTCTATGGTGATGGGATGAGATTTTGTAAATGCAGTAAGCTTCATTTCCTATTTGCTGTTTCTCATAATGCTTATGATTAGGTATTTAATTGCATGATTATGAGATGCTTTTCACATTTGAACCCTTATTTTCATGTCAAATATGGCATATCCAAGTTAGAGATAGGTTTTGAGTGGGTTTAAGGAATGATAAATTTTCTTGAACTCTGAAATGGAGTTCAAAACTCTCTGATTTCACTGGCTTAGGGCCATGAGAGGCTCCTTTGTCAAGATCACAGCTGAAAAATGATGAGTAGTTTCTGAATGCTGATGCAGTCCGGGATAGGCGCTAGTATTTCAAATAGAAAATATGCTGGACATGATAAGATTCAATGAAGGACTTTCAATGAGCTTGGAAACTGCCAGGCTCTAAGACAGTGCTGGCCTTGTAAGACTTAACTATTTTGTCACTTTAGCCTTCATTTTTCCCTTGAATAATAAAATTTTTCCTTTCCAACTGAGTTTATTCTCTTAAGTGCCTTGAAATACAAAACATCTGGGTTCCTGTTTCATTCAAATCTGGTTTTCCTTAGTCTTTTGTGGTGTGCACGAAAATGTATGTATTAAACATTTGTAAGGAGTGATATTACTGTAACCTGCATTCATTTTGCATGCTGCACAGGAAGCAACTTTTGACCTTTTCTTTTGGTGATGTTCAAGCTGTGTACAGGCAATTAAGTCTAAGTTTGAGTTAGCTGAACACTGATTGACCTGTGTTATAACTTTGTACATGGAGAAATAAGAAAAGAAGGCTTGCTTTCTATGTTGTACTGACTGGTCGATGGTGGTTTTGGTTGCGTAATTGTTGGGTGTACTAGAGGAAGCTCAAGTCAAGTGTGTCTTGGCAAGCAAAAATAAAATAGATTTCAACCTGCTTCCCAGTTATATATATCAGTTATATGTTCATGTGTACGAAAAGAAATAAGAAGAGAAAATATTTTTGTGTATGGATTATATTAGAATCATATGGTTTTCTCACATATTAGTAACATGATCTTTTGAACTCTCAGATTTTGATGAAGAACCAGAAATAGGAGGATAAATCAGAGGGGATTCATTTGACTTTGAATAAATGCACCCTGTTTTAACTATTTGTACAAGCTTTCCTCTATGAACGGATGTGGCGTAAAGTGGTGGACAGGAAACAATAAAAGTTAAAAGTGAAATACATTAAAAGATATGATGTGCTAATGATATGGTGATGCCACAGTAGTTTATGTCTAAAAGTTTCTGTACAAATTGTTTGTACACGTAGAAGTTTCCTTTTGGTAGTGTTCTTTACTGTTGATAGTAGAAATAAGTTCCTTGGATTAGTTAATAATAGATTTTTCTGTAAGGCAATTCCCTGAAAGTTAACTAACTGAAGTCATATCAGTGCACAGTACAGGCTCCAAGAACTGAAGCCTGAAGGAAACGATGGTGTTTTATCCATGGCTTCTGAGAGTTTGAGGGGTTTAACGATGAACTCTTCTGTGGATAATTCATGGTGTGTTACAACATCTGGAAGTTCCTCAATCCCCTTATCAGATCAAAGAAATGGTGCCTTTTTGCAAAGTAGCTGCCTCCCGATGCAGATGCTACAAGATTTTGACTCAGTCATTGCTAATGGTGCAACATCAAAGCAACAGCAACAGCATTATTTCTTTGGCAGGGAATTTGGTTCATCTAGGTCTCAGAAACAGGATCATCAGGCTCTTCAGCCTCTTCTGGACGAGTTGCCTAAAACCATAGATTTTGGTTACTATCTGGATGATCAGAGAGCCAATAAGAGCTCACTATCGACAACTCAGCTATCAATGTCCACCCCAATTGCTTCCTCTAAATTCTTTGAAACGAGTGCTCATTCTTCAAAGGGTAAGCCTGTTCCCACCTAATTCAAAAACTTCAAATTAATACTTTCAATCCTGATATTCAGTCTGTTGCAGATACCTCTATGGACAAATTTCTGAGCTAGAGATATTTCGAGGCCATGAGTCTCAGCCGGCTTATTTGTGTTTGCGTTGTCTAGTGGAGTTCCCACATTTACTGTGTCAGCACCTTAGTGCTAGTAAGTTGGTAGACACTTACTCCTCGTTATTCTCCCTGTTTTTCCAGCCAGTTTTAGGCATTAACCCGTTATGGGTTTCTGCTTGGGTTTAAACTTTTGCTTGAGTCTATGAGATTATGTGTAAACTGTAGCAGGTGTACTTAAGTTTTTATCCAAGAATAATTGGGGTACATTGTTGCAATGCTTGATAATGGACATCTGTCAAGCTGCAGCTTCTTTTATTGGTGTGATAGTGGAGGAAAATTGAAAAAAGCCATTGCCTTTGTTTATTTGCTTGTGATTGATTATTCAAGCAATGTTCTTGAAGTGCTGTGTACTTGCCTTCGACAGCCTTCTTTGTGGGCAATACATAGATGAATTAACCGCAAGTTAACAGTTAGAATCGTCTGAGGATATTAAAATCACAATTTCGTGTTTAAACTACTATGGATTAATCGAGCTTCTTATTTGTAGCGGATTCTAGAATTTTTAGCACAAACGATGCATCAATGGCATAGCACTTACCAAGCACATTTCTATCATGTGATTCTAACTATGAGGAAAAAAAAATTATATCAAAAAAATTGTATCAACTTATATTTCAATAACAGAACTTTTATTTATCCGAGCCTCACGCCATTTGTTACACACAATAAATTGTAAAGGATAGGAGCTGTTTTTCAAATTGAAGTTGGCATCAACAATGGTAAAACTTGGTGTGTAATCTTCAATAATTTGAGTTAACCATGGAGGTTAAGGTAGAAAGAGGAGTTTGAATTGCTCCACCCATTTCAAAGTTTGAGCGACTAGGCTTTTATTTATTTATTTATTTTAAAAGGAAAAATATACCTATGGAAATTAAATTAAGCATGATACCGTTTTCAGAAACTGATGGGATAACCAAAAAATGAGATATTATTCATGGATATCCTTTCATTTACAACATACATCAATCAACATTTCATTTTCTCCTAACTTGCAACATGTATATAATTTTTTTTCCCTTCCCCCCCCCCCCCCTTTTTGGGTTGTTCATCTTTAATTTTTAATGGCGGAAAACGAAAAAATACAAAACTCTGCACATTGTTGCCCATCAAAAGTTTACCCTGTTCCACCAGTGACATCTCTCAACTTCCTCCTTCATGACCACCCCATCGTCAACATTTTCAACTAAAAAAGTTACCAAAACTCATCATGATCATACTTCTAATAATAGCAGCTTCAATCTCTCTCACAGCCTTGATATCCATTCTCATGAATTTCACTCTTGGTCCTAAACCCCCATCCCTTCGCCTTGACACTTTCTCAGTATCAAACATCACCACTGGCACCAACTTAATCGTCAAGTGGGATTTTAATCTCACATTCAAAAACCCAGATCACTTGTGCCAAATATACCTGGATTACATCGAATGCATTGCCCTCAATCATGAACATTTCCCTATTGCAATAAATCATTCAGTCTCGCCACCTTTTAAGGTCAAGCCGAAGAAGGAAAGTACAATACATATCAAGTTGGCAACTGGGGATTCTTTGATTTTTCTGAATCATCAGCTGGCTCAGAAGATTAACTGTGAGCAGAGAAATCGAGCGATGGTGGTTTTTGGTTTAGCAGTTAGAGCTCAGACTCGATTTTCAGGTGTTTCATGGTTGTGGTGGACCAAATTTGCTAATCTTATGTATACGTGCTTGGATTTGAAGGCAGGGTTTAATAGTCTTTCTGATAGTGATGTGGGAATGTTCATAGGTAGGCTCCCAACACAGTGCTAGCTAAGCAAGTTAACAACTCTGTACATAGTAATAAATATGCTTCTGCTTTCTTTATTTGCTAAATTGTGATGTTGCACGCATGAGAAAATTATACATACCCTCCTTTAAAATGTGGATTTAACTGGTTGTAAACAATCATGTGCAGTCATGAATTCTTGCTATCTAATGTTTCTGGGAAATTTATGAGGACAAATGGTGTTGAAAAAAATAGTTTATTACCATATGACTAATTTAATTCGTGTATAATACAACTCAGAATTATGAGCGGTGGTGCCTGAATTCTTGCAAACCTTACAAAATACATGCAGCACCAGGCCCGGGACTACTCATGGTATTAATCCTTCAAATCTGCAACCAAAGGATATAAACATTAATGTTAATTTCCACAGAAAAGAAAGGCAAAAGGAAATTTGTCAGCAAACAGGGCGAAGTAAAATCATAAATGAGAAACTAGTCTTTCAGGGATGATCAAATGTAAAGCTAAACACTTGATGTGTGAAATGCAAATTTTGAAACTCTATGGAAATAACTATTGTTTCCAGCATATTGCCTGTTCGTAAGCATGGTTCTAAGTTTTGTTATTCTCCAACATACAACTTTGAAAACAATATACAATCCACAAAAGCATACAAGCACTCACAAGAAATGAGCTATAAAACTTGACAAGAAGATATATGATGCTCAGTTTAGTTACTTTAGTAAGCATGTAGATGTTGATTCTAATGTGGCAAAATTTCCAAAGTGTATACATATGCATTGCTCTTTTGAAAAACTAAAAAGAAAAAAAAATAAAATAGAAGAATATCCTGTTGATAAGATTTGAATATAAGACTTATTGCAGCCAAATTCCACTGATATAATAAGAATATATCAAACATTTGCCTATGAAGATTGGACCAAATATATCTCCTTGAAATTTAACCCTTGATTTCTCACCTCTACTACAAAAGGCCACAGCATCTTTGCTATCATTTGGAGATACCCTCGTTGCCATTTTAGGCATACAACTATGTTTCAGACTCATACAATGTGAATTGTGAAGTCTGATTGTACATCATAAATCATTGAAGTGCAGATAACTTCAGAAAGAGATATGATTTAAGAATTGAAGTTGATTTGTTCATTATTACCCATTTAGAAATCTGTAAATTCACAGTAATCATAGGTATAAAAATACTCAATTTCAGCCTTGGATGGACAACTACAGCCCATGTTTCCACCACTTCTAATGCCTGCAAACCCAAATCGGTTCATTTCAGGAGGTAGCTTAGGTATTCATAACACTTTTGAGTATTAAAGCCTTCCTCAAGAAGGAGGATTACAAGGGATCATTGTGCTTAGAAAAATTTTATTAGCAGAATCTGTGCTCTTATACCACATTAAATCAAAGGAAAGTTTATCTAATAGCTATAGTTCATCAAGAATCACAAGAGAGTAGCAAGTCTTTAGAATACAAATATCACTAGAATCTCTTGCACAAATTAATGCAGCAGTTCATGATAAAGGAGAGGTAAGCACATATGACACATGCCATTTGATCATACAGCATATGCCATACAGACATTAAGCTGAGTGTGGAGTGTGGAACAGACAACAAGAGTTCCAGAAAGTCTTGACATTTTTCATTCACATGGCATTGAATAGTTTGACAAAGCTGGCACATTGGATGTTAGATTATATAACTTTTTTCAGTATACTGAGTTTGTCTACAAAAAATGCATTGCTTTCATTCAAAGAGAAATTTATTGCCTACATATCACAACTGATCCGATGGTCCAATATATTTTATCACCTCATGTACCTGATGATGTTTCCATAACACAATGATCACAGAGATTTCAACTTCATCCGCCTACTGATTATTCAGAAATTAACATGACAGAATTTGAGATTGAAAAACTATCTTAGAAAGTGCTCCCAGCCTTTTCAAAGCCACTATGATCTTTGGTTTAATAGAAAAGCCCTACTAACTTAATAGGAAACAACCTCAATTCCTACTGCAATCCCAACAGAACCAAGTTATCTAAAGAGCATACATCGACATTAACTATCCTCTGCCTCAAGGACGCAATCTTAATCAATGTACAACAGCTTTGCAGGTTAGAGATGTTTGAGTATAGATGGACTGAGAAGAGGAAAG
Source organism: Aegle marmelos (assembly GCA_030449875.1). NCBI lineage: Eukaryota > Viridiplantae > Streptophyta > Magnoliopsida > Sapindales > Rutaceae > Aegle > Aegle marmelos. Next base: position 15,944,636 of record JASUUL010000023.1, read on the forward strand.
AAGGGTTCAGTATTTGAGAGCCAGCTTCAATCTAAAAGTGGCGATTTTCCCCATAGTGGATTTTAGAAATTTGAAACTTTGGTATTCATCTTTGCATAACTATAATCTACATATCTATCCATTAACATGAAAGTACAAGCATGGCTGACTTTATTCATTGGGTAAAATACAATATGCAAATTTCCAACTCAATAATAATGCAACTATATGTGCACAAGTTCTCACTACCAAAGAAAACGATTTATCTAGTCCCTCTATGCTGAAAATAAACTTTTGCTTCAAATATCCAGTTTCTATGTAAGTCGACATCAATCGATGTTACATTACCAGAAACCACTATCCACCATCATACGTCCGGATGCAAATTCACGGAATACCAGTGGCTCCCCAGAACATAGTGTTCAATGTCCAAACCTAAATCTTTAGCGATGTAAACAACTTATCACAATTGAAAAAAGTTGCAACAGCTAGCTTACCTTTGCCAGGGCGGAAGAAAGGTAGCCTAAACCTCCCTAAACCGTTCTGAATGGGCTTCACAGGCATCATACTCATCACATTGTGGCCTATAGAAAACCCTTTATCCAAGAATTGTTTTTGCTTGAAGCTAGAGAATCTTTCAGTGGCTTCTCTTTGGAAGCCAAAAACACGAGGTGCAAAACTATTCCAGCCATCACCAGCAAATCTTCTAGCATTTGACAGGGCAATCTCCAATTCACCATTTCTTGTAGCTTTAATTGCTTAATAATAATAAAATTCAAAAAAAAAAAGAAAAAAAAAACTGTGTCACTAAGGAACCATTAAACTATAGTAGGTGATTGTTAAATATCCACTACAAACATTTTAGTCGTCACGCTTTCAAAGTTAACCAGTAGCACAACAATTACAAACGTACCCACAATCTAACCGCATAAGGACTAAAATAGATAAATCAAAATGAAGAGAAAATTGTACCTTTGTAAGGCAGCTGCAAGAGGAAATTAGCAGGAAGGCCAATGCCAAAACCAGCAAAAGTGATGCCAACACTAAAACCAACACCACAGCCAGCACCCACGTAGCCAATAACATCAGGACCGAAACCAGGACCCCAACCAATACCACAACCAATCCCAACACCCATTCCCCAAAATGCACCTGAGGTCGGATGCACTGGATTCCATCTCTTGTATCTCCTGAACAATCCTTTTATTATCATCAACACCTGAACAAAAACAATAACTAGTTAAAACTGACAGTACAAGATGAGAGATAGTAAAAGATAGAACAGAAAAGCACAATAATAATAATAATAATAATATTTCAATTAAAATGCATCATTTTGCCGCTACCATAAATCACAGTGACTGGCTATTGCTTCTTCTTCTTCTTCTTCTTCGACTTTGTCACTCACAGTCGGAGTCACCATCCACTTTTAGCCCGTCCCTGCAAGAATCAAGAACCACATTTTTAATTTGATAATTTACAGTTAAGTCCTCGTTATTTTTCAAATATTCAGGTAAGTTTGTAATTTAAAAAATCAATCAATTAAATTCTCTATATTCCAGAGTTTTTTTTTTCCCAATTTTGGCCTCGTTTTTTTCCCACTAAAATCGACTTAATAGAAAATAATTTGGCTATTATATATTTTTAACGCAAAAACAACTAAATTGCTCGTGACATTATTTACGCTTCCACGGAAACTTTGCTGAGCTTTACTCATGAATCAAAGTTATCAGTACACGCCTTAAAATGTAGCTAAATATTATATAATTGGTGAAAATGATTCTTTAATTTAAAGTCGAACTATTATATTAGCTGTAGACTATGTTTCTGTGGAAATGATGTTAGTTAATGTTTACCACTCTTCAAGCAAATTACCTTAATTATTTAGAATTGTGTGTATCACATTAACACATACTAAAATTTTTTTGTCTGCTCAGAGATCGTAATGAACACTGGCATTCCTAAACCCGCAACCATAAAAAGTTTAAATGACCAACTTTGCCTGCAATTCGTAGTGGGTCTTTATTTATTAAAAATATCATCCGACCGTAAGGTTTTAATAATTACCAAAGTTACACGTAACCCGCGGTGGATTTTTTTGTAGGTTTTTCATTTAAAATTATAAATATTTAAAAAGTACTTTTAATCATATATGAAAACTTAAATTTTATAATGAAAATATAAATTTATAAAAATAGCCTAAAAATATGTAGATAATACTCAATCTTATATTTTATTAATGTAAATAAAAAGTTAAAAATTTAATATTAAAATAAATAAAAAATATTAATCTGATATAAAATATTTATGTTATAGGCAATCATCATTATTAATATCAATACCTTACTCTATCTTTTAATTAATATAAAAGTATTAAGAACAATATTAACAAGTAAATTTTATACAACTACTATTGATAATTAATCAAATAAACAAAATTCAACTTTAATAGGCAATCATTAGGTTCAAGTCATTAAAATAGGACAAACAAAATCAATCAAATTAAAATAAAATATCAATAATACTAAAACTTGAAAATTTTAAATTTCCGCTTATTAAAAACTTATTGGGATAGGTTAAGTTTAGAAATTAAAAACTCCAACTTACATATATTTAAGACTAAGAGCCTATTTGTTAAGTATTTAAAATCTGTAAATTTGTTAATTTCAAATTTTTTTCAAATTTGCTTGTTTGTTTTTTTTTTCTAATTTATGTATGATTTTTAGATATTCACATTAAAATAGAAAAAAAGTAAAGATGCATGACTTTTATTTGAATAAGAAAAAATCAAGTAGAAAATAATACTGCATCTAAAAATTATCCCTATTAAATATACATATTTTCCATATTATAAAACGTAATCCACTTTTTTTTTCTCCTTGTAATTTATGTTCTATATACTTTAGATTTGTTCTCATTTTCATTAGTACCGGAACATTTTTTTTTTCTTGAAGTATAGCGGTTGTTGAATCTCCATTGTTAAGGCATTTATTTAATTTTTTTATAGCTTTTATAGATTATCTATATATTTATATACTTTAAATAAATTTTTTAGATGTTTTATATATAAGCAATAAATTATTGAAAAAGAAATTATATTACAATTTAATGTTAATGATTCATGAGTGAAAGCAATCTCGTCTCTGTGGTAATTGATTGAAACCATGTAATTAATGATATTTGAGAACGGAAGAAAGATGAATGTCTATAATTCAATTTTTAAATAAAGATTTTACTAATTATATATTTTTTTCTCAATACCAAACTTACTGACAACTCGTAGGGAGTTAAAATGCCAAACCTATCCACAACTCGCAAAATTACTTGTAGGGGAGATTTTTTGCTGGTTGATTTAGGTGGCTGTGACAAGCCTGTGTCTGCACCTGCTGGATCACCCATAGAGACGAGTAAGTAACAAAAAGTCCTATTTAGAGCCTTGGAATATTATTAAAGAAACGTCTAACGGAGATGAGATGAGCGGTACTTTTTTATTGGACAAAAAACTCACGACCTACAACCAAGCCCATGCCCAAACTAAACTAGTGGGAGATTACATAACATTAATCTTTCATTTACTACATCCCTTAATTCTTTCTAAATCTACAAAATCCTGTTATCACACACACACACACACACATTGCAGGAAAAGCACACCGAATTTTGATGCCAAAGATTATAGCCATTTGTATGGAAATACTCATTTTAAAATTTTTTGTTGCACTTGTCTGGTACGTGATTCGGAACTGATTAATTTAAACTAATGTGCGATTACTTATTTGATTATGACAATAACTCTCAATCAACAATTTCAGAGCATCATTGTGCAATTGACATCTACAGAACATGTTGAGAGCTGTAACAGGCCTTGTTCCGTCGTAAGACCAGACGACACTTATTTATAACAATTAACAAGTATTTATATGCATCACTGGCTGTATTTTTCTAAAGGGCACTGTGTCCCGATAAGTGGATGGGTAATTAACAATTTCGTTCTTTTTTACCTTTTTTTTTATTTTTTATTTTTTATTTTTTCCCTTTCCTTGTGGAAATCAACAATTTTTGTTGGTGGTTTTCTTCTCTCTCTTGCTTTTCTATCTCTCGTGTCTCCTAAACAACCTTCTACCATCATCGCCGCGTGAACGTAGACAATAACCTGTTAAAACTGATAGTACCAGATTTTTGGATAGTAAAAGATAGAATAGAATAAGAATATTTAAATTAAAATGCATCAATTTGATGTATCAAATTATTATACTACTTTTTGTTTATGTGCTTATTCGGTGCAGGTTTTAATTTGTATCGTTCCCCATGCACACTAACTTAATTTGGACATAAAAAGTTATATCATTTTAAATTTTTTTGTTTCATTTTTTGGCAGGCAATTTGCAGCTAATTAATTTAAATTTAATGTATGGTTACTTATTCGGTCATGGCAATAACACTCAATCTACAGCTTCGAAGCACTAAGTTGAGGGTATAACAAGCCTTGCTCCAGCAGTCGCACTGATAATATCTGCACTTACCAGGTATTAGATATCATTCTTACGTTAAGACTTTCAATTAATATTATTAGATTTCTAACACTATCAAATGCAGATGGGAGCGACTGAACTCTCGGATTGGAAGAATGAGAATGGGGATGATTGTTCTCAGCACAGGCAAACACATACGAGAAAGATAATAATAATGTGTAGTGTTTAAGAAAATTTTAAGGGAAAGAACATTGCTAATGAAAAATATGTTTGAACATGTTACACGACACTAAAATATATTCCTACATAAATAGGTAGGGCCTTGTTACTCCTCTTTCAAAAAGAAGTCAAGATATTGTCAACGCAGAGGAACACTTTGCATTTAAGAAGCGTGGGACACCAGTGGCACATGCAACATCAAGAAAATATTCTTGGTTCATTTTTATCGCGGGCTCCTGCTTATCATATTCAGTTTCACTTATCTGTTAAGTAGATATGATTATGTACAATATTTTGTCATGCAATCTATTCATAATTTTCCTTTAACTAACATGATTTATTTTGTTATTATATTGGCAGGCTGAATTGAACCATCAATTTCCATTTCTGTTGACAAATGAAAATTACAATCCTCACCAGTTTCTTTGCAGCAACTTAATCTGGGGTGTTTGCACTATTTCAATTTGTAGTTTGCGTACAAAGAGATTGGAGCTATTGGAAATTGAGCTTCAACATCAGATTTTTCATACTTACTATGTGGATGAGTTTTTTTTTTTCTTTTTAAGCATAAAATAGCATAATTAATAACAAAAAAATGTTAATGGTAATTTGGTACATGTTGCAAGGTATTGCGGCTTCTAGTTTGAACGCCATGTTTGCCCTTATTTGCAGCAATATTTAGTCTGCTTCACCAATTATTTGTAATCATCCCTAGCTGTTTGCTTCCAGAGGGCACTATATCTAGATAGATAATTAACAGTTTCTTCTTTCTTTTTCTTTTTTCCCCTTTCCCTTTTGAGGGAAATTTAAACTATAGACTAGTAGTTATTACCGTCTAAAAGCTCTTTGATTTGTGTATTATCGTCGGTGCTTTTCTTCTCTCTCTTGCTTTTTCATCTCTCGTATCTCCTAAACAACCTTCTGCCATCATCGCCTCGTGAATGAAAACAATAGCCGGGTTAAACGGATCGTACCAGATTTTTGGACACTGAAAGATAGAATAGAATAATAATATTTCAATTAAAATGCATCAATTTGATCTATCAAAATTATTATATTAGTTCTTACTTGTTTATGTGCTAATTCTGTGTAGTGTCTGTTCTTATTCTGTGCAGTTTCCGTGTGAATAATGTTAGTTTAATTATTATCATTCCCCACACAAATTACGTTAGGTGTATTACCTCAGGTGCATTTCATATTTTATTATAATGTATAAATTAACATTGTATTATAATAACATTATACAGTGTTTGGTATTACATTGTATTATATTAATTTTATAATAATATTATTTAAATTTATTATTATTATAATATAAATTATGTTAAATAATTATATAATATTATATAATAACAATATTTTAATATAATTTATTCTTATATTTTATTTATTATAATAAAAATAAAAAATAATTAAAAAGCATTTGCCTCAATTGAGAGGCAAAATAACACATCACACAAACTTCAGGTTCCTTGGGTTTAGGGAATCTCAAAAATTCTTGTTCCGGACTCGGTGATGCGGAACAGGTAACATCTATAGCCTAAGGATGCGGTCGAGCTTGTCTCAAACATCCATCGCTTGGTAAATTCAGGGTTTGTCTTGAAAATCTAGTTTTATTTCAAAAATTATAAAATGTATATTATCTTAAATAATTATACTTACTTAGCTCATCTATTGCATATATTACATTTAGATTTCATATTTCATATCTAATATCATTCAAATTAATTTGGAAATTATAAAACTATAAAATAAATTTAAAAAATACAAATATACTAGTATAAAATATAAAATTAAAAACCCAGATAAAAAAAAAAAAACCAACCCAAGTATCCGAAAAATATATCTACGCCCCGGTTTTGCCAACCTGCTCAAGTCTGCATAAATTGTAATGTGCCCAAACAGTGCATTATGGTGCATTATAATGCACCACAATGAGCTCTCAAATGTTGCTAATACACCCTTGGTAATAAATTAACGTGAACAATGTTTTAATACCATATAATGTGATGTTCCAAACACACCCTTAGTTATTAGAATTGTATAACAAGTACCAAAAATGATCAAATTTAGTTTATGCTAGCTTACTTAGCTTCTTTTCTTGCTCTTGATTTCGTTCACCAATTTTTCCTTAGTTTATTTCCATTTTCATATTATCATATGTACTTACCATGTAGGGAATCACTTAGACAAGACTATACATTAGCGATTTGGCGTCAACTTTGGATAATGTTAATTGTTAAAGTGATCAGTTAAGCGTTCATCAATTGATTCATTTATGTATAGGACAAGTGAGCACATGGTACGTGCATTCGAAATATTACACATCAAAGTCTCTATTACCTCCATGCAATTTTATTCCAGCACCCATCATCTGATCACTAGGAATAGTGACCGTGCAATCTTCAACTGGTCTCCTACCACAAACATACATACTTAATTAGCTCGCGTTATAATCGGCATGATAATAACCAAATTAGGCGTTGTTCATACAGACAATGACGGCATGCGCTTGCCCATAATTGTGGCATATTCACTCACGATCCCACAAAAATTACAAGTCCTTTGATTAAATAAAATTAATAATTTTATCAAACTATCTTCTGAACAAATTTCGTTGCTTTAATTGTATAGAAAAATAAATGGTTAACTGCAGGCTCCAGTTGTGCTGACTTTTCACACACCTGCTCACAACAGGAGGATAAAGTTATTTCACGTTCTGTGGTCACATAGAACATGGGCTCATCACTTCAAATGATAATTACTGTCAAATTCATTCGGTTCTTGCTTTAACGCGATTGTAGCTTATTTTAGTCAATAGGATATTGTAAGTTCAAATTAGTTATCAATCCTTCTTGATTCTAACTCAACTAAATTCTAGAGGCAGAAATGTCTTAATTTGAAGTTCCTTTTTCTCCTTTTTAGAGGGGCATATCGTAAAGCTTCTTAGTTATCATCTAGAGGCTCAAATTCACTGTCAATTGCACCCTTTATACTATCTTTTAAATATTTGTTCCATCTATTTCCCTGAAAAAAAATAAATGTATTTCCTGAGGAAATACAACTAACACCGAAAAGAGAAGAAGAAGAAGAAGAAGAAGAAGAAGCTAATATCCTCCGATGGCTTATGAATATAAATATGAATTTATTGCTGCAATAAAATTATTTAAAAAAATTATAGAAGTAAAAATGACTTTTCATATATAAGTCACTAAATTAAGTAACAAAAATTTTGATATTTACAATTAAAAAAAAAACTTATTTAGAGTTTCTAAACCAATTCTATAAAGTAAATTGAATACCTAAGAGGATCTAATAACTTCACAAAATATTTTTTGAGAAAATTTATCAAATTATTTATAAATATCATAATAAAAGAGAAGAGTTCAAATAAAGAGTGTAAAAGTAATAATGGTGTATTGGTGCCTTCCCTTATCATGTTAAACAAAATGTTGCCGTGAATTTAAATTCTTAAATATATGTTATGTTTTCTGGAAAAACTAAAAGAAATGGTAATATGGTAATAAGGCCCAAAGAATGAGGATTCCAATCTTCTACCCGTGGGTACATCGTGGACGCAGAACTCAAGGACCTGAGTCCATGATGGGGCTCTCTTACCAGGGGCATACGTAGCTCACCCTATAATTGGAAATGATTGTAGCTGGATTTTGATTTGCCGCAACAAACATATTTGAATAGTTGACAGGCAAACACAGAACGAACTTGTCCATTCTCGTGGCGCAGTCATTCATGATCGCCGCAGCAATTACAACTCCTCTTGCATGGTATTTCGAGAGCTAAAATATTAGCACTATCCAGGGATGGCAATGGGGATTACCCACAGCGGATTTGTCATTAGCACACTCAAATTCGCACAAAATTTAAAATATCGAATTCACTCGTAACTCATAATGAATTTTAATTTTTTTTAAAAAATAGACCTACAGTGGATTTTAATAATTACTAAACCCATCGGTAACCTACCAGATTATTTACGGATTTCTATATTTAAAGTAACAAACTTTTAATATATAAATTTATAATAATAACCTTAAATTCTACAAAAACATACTTATTTTTATATTTAATCAATATAAATAAAAAATTAAAATTTTAACATCGATCCAACATAAATTCTTAAATTTAAGATAAATTATACAAATCTACTAAAAAAAAGCACAAACAAGTATTTAAAAATAACAATTATAGTTCCAATAGATTATTAAAGACTGGCTACATCTTTTACCTCAAAAATTTTAACAAATTTTAAATCAATATACAGGAATACTGATTTTAAATCGCATCAAGTTAACAAGTTAAGCTAACTGAAAGTAAAAAAATTATGCATGCTGATTTTAAACAAGTTAAATTAAATTATATCAAATTAACATATTATTTTAATTGATTTTAAATTAACATGCTGATTTTAAGTAGTCAACAGCACAAAATTATGCATGCAGTATGTTGATTCTACACAAATACCTTCCACGACCACAGATCAACTCAAAAGCATTAACAATAGAAATTGGCAAGCTTCCTGTATATGGCTAATGGCTATTATGATTAAAATTTTCAGGCTCTCAAATCAAGCTAATTCTGGCATATTTAGCAAAGATGAGATGAAAAATGAGTAAGGGAATTCGGTAATATCCCACTTAATTAGACTGTTTATGCAAGCTGAATATTTACAGAATCAACTCAAAAGCAACAACATTAATATCAGTTATAAATTTTTGGGCAACTATATTGAGATTGATTTTAATATGGGACATTCTGTTAGGAAAGACATGATAATTAATAATTTCGTACCTTTCGCGACAAAAAATTGGCTGTAACAATAGCGATACTAAGGCAGCTGCAAGCCTGCAATAGTTTGACGCGTCATTATCAATAATGGAGGGAGTTCGGCTCTAGCTCACTGTCACTGTCACAAGCTCACGGCTGAAGAAGAAAATGGTGAAGACGAAGATGAGAGCCGAGAGGCAAAGGGGAGTTGATGAGTGAATAGTGAATTAGTGATGACAACTACTTTTGTTCGCTTATTTGTTTAGCCATTTACTCATTTAGGTTATTAGTTATATGGACAATGTGCACACACTTTCACTTTGGGCCTTTTTTTTTTTTTTTTTTAACGCTTTCGCCCTTTAACTATTTGGTAATTATATAATTACATTATTTTCTTAATACAATTTTTAGATTTCAATTCGTTAATTAAAATTAAATTAAAAATACTTGAAAAATATTGTAAGTTTATCGGATATTTATAAAGGTATTTAGCGAATTTAAAATTAATATCAAATTCACCCGCATCCATATGGGGATTTTAATTTTAATACCTAACCCATCTAGAACTAACAAAATTACCCATCATGAATGGGTTTGCGGGTTGGCGGGTACAATTACCATCCCTAGCACTAATCAAAGAGTTTGGAAATAGGGGGACTCCCAACATAGATGTATTTAGCTCGCTCTATAAATCAATTGATTGTAACTAAATTTGCAAGCAATGATGATATGTGCATGCACATACTCATGGCGAGGTCATTCGCGATCGCCATAGCAATTACAAGTTCTCTTGCTTGATATTTCGAGAGGTAAGACATTAGTACTGATCAATTTTAAATGGGTAGCGCTTTCCACCAAGCATTTATGTTAGGCCACTCTTTCATTGACCACTCTTTCATTGAACCAAAAAGGAGAGAAAAGTTATGTTGGGTCCTAACAATATCTCAGCTAGGTTAGCAAATGGACCGGGATGGCCTACGCTACGGCTCTGCAAAGCCAATCTCTTTACTTGGACGGACCAGGCTGGTTTAAGCCCACTGTGTATGGGCTGGGAACTGGGAATTTGCAATCAGAGTGATTTTCCTGTTTCATCTGTTTTATTGAGAAAACAGATCAAATGTTTATTTTACTTGATATCCTCTATATATTACCTTTTCTTTTCTTTTTTCAAATTGATTACGATAGACATATATTATATTTAAGATTTATTGAAATTTAAATGCACACAACCTTATACTAGAGGTCTATCGAAATTAACTATAAAATATACTCTCACTAATATTTAGGGAGATATTTACCTTCACCTATGTTTGTAAGAAAAAAATGTTTTTGAGTTTCATGAAGATAAAAATTTTACCCTCAACAAAGTTTGAGAACACAAGTCCAGCACCATGCTAAAGGCTTTAATGGCTTATGTATTACATGTTAAAAATGTGGTTGATGATTAATTAATGCAAAATACCTAAATAATCATGACCATTAATTTATTCATAGTCAAATCATTCATGTCACTGAAATGAAATGCTTTTTAAAAAAATTGTATTCATTTCGAGTTGGCTTTGTTGAATTTGATATGACACTGCATCAATACATCATCCTTTACCAGCTAAATTGGCCTTGTTGAATTCGATATTACTCGAAGATGTTACAGATTGATGACTTTCTTGGCACCGCATACTTACTTGGCTAGCCTTATTGAATCCTTAGAGTTGTGTATGGCGGCTCATGCTCAGTTGTGATTTCTGAGCTCTTGAAGCGAGACTTGATTGCTGAAGTTCTCATTACATGCGTGCGTGAGTGTGCTCGCGCGTGCATGTGCGCGCGTGTATTTATATGTATATGTGGTGCATATGATGCAAAAAAATTGTCTACTTGCTACTTGTAATTGAAAGTCGTTTGAGAATAGCAGAATTTGAAACCTTTATTTCCATTTACACTACCCTTTATTATAACAAATCTACAAAGCATTAAACTGCTGCCGCAACAACGGTCTGGAAAGATACATGAGAAGGGTTTCCTCCCATTTCCTCGAATAAAATCAATGTGTTTGTGCCATTGTTGAGGAATGATCTCGGGATATGGTACCTAATTAATAGCGCGTGTACGGTGATCAAATGTTTAGTATCATGCATTGAGAAATTAATCTGAATTAATGAATCTATCGTTTACTTTGTGGTAAAAAAAGATTGAAATCATACCATCTTTGAGAAGGGTTGCCGCAGTTTGTAACACATTTCTCAGGTTTATATTCTCCGCGGTAGTCACACGTGTCGCTACATCCATTGGTGTCGGCAATTTGCGAGGGCCAGTACCGCCCTAGGCTGTTGCCGTTCACCCACGCGTGCCCCTTGCCCATGCCTTTCAAGTCCACCACCACTGGGCTTGTTCCTGGAGGAATCTGGAAACTGGTCTGAGCACAATCACAACAGTTAGTCTCCAGTGCAGACGTCCGTGGTTATGATTTTGAAATGTGGATGGTAGTAGAAGATATTGAAAAAGAAAATAAAGGAAACACGAACTCCAAATCATATATATAAGAGTCGGTGGCTCAGTGCCAATACCTTAAACCACTTCATTGGTTTCCCAATTGGGAGTTTCTTTGATGTCCTCCAAATATGTGCTTGGGGTGAATTTGGATCATGAAGCCGTTCCGATTCACCATTCAGTCCAACCTTTAAAGCAAAGAATCATAGAATAGAAAGCGCAGTCAATCAAATCAACATAACTTTGCAAGTTTTAAATGCAATGTATTTGTGCTTTAATTTCATCAAGTACCTTATAGTTCCAAACGTTTGATGATAAATTGATAGAAGCCATCCCATCGACGTTTAACTCAACTGGACCTCCTGCTAAGCCCTCAGGTCCCAAATCAAAAAATTCACCATAGTTCTGCAATATATGCATATTTAATTCAATAATTCTTATGATTATCCTTCCTTAAACTGATCACCATTTAAAAGACATTTATAATTAATATATTACCTGTAGTCCAACTGTGGCACTGAGTAAAGTAAAAAAGTTTTTCCCGGGCCTCAGGATAACAGATTGCTTGAACTCAAAACTGTATCCAAATTGAGACCCTGTTGTTTCATCACAGTTAATATGAAAATTCTAACAGCAAAAGAACTCACAACAATTATTTAGTTAATTAAAAAAATATGTTACCTATGTGCTTCAAATTGACATAAGCATGAAGAACTTGGCCCGACGACTTTACGTATAAGGTTGCATTATGTGATGATGCTCCCATGTTCTCAATGCTATTTCAAATCGTTAAACTTAAAAATAAGTAACCATAATTGATTACTAATTGAAGCAAAGTAATTGACATAATTAAAAAAGAGTCTTTTTTAAGCCCAGACTTATCCCTTTAGAGCACTGCAAAGGGATCAGTCCACACACTTTATAAAATACAGATGTCTGTACTAATATATTTTTATTCAGAGTATATTTAAGGTGGAGGCAGAATACCTAGTCATGTACCACAAGTAGTCACTAGCATCAGAAGTAGCTTCTTTTTGTTCAATAAGCTTTGTTGCATTAAAACTACCCTTTCCATGAAGAGTGTCTCTTATGGTCTCTTGTGCCCACTTCCAAGAGAGTTTTGTACCCAATTCAATTGGTTTCTTTACCATAACAATGGTCTCAGTATTAACCTGAAAATGATGAACACTTGTAACATAATTAAAACAATAACACAGCACTTCTTAGATCTAGTGATTATGAGGTATGACATTGATAACCTTTGCAGTGTTATAAACTTCCTTGTTGCAGCCATGAAGAATACTAACAGACCAAGCAGGCACAAAATACTTTCCATCTTGTTGCAAGTCAACACTGGCATCTTGTGAAGTGTTTACATTGCTCAAGAAACAGAATCTCTCTCCACTGGTGGTGTTGCTATATGTAGTCAGCTAAGGAAATTAAAATATAAGACATCAATTTGCATCATACATCACTTTGTTTGTGGATTTAATTATCCGTTTAATTAGCTAAGCAAAATTTTAATTTGATTAGTTGCTACTTACATTGACCCCGTTACCGAATTGTTTGGTTGTCACATTGCCACCTGTGAGAAGCTTCTCTCCAAGTTTGATTGCTTCATGGAGTTGCTTCAAATGTCCCCATTTCGGCTGATTTAAATTCCCTGAAATCGAAGCGTATTGTTTTAAACATCAGCATTGGATTCAAATTATATTTTTTAAAAAAATAAAATTATAAACAAAAAAGCAAGTAAAGGTAAATAAATAATATAAAATAAATAAAAGTAGAAAAATATTAATGAAGCAGAACACTAACAAAACATTGAAAGAAATATTGGTAAATCAGTGCTTATATACCGTATTTTTTAATTAATGGTATGTTTAATTTGAAAAAATAAATGAAAAAGAGAGGAGAGAAAAGGAGAAGAAGAGAAAGTTAAATTTTATATTCAATTAAATAATAAAAATAAAATTAATTTTTTCTCATTTTCTCTCTCCCTTTTTCCTTTTTATTCTCTCTTCTCCTACCATTTCTCACTGTCAATAATCAACACCGATTCATCACTAATCTATCAAATTTCTGTCAACTTATGCTATCAAAATATTTCTTCTCATTAAAGTACCGTATTCATCGAGTGGAGCATCGTAATCATAAGATGTTATAATAAATGGACCCCCAGCATCCCGTCCGAAGTTGGTGCCTCCATGATACTAGAATTAGTTTTTTTTTTTTTCAAGAAAAAAACGAAAAAGAGTTATGAAGTGAAATATATAATTACATAATTAATAATAATTAAGCAGATCAAAAGAGTTAATAGAGTTGATTATTGAGATGTCACCATGTAATAATTTTGTAAGACCCCTCCAGACTGAAAGAATCGCGCAACGGCAAAGCTCACGTCTTGTGGAGTCCTGTGAGGGTCTTTATCGCCCCATTTCTTGAACCATCCGGTCCAATTTTCAGTCCACATTTTTGGGCTCTTTGGATTATTTGGAACGAAATCGTCACAATAAAACCCATTGCATGTATTTATCTGCAAAATCATCATCATCGCCATCACATAATAAGAATAATAATAATAATTTAAAATCAAACAATGAAGCATAAATAAATAAATAAATAAAAATAAGTACCATTGGTTGTGGAGCGTCACTCTGCTGACACATAATCCATGGGACACCAATATTTTGGGATGTGGCCATTTGTGCGCACCAATTGATATATGATTTACCAGCTTCGTTATAGGGTCCCATAATATTTCCATACTCGTTTTCAATCTGTTAAATAACAACATATACAAAACCCAAATCAAAATCAATTTGTACTAATTACTATTATTTTTGAAACAACACACAATCACACGTATTTTCCTGTAAAATATTATATATATTTTTTACTTTTAATACTATTGTCTAATCATACTTATCTATAGCAACGGATAAAGATAAAGAATTAAAAATTATCTCAATCTTCTGTTTAAACACAAACCACTTCAATTGACAGAACTTTGACCCAACGAACTTATCTCTTGTTTTTACTCATAGCTAAAAGTAAAAAGAGAACTTTTTACTCTTTTTTCTCTCTTCTCTCTCTTTTCTTCTTCTTTCTTTATTTTACTAATCTATCTCCCTGTTATAATAGTGATGACATATTTTTATTTTTACACTAGTGTGCTAAGGTTACTAAAGAATTCAAAAGACTAAATTATGCTCAATCTACTAAGATGACTAAAATTTCCTAAAAGATTTGGGAATATTACATCGGGTCTCTGTGACCATTTAATTAAACTTGGTGTGAGTAACTTTTTCTCTGAAATTAAAGATAAAAAGATGAGATTATACATAAATTTGATAAAGACAAGAAGACGAAACTATAAAAATTTGATAAAAATAAAAGGATGAATCTATAGGTACTTTTGGTAAATAATACTTGCTAGTGTCTTTCAAGCTAATTTAGTTAATTTAATTTTATCAAACAACGGTTTAATTAAAAACTTTTAACATCTTTACTAAGTTTATCAAAAATATTATCTAGAGTCAAATTTACAGAAAACAATTAACATCAATTTGATATATATTGAACAATCAACATGAATCTCCAATTTTAAAAAAAAAGATAAAAGTAAAATTAATTAGAAAAAATGAAACTAATAATATTGCCGCAATAAAAAAAAAAAAGAATAACCTGTGCTAGGATTATGGGACCTCCTTGTGGCGCAAACAGATTGGCTTCTTTGCACATATTTATAATTTTGGTCGTGAAAATTTGCATTTCATTCTGCATTAATGACAAAATAATCAAACCATATAAATGTTACCAAAAATAAATAAGGAAAATTGAAACTGAGATTAAAACAGGACATGAAAACTGGTATTAATTTTGTTGATTCAAAAAGAAAATGTGGGAATTAACCTTATAAATCTCATTATTCGTCCTTAATTGAATTCCTGGAATGTTATGTAGCCACACAGGAAAGCCACTGTCAAACAACAAACCCAAAAAGAAAAAAAAAAGATTTACTGATTAATTAACTAATTAAATTATCAATTCATTTTTTTAAAAGAAAAATTTAAATTACCCATAATTCCATTCAGAGCAGACATATGGACCAATTCGTATAATGGCATATAATCCTGCTTCTTGAATTAGCTTGAAAAACTTGATGAAATCCAAATTTCCTGAGAAATCGTACTGATCTCCCCACAAAAAGAAGATTAAACAAGTTAATTTTGTATTTTTATTTCAATCATAATAAATGTCGCTCATCATCATCATAATAAAAATAATAATTGACACCTGGCGACGCTGAGGCTCATGAGAATTCCAAAAAATATAAGTTTCAATTGCATCGAGCCCTCCATCCTTCGCCTTCCGTATAAGATCTGGCCACATCTGCACAAATACAAGGCTTATAGAAATAAATCGTATCAAAATTTGCATATTTAAAGAGTAACAATGCTATTTGATCGAAAAATACTGCCCGTAATTTTTCCTAAACATGAAAACGCACCGTTTTGAATTTGGTATCATGTTTGGCTTGTTAGGAAAAAAAAAATAAATTTAAGACCATATTTTCGATGTTTTCGCAGCAACGTAGCTGTTTTTTTTTTTTTTTTTTGGTTAAAAGTAGATGAAAATGTGAAAGTGTAAGTGATTTGAGAAATTGTAAATTAATTATTTGCAGTACCTGTGGAGTGCTGCGAGGATAGTGAATTGCGCCAGAGAAGATAACTCGTCGTTCTCCATTAATTATAATGGCATTTGCATCATAATCAACCTGTGTTGCTGATGATACCAAGCAAATGAAACTTAAATTTAGAATAAGAAGAAACTCAGTCCAATAACTTGATAACATCCTCTTACTAAACTCAATAATAATAATAATAAATAAATAAATTTTTGGTTTCTTTTTCCTCTTCTTGTGAGATATATTTATATATACTTGTTGTGGAATGTGGATAAAGATAATCTAAGTTATAAGACTTGTTATAGAATTTAAAACGATTCAAAATTTCACAAAATTTGATAGCAGGGATTAAGTTGACAACACATCTTGTTTTAATAGTGAATTTCATGATGGAGTTACGTTACACTTACCAAAGTATGTTTTATTGAAATTCGGAAGAGTTTATAATATTGTAGATTATTTTTTACATGATTTGACATCGTTGTAAATTAGTTTATAATATCTCCAATTTAGTCCAACTTTCATACAATTTGAAATTTATGGACTAAATTTTTTTTGAATATTTAAAACATAACATAAAAGAAAGCATGGTCTTTTTAAAATAAGCATTTATTTCTTTTTTTTAAATTTTAAAATGAGAAAGCACACCAAAGATTTTTTTTTTTACCCAAAGATCTGATCTTTAACCTTATCATCAAAAGTTTTTTTGATTTTAAAATTTGGTAAGGATTTCTGTACTTATCGCTTATAGGTTGGGCCTATTTATTGTTTTGGTACAAATTAAAGTTATTTTTTATGGTAAATAAATCTGTTCTAAGGAGAAAAATTTTAATTCAAAACTTGAAATCCAATCGGAGCACTTTGTGGGGTACACGTGAAAAAAAAATAAAAAAAGCAACCGAGCAAGATGACTTCAAGCACGAAGACCAATATAATAAGAAAGGGTAAATAAGTAATTTCATGAAACGATTTTGTCCCTATATTTAATAATTATATTATTTAAGTATAATATATTTAATAATTATTATATTTTAATTTAAATAAAGAACATTTTTACAATTTAAAAATATTCTTTATTTAAATTAATCTTTTATAAAAATATTCTTCATTTATACTTTTATAATTTATTTTTATTTTAGTAATCTTTTTATCAAAAAATAATTATTTATATTATTAATTTAAATAAAAAATATTATTAATTATTGTTAATGTATTAATTAATTATAATAATTTTTTATTATAAAAATAATAATATAATATAATAATAATAATTATAATTTATTTAATAATATTTTTTTAATTTAAATAATAATATTTTTAAAATTAATAATTATAGGGATTAGTTTAGCACTTTAAATATTTAAATAAAATAAAAATATAAGGATTTTAATGAAATTTTATAATAAATGTAAATAAAAAGAATTATAATATTTATAAATAAAATATAAATAACTAAAAATATGGAGACTTAATGAAATTTACCTTAAAAAATTATAATATTTATAAATAAAATATAAATAATCAAAAATTATTTCAGAAGATTAATCAGCTGATATCACAATTTGTGTTTAAACTAGATTGAGCTATTCGGAATGATTGAAAGTCCTTTTACATGGAAATATTTCTATATTTCTCTCCCAAACTCAATCATTTATTCAATCAAAAGTAAAATGAGGTGCCAAAATCAACCCAAAAGAAGAGGAAAAAAGGGAGTTAATATTCAATTATTCGTTAAGGCCATGCTTGACATGTTGGGAAAATATACTCTTTAAAAGCATATATGTTTATTTAATTGTAATAAATATTTTTTCTTATTAATAAAAGAATTAAGGTATTTTATTCAGATATCTTGTTTGCATTAATTTTTTAGTAAAGTCCATTTAATCATATTATATGTATTTATGTGATCACTATGTGGATTCACAGAAGACATAAATACAAGTTATTTTATGATTTAATAAATTAAGTTCGCAGTTGATAAATAAAGTTGGGCACTTTATTTAGGTATAAACTGTAATAAATTCATTGAATGATTTGTCTTAATCGTGTATGAATTTATTAATGCAGTACGACTACATTGAACAGGATCACATATGAGATTTAATTAATTTTATATTAACTGTCAAACTTATTAAATCTCATGGGCATTGATTTTACTGTAATCTTAATCTTGAGTTAATTTTAATTTCATGATTGTGGTTGTCATTCCATTTGAGTTACCAATGGGCACGATACATACTTATAGTCAAGATTATCCGGTATCTTGGTGGGAGCGATTTAAAGTATTGAAATTATAGATTAACAATATGGAATTTGTACAACACATCTTTTGATAGGTCTTCGATACTTGATTATAGAATTCTCTGGTCAGAGTGAATTGACATATTTAATATGTTGAAAATGATCATTAGAGAAAACCAGTAAATATCAAGAAATAAGATGTTATTAAATTGATTGAACAGTTGAGATATCAATTTAATTAACGATGTGGTACAAAGGATTGTGCAGTAAAGAGATCAATGTGGCTTGGGACGAATTATTATTCGAGCATACAATTATGGAGGTAAGTTCCAATCTTATATTAGAATAGAATTGGAATTAAATAATTAAGCTAGTTTAATTACAAGCTTAATTATTGTAGCTACTATTGTATGTTCCCAAATGATTCCCAAGTTAGCTTATTTAATTGACTGCACCACTACTGGACTAAAAAATAATAAAACTGGCATATTAGGTAATAAACCTAAATATAATATTTGTTAAGGCCCTATGTGTTATATTTAAGTGTAAATGGAGCCTTGTGATATTTTACAAAGTGGCCCCAAAGTTATTACACTTTATCTCCACTTTTACGTAAGTGGAGAGGATTAAATTATTATATAATAAGGATAACACAAATTAGGGTTTTAGTTAGGCTAACATTATATATAAGTGTTCTTTTCTCTTAAAAAAAAAAAGAAAGAGATGCCTTTTGAGAAAAATACTGAAGCAAAGGAAGCCAGGGATTTTTGGGAGTGGTGAAACGAATGCCCACACGTTCAGTGTAGATCAAACTTGGGTTATAACCTAGAAGATCGTTGGGTGGCGGATTTATTGCTTGGTGTCGTTCATCTTCTCAGATTATCAAGGTATGAATTTTTGGATTACAAATTTCTTATATATTATATGAGATCGGTCCAAAAAATATTTTTATGAGAAAAATTATGATTCTTTTCACCAACATGACATGCCTCATTATATAGTATTCGAGCTCTGCAACGTATAAAAATATTATAATAAAATCTTAGGCACTTACCTATACTGCATAAACAAATAAAAATTAATGCAAGAATAACTGGATAATCGAAACCTGAGTGAGACTAGGTTTATAAAGATAAATTTCATCTTTTATAAATTTCATCCTATTTCCCTTATTAAATTGACATACTTCAATTTACTCTTTAATAATATGAAACTTTAATTTATTTCTTAAAATCTATTAAATTTAATTATTGACAGTTGTTAACTCATTAAAATATGATAATACCCTTTTTAGTTACGAGATATATGTTATATTACTATTGCATTGAGAAATATATCTTTTATGCCCATCCTATTTCTAAAATAAAACTAACTCAGAATTTATGTACATCACTGAAAAAAATCACCCTCAAGTCTCTTTTTCAAAAAATAAAATAAATCTTAATAATACTATTTTATAAAACAAGAATATTTTATGTTAGCCCAAACAAAAATCATCCTAAAACTTCCTTTTATACGCAGTTACAAAAAAAATATCACCCTTGATTTACGAAGATTCTCAAATTTAAACAAAAAAAATAAAGAGTAATTATTAGAAACCTCCCCTCAAGTTTAGCGTATTCTTAGTTTGATAGATTATATTAGCATCTTCTCAATTACCTCTCCTAATGTTAGTATACGGTTTATTTGACTGTTTGTTGCTTTATTAAATGACCAAAATACCCTTAAGTTGGAAAAAATGATATATGTTCAGGTAGAACAAAAATAAAATGAAAAACGAAATTGAATGTAGGAGAGAGAGAGTGTGTGAGCGTTAAAAATAGATTATAAACATAATAACTCACTGTTGAAATAATAATAAAAGTGAAATCGCAATAATAAATAACATAAACCTACAACACATGCTGAAATTATATGATAAGCATACATTAAATGAAAACACACATCAGATTAGTAAATATACAATAAAGTAAGAAAAATATTACTTTTTTGTAGGAAACAAATGTGAGACGAGTTCACCTTAATGAGGAAGCCATACATGCATAAATGAAGTCAATTTTTTTTTTTTTATGTGCTCAATGTATTATTAGAGTCTATCTAAAATGGAATAGATATAATTTTAAGCTTTAAAACTGCTGGACACACATATTCAAATTGATAATAGATTTTAAACAATCTTTCTTTGAAGTGAAACTGGTATCTCGGTCACCCTTCTAGCATTCAGGACAAACTTTAATTTTGGTCTTGAACAAATCAATATGGTATGCAAATTTTTTCTTCTCTGAGCAATAACTGATCTTGTTGAAACTCATACTTGCTTCAAAGCATCTAAATAAATTATTACAGGAGAAATGGTACAAGCTTAAATACATTTTATATAATGCAATAATCCTAATATTATTGGCACACACACATATACAAACTATCATTTTGTGGAGCAGTTGGCATGTTGATAAGAAAATAGGTAAGAAAATCAGTAGCATAAATAAATTGTGATTCATTAGAAAATAAATCCTTAATTGTAATCACCTCAAAACAAAACCATCAAAATGTAAATATCTTGCATTTCTTTTTTTAGACTTAACAAGAGTGTGTTTCATGCTAGAGGTTTTGTATCCACTAATACAAGGTTTTTATTAGTTTCTTTCAGCATCTGAATCTAATCAATCAGTCCCATTATCCATAGACCTTTCTATAAAGTCTTTAGGTAGCTACTTAATGCCACACAAATAGAATTAATTAATCAAGATAAATAATCTAAATTTTAGGGAATTTTAAAAGCTATTGGTTTCCAAATCTAGTTATAAAATTGAGGTATTGAGAATAAACAATTGACAAATTGGACCCATAACCAATGTCCTTTGTAGCAAACAAAATAATAAAAGCATCAATTGAAATTAAATAAGTCATTTTTTAGTGGAAGGTTCAAAACTACAAACTATGACAAGCCAAAGATAGAATTTGAAGATGATCCAAATAGTTGAACTTACATTAGAAACTCATGCGATGACAATATAATAGAGTCCCTTGCTTTCTTGTATTTTCTCAAAAATAGTTGATTATACAAATACAAAAATGTGAGGCACTACTCTAATGTGAGAGAATGTAGCAAACCATGACATTTTTTCAACCCCATGTACATATCATATTTAAAAAAAATTAAATATCTTTAATATATTAATATACGCTTCAAGGTATCTATGGTACTCAATTACATATGTAGTTTAACAAAACTAGCATGAATTCTTGTTCAACAATCAATGACAGTAGGTTAGATAATTAAGAGTTTTTTATACCCATTTTCAATCATTCATAAGGCAGTATAATGTAGTTAAAGCCATCTTCAATCAAAATTAAGTGAGTTGCATGCATTTACAACAATCATTAATCTACAACTAATGCTGTCGATGGAAAAAAAAGAAAAAAGAAGTAATAAAGGCACTATTAGAAAATTTTAGAGACTCATTAATCATATTTTATCAGATTAATTAATTCCAGCTAATAAAATTAACACGCATTATAATAGGTTATTATCATATCTCATTCGCGACTCAAACAATTTGAGATTGTCTGTGGGTGGACAGCCAAACTCAATGGTCAGCATTCTTTCATATTCTTCCTAATTCCTTTTTTTTTTTCTTTCCTCTTTCACACACTTAAAAACTCCACGACCACTTTTAAATCCCAATCAGCCCAACCTAAGCCATGCTCATTGCCGAGCAAAACCCATGGCCGCACACGGCCAAGCGAAAGCAATTATTTCTCCGTTAACCCAGGCCAACCAAAAATTTCCCAAAATCATCTCACCAAACACAAGATTTTTGCTGCAATTGCCTGCAATTAGGGATGTTGTTTGTTCAGATGTGCTCGCTAGAGTCAAATGAACCAAATGGCGGGTTGAATTGACAGTAGTGATGGCTAACTTGGCAGCAACGAATGGCAGTGGAGCTCCTAATTTGGAGGGTTTGTGTGACGTTGCCACGGCTAATCAGGGCAGAAGAAAGTTGGGTTTGGGCCAGCCATTGCTGGCGAGTTATCTGACAGTGCAAAGGACTGTCAAATTATGGTGGTGAGAGACAGGAGTGGTACTTGCGCGGTGGTTAGGGTTTTTGAAAAAAAAACATTTTTTTTTCCAAGTTAAACGGAAAAAGCTGTTCCTTTGTTTTCGTTTTCTTTCCTTTTTTATTTGTTATTTTAATTTGAAAGCTAGAGATTGAGTCCATTGATTTGAGTTTTTTTTAAGAATATTGTGACAATGGAATATATTTTCGTTAGACTTTTAAAAGAAGCTTTAATTCTTTGAAATGTGCTTTTGATTTATCATTGGACTTGTAAGAAAATCTGTGCACGATGAATTGATTGATCGAACAAATTAAAGAGGTTGAGAAAAAATGCTATTTAGATACTTGAACGGAAATTAGATTTGGGAGAATTAAAAGGATAATTTTATTGTTTGGGCCGTTAGAAGAAATCAAGCATTAAAGCAAAAATTTTTGCTTAAAAAAGTTTTAATTAAAATATTAAAAATAAAAATAAATAAATTTTTAAATTTTAAAAATTGTAATAGTTTAATTTCTTATTATTTTTTCTTAATTTTCATTTTTTTTACTTTATTCTTCGTCTACTACTCATTTCTAGATCATCTTTTTTTAATTATTTTTTAAATTGTTCGTCCTACCCCCTCCCCCCTTTTTGTCTTGTTTTCTTGCTTCTTTATTTCTTTATTCTTTTACTTCTTGCTTCTCCTTTTGCACCACTGCTTCTTAGCAGCACTCCCTTTATATCAATTTTAAAATAATCAGCTATTTAGGTATAAAGTAAAAGTTATTAACGTATTTGGATGTATTTTTTAATTTACTAAAACAATCAATTAGATGAAAGGTAAAAAAATAGAGATTTGATTATTATTATTTAGTTGACTTTAATAAAAATGTACAAATATAATTTTAGTTTTTTGACGGTTAAAGCAAATGAAGAAATAACATATTTTAAGGAATAAATTGAAATTTTCATACTCTTAGGTTATGTATATTTTAAAGAAAGGGAAAGAGAGAAAAAGAGTAGAATGAAGGGGAAGTGAAAAGAAAAGAATAGAGGAGAATAATCTTTATTGTTTGGTTTAACATAAAATTTGATAAAAAAATAAAATATATTTTTTAAATAAATTTATTTTTTGTCTTAAATATTAAATTACCTATATTAATAATAAATATAAGTGAATATCAATATACAATTTTGTCATAGTAAAAAAATCCTAAAACAATTCATGATTTATATTTAATATAATATATAAAATAATTTAATATATTAAACTATTTAATAATTTAAAATGAAACATAATTTAATATAAATAAAGGGACGTCAATGGCAGCCAGTTACTTTCTGATAAAATTCCAACAACTTTCGGCTATGGTTTGAGGTTGAGGGTTTAGACAGTCCAATGGAAGTCTAACAACAGTCTAATAGTGGTTCTCGAGAATTCGAGCGGAATTCTGGCAATAGTTAATTTATATTTTTATATTTTTATATTATATATATAATTTAATAAATAAATTTTTTAATGATATTAAATTAATAAAATAAAATTATAAATATTAAATATTAATGACATTAAACAAGTTAAAATGTTGAAGGATGATTTTAGAAGTTTTGATTTCTAACATAAGAGAAATTTAAATTTTTCAGTCTTAGTATAGAATTCAAATTCTACATTATAATAGATATTAACTTGTAATGAAAAATTAAAATCTTATATATTTTGTGCACCCAAAGAATAAATATAAAAATAAAAATAAAATTTTTCCGCCACTCTATTCTCTTTTTCTTTGTTTTCTTCTCTGTTTCTTATTTGTCTTCTTCTCCTCCATTTTTTCATCATCTTAGCTGCCGCCACTGCCACCTTAGTTCGTTTTTAAGTTTGATTCACGGGTTTTGATTTTGTGATGGGTTGAAGAAGGCAGTGATGGATGAGATTTGTTTTGAGATGAGACTGAATGCCTTCACAAAACTTTTGCCACATTTTGCTATGGGATTGTTTTTTTATTTTGGGTACTCTAGATTTATCGCGCGACCATTGTCGGTTATTAAAATTGAGTTTAGAATTTTGTTTAGAAAAAGACAAAATTGTCATCTTTTGTCAACAAAACTTGTATATTAAAATTAATTCACTAAGAGAATTATAAATCAATTAGTGGAGGGTAAAAATATTAATTCGATTTTTAGTATTTAGATCAATTAATTTTAATGGAGTCGAGTGTTGCCTATACGTTTAAAATAAATGTCATTTAAGTGACTATATTTAGTATTTTTCTAAATATTTTTGAATTATTTTCCAAATATATAATTTAAATTAATCACTAAATAATTTAATATCTTACAATATAGTACCAAACATAATATAACTAAAATTAATACAATATAATATAGTACCAAAGGCTTATAATATTATTATAATACAATATTAATGTAATATAATATAATGTAATATATCTATATTGGTATGATATAATATAATATAAAATAGTGTGCTAAATGAACCCTAAAAAAAAAATTACATGTAAATGCTTAAATATATATTTTATTGTATGATACAGTTAGTATACTTGTGTGAAAAAATTGAGTAATAATATAATCATAAACTTCTGTGCAAACTAATGTGATATGAATTAACTGATTTAATTAAATATCTCTTAATTCACATGATTTATTTTATTATTTTAAATTTTTTTAAATAATAAATTAATATTAAATCAGTTTATTGTATAAAATAATTCATAATTACATCATCACTTAAAAAAATTAATATCAAGCTTGACAAATGAACCCAGCCCAACTCTGCTAAGCTCAGGTTGTCCAAAGTTTAGGCTCTCAAAAGCCTGGCCTAGTTCGGGCAGCCTGGCCCACACAATCCAGACCACTCCAAGAAATATTGCCTTGGGCTTGGCGTATGCTTTGTTAAGGCAGCCATTCCTGCTTAAAGCCCTTTTGCAAAAATTGTGTGCATCATAATAATAATAATAATAATAAAATAAACTGAAAATACGCGCCACTTATAAATTAAAAGTGCAAAGTTCAAAATTGAACAATTAATAGCAATTAGCCGAAGATCAAAGATGCAATGAAGAAGAGAAGAGTGAATCGCAATCGCAAAGCTTCATCACCAGTTTCTCCCGAAAGCCCAAAGCAATCAACAATCATTAACAAAACAGCTTCTACATCCAAAGAGAAGTTTAAGTATAGGAAGCAAATAGCGCCGACAACTCTCTTCATCTCGCCGTCACCGTCACCGTCACCGGTACCAGTACCGGCGATGAATAACAACAACAACAAAAACCTCAGCAGCATCTTAGATCTGAAGGAAATGGCTGTTTCACGCATCGAGGATCTGAAACGCAACCTCATCAATCGTTCTCACTCCGAGATTCTCAAGGATCTCGAAGCTTCTCACTCTCGTCTCCACAAGCGCTTCAAGGTAAAAATTTCTAATAGTTATTTATTTAATAACAGTTAGTTATTATAGTTATTATTTTATTGAGAAACGGATGTGAAAATTAAATTAAATTTCGATTGTAGTTATGCTTCACCTATTAATAGTATGATTTGAATTTTGTAGCACAATTATTATTATTCTTCACTCTTCATTCCATTAAGATCTTACTTCAATTCAGCGAACAAATTATACTTTTGTTTTTGTGAATGCATTGAATCATTGTAAGGAGACGGTTCAATAATATAATAATTAAAAAAGTTCAAACAATGGTTCTCTTTCTGTTAAGAAATTTTTGTTTAGCTAATTACTGAATGATGATGTCGATTTAAGTAGTAAGTAGCTGATAACATTTTTAATAACTTTCAGTAGGTGACAATTGCACAATATTTGGATCCTTTTGTCGTTTTAGTGTATTTTTGTAAGCACAATTTTGAAGCATACCTGCTCTTTATTTATTTGGCTGCTGAAGAAATGACAGAATTAGTATTAGTGATCAAATTTTATTATGTTTCGATTTTGATAGAAGCTCCTGAGTATAGTTGTTGTATAATTGACATTTTGAGTTTCAAACGAATGAATCGTGCAGCATTTGAAGATTCATTTTGAATGTGATTGAATCACTTCATAATATCAATTAATTTTTCAAACTGATATGTCATTGATCCTGATAAATAATTATAATTATTATGCTAATGATTTCTTAATTTTTGATGCTATGTACTAACCTCTTACTTATCATGGTTGTTCTGTTTTGTTTGACCAGCATGTCTGACAATATGGTTCTGTTTTCAAAAGCTATAAAAAAAAATTTTTTTTTGGTCATTACAAAAGCCGATCATTTGGTAGAAGCTCTATGTTATTAAAAAAATATGTTGACATGGGCACTTCCAAATAGTTAGTAATTAATACTCTCTGTTTTAATATAAAAGATTCAAACACAAGCAGGCCAGCAAATGATGGATGAGGCAGATAAGGAATACAAGAAAATGAGTGAACAAATTGCTGAAACTCAGGGTGCAATGAAGGTACTTATTGCTTCAATGCTTGTGTACCACTATATCTATTAAAAATACAGTGATTAGAAGATCATTTGTCATTTAAGGAAGTGTGGCTGACTTGTTCTCTATCTCTTTCAGGCTTCATATACAGAGTTCTTGGCAGATGTTCAATCGACTGCAGTTAATGGTAATTTCTCATTTCCTTCTCTGATTCTATTTGGACTCTGTTATGTTATTACTTTAGCTCTTAATTATATTTGATTGCATGCTAATGATAATCAAGCTATGAAGCTAATTTAATGGAATGCACAAGCTGATTCAATAAGTTGATAATCCTCATCGGAATACTTACCTTTGCTTGGATGATATTATTTGTCTCAGCTATTATATTCAAAATATTATGAGAGCATAGGCCACCATCGAAAAATTAGCGACAAACTGCATGTTACAATTTCTTTTGTTTAGTGGCCTTTGTACTGGGGAATGTTGAATGTAGATGCTAGATTCATTCTTGTCTTCTGTTGAGCTAAAGATTTACATCATTCATTATTTTAACTTTGTAAAATCAAATTTTGCTCACACATCACTTGCAGAGAGTCTGAGGAAAAAAGTGAATTTTTATAGGCCAAATGTAAAGGAAATTGAATATAAGCTAATTAGATTACTTCTGAGCAACTTATTAATCATTATTTCTTCGTTTTTTTATATTTTATTTTAGCATTTAATAATTTATTCTTGATTTAAATTTTCCAGTGTGCAAAACCTCCATTCCGAATCTTTCGAGGTCCTTTGAGACAGCGATTGGTGCTCTCCAGATCCGTTATGGGATTCAAACAACTTAGAACTGATCTATCCTGGCATTCACTGCTTGAATTTTCCGGTGAAACATTCTCATAAATGTCTTCCTTCTCTTCCAACACCAGTATACTTACCATGCATCTCCTAATGCCTTCCATATATCCGATACTGCTGTTACCGAATAGCCAATTCTCTATACTACTGTGAGAGTATAGGATTTCAGATTGAAAGATATATCTACAATCTTTTTGGATAATATCACTAGAAATCTCTCTTGGAAGTTATCCCCTGGTGACTATGCCTGGTCATGTTACCAGTTGTGTTGTGTGGCCTTACATGATATCGTCGTAGTTCAGTTTCAATTTATACTAACTTGTGGTGCCATGCATGCAATTATCAATAACCTATCTTGATCAATATGATGTCAAAAATACCACAGGGAATGCGCATATACATAGTTACAGAAAATAAAGCTGTTATAAGTGTCATTAACGGGACTGATTTTGTTGACCAATATATGTTAATTATCTTTACACTCAATCAGCAGATCTAACTTATGTTTTAATTAGTTTGATTTACTTTATTTATAGCCACTGTTTTCAATTTTTGAAGTCCTTTTCAACAATCATACTTTTTCTGTCCCACACCAATGCTTAATCAAAAAGTGAAAGGGTCAAAATACTCACATAAATCGTCACTATCAGAAGCCATAAAAAATATATATTTTGAAACAAAGTTCACTCTTAACTAATACTTATTGATGCTCAACATATTTTCTTTAATTACATATTAATTATTATTGCAAGTGTTTGGATTGTTGAGCAGGATAATTTTTATTTTTTATTTTTGGGGCAAACTTCCACTGGGAGACTAACATGTATTCTTTAGCGGCATCTGCCCCCAGGAGATAAACATATTCATTCTCAGTTTTCGTTGAGTTCGCAATCTTTAACTTCTGCTCTTTCCAGTAAACTTAATAATTAACTAAAATGGTTTGATTTCATTAATTTAAGCATATCATTATCATGACTAAAGAATTAATTAATGTTATAGTAATTATTTGCGAAATTTAATTAGAATAAAAATACAGTTATGAATTGTCAAATAAGTAAAGGATGATACATTTCACAAGAAATCATTATGAGGATAAAAACCAAGAAAACTAATTTAAATTTTCAAAAAGTTTCCTCTAGTCTTTCTGAGCGGTGCGGTATGAGAAGCAGGCGTGCCAAGGACTGGTATTTATGGTTTGATGAGTTCCAAGCAAAATTTTGGCGTGAAGATGTAGAAATTGTTCGAAGTAAGAACCATGACTTGGAATAAAAAATTCAGTGCATTGCGCAGCATTGTGACAGTTTTGAAGCAAGCGCCACCTCATAATTAATTGCACGGAATTAATTAATAAATGATAAATGGCCCACTGGAACCCAACACCAACACCAATACATAAAAGCATTTTTTCCGTTTTGGCTTAATCGAGTCAACCTTAACAAACAACAGTAGATTAACCTAAAACGCTCATTTCAGAGTGATAAAATGACGCTTAAGTCCCTCAGAGTTTATTTAAGTATAGTAACTTTTGCTTGGAATTAAGATCTAAGGCGTTAAACTATTTAGTTCGTAAGCTTTGCAATTTTAGCGGAAGTTTTTAAAAGAATGTATGGATTTAACATAAGTTTTTTTATAAGTATTTTATTAGATAAGCAACCATACTTTTTTAAATTTTATATTATAACATCAAAGATAATTATATCTTATTTTTTTCATAAATCTTAATATATACATAAAAAGTAATTTAAATTTATATCTATTTTGATCATCATGTTATAATAAAATAATACTTTCAACTTTCATAATAAAATTTATTATGTGCAAGCGGGGAAAGATCCAGAAGAATCCTTACTTGTGTTTGGTAAATTATTATGAAAGTATTATTTTATTACATGATGATAAAAATAGATATAATCTTAAATGATCTTTTATTTATATGTTATATAACAATGATATTGAAAAATTGAAATTTTAAATGTTGATGAGTTTATGGAAGTTATTTTAATAAATTTAATACTGGCAAACTTAAACAATAGTAAAAGTACCCATATGGTTTATTGTTAGATTTTATTTTTTTAATTAAAGTTGAAGTTGATCGTTTATAATTCTTAAAGTTAAAGTTTAAATTTTATGTGTTTATAAGTTCATTGGACCTATTTTAATAGAATTAATGATTCTATTTTAGAAGATTTAACAGTACTAACAGGACCTTGAGCACTCACTAGACATGAGCTGGATCCACTATTGAACGCAAGCACTCGACTTTACAAAGTTAAAGCTACCACAATAATATAGTTTATCAAACACCCAAACTAATATTTTATCTCACGTTCAAACCCCAATTACACCCAAATCTCGCTACATACTTAGTGTTCATGCTTTTTCTAATTTTCTAGTTAGTTCCGTGCGTCTCTTATCTTTGAACTTCAGTGAACCCTCAATTTATAGGTGCTGGGGTTTTCTCATTGTCAAATAAGATGGGAACAAAATCCGGATAATCAAATCTTGCCTGCCACTAAATTAACTTGATTACTTGGAGTCTTGGACCAAGCTTCCGACATTTTAATTTCTATGCCTTTGATGCGGCATTTACTGCGCATGCATGAAAGTCAAGAAATCTTTACATGCATGAATTCTTATCCATTTGTTCGCATGCAATACAAGTCTAACATTTTAATGCCCATGCAAACTTTCCAATAGCTTAACTAAAACTTTCAGTAAAATGCCTGCAAATTTGTTTGTTCCTTTTTTCAATTTTTTCTTCACCTTTTAGTGTAAATGAATATTAAACTATTCAAAGTCAATTTTATCTGACTGACTGGTGAAAAATGGTAATTTTACTAGTTTTCCTTTAAAATATATACGAGAAGAAGTAACTAAGAGAAGAACAACTAAACAAGCCAATTTAAGTTGAGAAGTTTTCTCCATTTTTTTAAATAGGTGCTGCTTGAAAAGACACAACATACAAGTATGCCGTGAGTGGTTGGTATTTACAATTCATAAATGGCTATATTTAAACCAAAACCAGCATTAATTGACAAATTAGGTTCCATAAGCCATATCATTA
Source organism: Aegle marmelos (assembly GCA_030449875.1). NCBI lineage: Eukaryota > Viridiplantae > Streptophyta > Magnoliopsida > Sapindales > Rutaceae > Aegle > Aegle marmelos. The sequence continues at coordinate 15,975,906 of JASUUL010000023.1, forward strand.
ATATAACTTATTGTGTGTCCATTGTCTGTTAACTGTTAATCTAGCTTTTCTATCAAATTCTAAAATGAGAAAGCACAACAAAGACCTGTAATTATGTTTTGGTTTGATTTTGGCTCAGCCAAAAACAATATGAGAGTTTCTTTACAGAAGGTGGTTTCTGGCAATAGATGAAGACAAAGGTGCCTAAAAGTAGTCTTGTTAGAGAAGGTTGTGGTTGAGACGAACGTGAAATCACAATAAACTATTGTTAGAGGTAATGCTAGTAGTGGTCGATGATGACACTCCAACAGTCAAGTAAGTGGGATGTTGAAGGAGGAGAGGGATTTCAAAGAAACCCTAGAATAAGAGAAAAATTGAGTATTTTTGCGAGTCATTGAACCTACTTCTTTTGTGAGACCAACCTATCTTCTAAAGTAGAGTCCCTTGAGAACAAGAAAATAGATATTTTATTACAAAAATTTTAGTCACTAAAAATAACAAATTAGTCACCTTATATTTTCTCGATAGAAAATAAATCGTCACACATTAGTCATGGAATAATATAAATAATATAAGTAAGGACGAGATTATTAGCTACAATTTCAAAATTTTTATCACAATAAGTACATTTTGAGACCAAATTTAAAATTGTCATTAAAAAAAAACCCTTAAGAGATTTTCTATTTCCTCCATGATTTCTTTTGTTCGGTTGGTAAAAGTGAATTGGGAATTAAATTCCATTCTACACCCCCCCTCTTGGGTTACTTAGTTAGTATTTCAGTGGAGAACAATAATAATTAATTGTAGCTTTAGTCATTTTCAAATGATTGATTCTGGATTAATTTTTTACAATGGTGATGCTGGATTTGATTTCTAACTTTCAGCCATTATGCACTTAGTTAGGCTGAGATTTTGTTATGAAACTACAATTCCAGTGTTCTGTTTCAGGGTCTGTGAATTGCCTTGAAAAAGTTCAGTAATTGCCATGTTCCCGCTTTAGATATTGTTCTAATTAATTTGGGAGTGAAATCTTTGACATGGCTCTTGAGGAGAAGCTGATGGACATCTTTTGGTTATTGATTGGATTAATGCCTGCTAACTGGCAGTGTTACCTGTTTAAGATTCTGGGTTGTTGTGTTTACCTTGAATGATTTTAATTTTTTTGTTATGACTGTTGGAATTGTTCATTAATAATAGGTGATTAGTTAATTAATGAAATGGCGTCCTCCCTTCTATTAGAAAAATGTCTGATAAATTAATTACCTTTTCTTTCCATATTGTTGGGACTTGGGAGATTGTAGTTAGTTTGCATACTAGTTCTTTTTTTCTTTTTTCCCCTTTGTCTTTTTCTGTCAAGTACGTGGATTCACTGGTTGAGAGTCTCCCACCCCTTTGTCTATAATTAAAAAATGGGAAAGATCATACTATCTTAAAAAAAAATTATTATTAGTGTTGTTATTGTTGTTGTTACAAAATGTTAAAAAAATTATATCTATAATGTTTAAAATATATATTTTAATTTATATTATTTGAAAGAGGATTAGTATGATATATTATAATCCGATGAATTAAAAATATAATAGGACTTATTTTTATTTTATAAATTTTTCAACCAATCATATCTTATGATAAAGGATAAAGATCCTCCTATGATTTGATATATTATTTGAATAAATATAATTATCTGATTAGTAGTTGATAAATGCATACACAATAAATAATAAATCTTAACCAAACATAGATGAAAATATACGTCTCATAAGACTTTTCAAACTATACATGTATGATCATCCTTTTGAATAAGATAGCAATACTTTATTTTAACATATCATGCATTAAGTGTCAATTGAAAATTGATTATGTATATTAGTTAATAGAAGAATTTCTATCAATATCATAAAGCGATGGGCATTAATTAATTGAAGAAATGACGCATTATTACTAAGAGGATAGGTGTATGTTTGGTAATACAAAAGGAATTGGTTTATCAAGTTTACGTGGGCCATATTGGGCCCATAGAGGCAACGGTTACACATTTGAAAGACCAACTACTTTTGAAACGTGTCGTTCAAAACTACCGCTCCCCTATACGTCGCCGCACCAGCCCACCGACTATGCCCCCCACTCAATCATGCCCGAAGCAAAAACAGGCTACACAGCGCGCAACTCACCTGTACTTCCAGTGTGGACGTCCTGAAACGTTTCACCTGGTAAATTTCTTTGCCAACTTTAGAAAAAAAGTTGTTTGCTCATGATCCATTCAATGAATTACTGAACATAAAGCATTTCACCTTTTATTATTTCTGTCCAGGTACTGTTATTGACAAAGGAGCCTGCATCCGAAGAAAAATGACTTCTACTTGTGTGCTCATGCGGGGATGATTCACGGTATTGCATTCTCTCAAACTTTGCTATAATTTAAATAATAAATGGTCAGAAAAATGGAAAAATAATATTATAAGGAGGTTCCATGTTTTCCAGATCTATTTGGATTCTGGAAGGCTATAAGCTTCATTCTTGCTGTTGTGACCAGTCACCAGATGATGTACTAGTAGGACAAAATAATGCAGATGTTTTCGGTTGGCTTTTCCTGTTAACGTTCTATTGTTTGCAATTAGAGCACATAGCGGCGTACACATTATTATCATTTTCTACATGATGAGGTTCTTCAGCAGATGATTTGCAGGGGCTTTTTATTCGTTATCTTATGTGTATGTGCATACACTTTCTTTCACTGCTTCATCAATGCCATAAAGGGTGTATTTTATGCGACCGACTGTGCTTTTCTGTTCAATAATAATTTTTGGGATCTAAATTATGGAGGCACCAAAGAAGCTCCACAGTCGCGTATGTAGCTAATATATTTACTTTCTAAAAACTGTTTTAGTTCTAAAAAAAGTGGCAACAATATTGCTGCAACCTCATGCTCTTGTAGCAGTAGAATGCTGGGAAAGAAGCACATTGCTCGTTAATGAAGTGCCCTAAGAAATCTTTATAAAAAATTGTGGCGATTGACATTCAGTAGGCTGGTTATCTCCTTTTGCGATTTGGATGTTTTCATCTATTTATATTTTGCTTTTTTTTTTTTCAAATTCTTCTTTCTAGTAGTGATGTGAAAAGGGGGAAAAAATTATAAATATTTTCTAACTAGGGTTTGTTTTGTTAGTAAGTTACTATTATAATTCAAGTTACTATTATAATTCAAGTTACTATTATAATTCAACTCAAATTTTCTTTCATTTTGTTCTTGTTGTTCACGTCTTAATTAAATTTATTTCCCTAAGTTTTCCTAAAGCGCTAGAATGTTTTATTTTGTGTTATCTAGTAGTTGCAACAATCTGCTATGCCCACTTGGCTGCTGCTCATGTCGCAATTCATCAATTTCAATGAAATGTCCGACACATTTCTAGTCACGGTGGCGTGACATCTACTGGTAGTGTCCCTGTTCTTGAACCGCCCGTACCACACAGGAATGTTTTCAACTCTATATTCTTCTGCTAAAGACATGCTTTAAAAACTGCTAGCAAGAAGGATACTGAGATAGACATCAATCAATTTAGTCATGCAGCATCATAACATGTTTGACCATTTAGCGAATGGTATTACCATGACCAACACCGATTCAAATCCAAATGTCAGAACAGGCTAAAAGGAAACAGCATACTTATGTCCGGGCACAAGCCAAACATTACACAGTCCACACTGAAGATTTATAAGGAAAGTCATGTAAGAGTATTATGGTCTCCTCACTTTCCCTGTGACGTATAAGCGTGTTTTAGGTGTTAACACAATGCTAAGAATTTCCAGCATGGCATTAAGACAAACTTTTGTTGACTGAAGAAAATAAAAAACAGTCCAATTTGAATTGCTGCATTTTCCAGAAATGCAAAGCAAGCACCTAAGTTTATTCATGTGTATAAAGTTAAAAAAAGTTTTATTTTGGGGAAACCATGAGTTTATCTCAGTTAGCTTTTTTCTTGATCTTCTTTAATCTTTCAATTGCTAACTTCACTGCTTCATTTTCTTTAATTTTATTTCAAGGAAACCATGTCATTAAGCTTGACCTCCGAAGTAGCTGCATCCAGGATTCTATTAACTCTGGCAGCCGCCTTTTCAAGTTTATCCATCTTGAGTGGCTTATGTTGCTTTTCAACAAATTCAGTGGTTCTGAAATCCAACAAGAAATTATCGACCTTTTGAACTTATCTAAATCTCTCTTATTCTTTTTTTTTTTTTTTTAAGGACTCTCTTATTCTTCTTTATTTGGTCAAATACCATAAAAAATTCTAGAGCTCTCCAATTTGGTGTTCCTTAATCCATCATGAAGTGAATATTATGGACTTGAAATCTAAGATCATGTTTGGCTTAAAGTAAGGGAAGGAGAGGAAAAGAGTAGAATGGAGGGAAAGGAGAAGAAAAGCGTGGAAGAGAGTAGTGAAATTAAATTTTATTACTTAGTTTGACATAAAATTTGATAATGAAAGGAATTACAAATTTTTTTCTTTAGACAAATTTATCTTTTATCTTAAATATTAAATCCTCTCTATATAAAATGGTGGTCCAGTGGCATCCAATGATTTTTTGGTAATGTCTGACGACTTTTCGACAATGTCCGGTGGAGTTCCGACAACTTCCAGTAATTTTCGGCGTGGACCAATGACCTTCTAGTGGAGTTCTGACGACGCCTATCAAATGTCCGGTAATTTTCTAATGTCGGTTAATTTATATTTCTATATTTTCTTGTTAAATAAATAAATAAGTTTATTTATTTTGTTAAGTTTGTTAAATTATTTATTAAATTTAATTAATATATAATTATTTGTAATATTAAATTAATAAAATAAAATTATAAATGATAATTATTAATGGTAGTAAATAAGTTAAAAAGTTATAAAGTAATTTTAGAAATTTTGGTTTCCAACATAAGAGGAATTTGAATTTTTTATTGCTTAGTGTAGAATTTAAATTTTATAATATGATGTATATTAAATTCTTATATATTTTGTCCAACCAAACAATGAAAATAAAAACATAATTTAAATTACTTTCTACTCCTCTATTCTCTCCCCTCAACCAAACACTACTTAAAGTCTAATCTCACAAATCTAGTCGAGAAGTTAAGCAATCTAAAAAACTTGACCTTCTTGATGTTTCTATTTATTCAACAATATTTCATAACTTGACAAATTTATCTTCTTTGACATTTTTATCGGTTCAAGGTTGAGAATTGTAAAGGAATTAAATTTTATATGTTCTCTCCTTAATTAACATACATGCGTGTATTGTTAAATGTATACTTTTCTTGCTAAAAAATCCAATTACAATGTTAAATTCATTATTATAAACTATTATTATTTTTGATTTTCTACTTAATTAATTTATATATATAAAATAAATTTCAGGAAGAATTTTACCTTCACTCAGTAATCTCTCCAAGCTCTTTGATTTTAGATCTTTCAGCAAATTATTTTGCTGGGCGAGCTGCCCTTTCCTAGGCTAATTTTCGTTCTTTAAAAGACCTAGGTCTTTCTGAAAATAATTTGTTTCGTGAGTTGCCTACTTCTGTTGGAAATTTTTTTCCTTTGGACGAACTTGGACCTTTTATTCAATAGATTATTGGGTGAGCTCCCGTGGTCTAGTTGAAATTTTAGTTCTTCGAAGAAATTATTTCTGGCATCATGAAGTTTTTGGGGCAAAGTTTCACATTCAATTAATAATTTTGCCCAGTTGCAATGGTATGGCCTTGTATTTAAGAAAAAACTTAGGTCATTGGAAGTATTGGCCATTGGTAGGTGTAATTTTTCCAGTCGAATCTCATTTTTACTGAGGAATCTTACTCAACTCATCATGCTTCACCTTTCTTAGCATTCTTTTAGAGGAAGAATAATGTTTGAATTTTCACTTGTCTAAAAAATTTAAACGTTCTTTATCTCTCATCAAATAGGTTATTGCTCATCAAAAAACCAGTTCTAATATCACTTTACTAAAATTTCAATTTGTAGGACTGCGTTCACGCAACCTCACTGAATATCCAAATTTCATGAAAAATCAACTTCATTTAGAGATTTTAGACCTTTCTCCCTATAGAATTCATGGAAAAAGTAGCTAATGACTGTTAAGCCCTAGTATGCAGAATCTCAATATCACGAACCTTTCCCATAACTTTGTTATTGGTAGGCATAATTTTTTAGGTCAGATTCCATCTTCATTGAGGAATCTTACTCAACTCATCATCCTTCATCTTTTTTAGAATTCTTTTAAAGGAATTATAGAGCTAGATTAAACTTAGTTAATAAGTTATGGAGAATATTCAAGATGTTGAGATTTTGCACATTAGGGTCTACAACCATTTAAAGATTTCCCCATAAATTCTATTTGAGGAAACATTCAAAATTTCTAAATAATGTTGTTTTTTAAAAAAATTTGGATATCTAAAAAAGTTGCATGAACGTAATCCTACATGCTGAAATTCTATGTAGTGATAATAAAACTAGCTTTGTTGAGTAATAACAATCTATTTGATGAGAGAGAGAAAAATTCTGAACTTTTTATGCTGGTAAGTAAAAAATCTAACTCTACTGCTCTTCTAAAAGAGTTCTAACAAAGGTGAAACATAATGAGTCGAATAAGATTCCTGAGTGAAGATAAAATTCAACCAGGAAAATTACACAAATTGATACCCAATATTTCTAATGACCTTAGATTTCTGATGGAGATAGGCAACTAACGAAAAAACTTGTTAAATACAAAATCTAACCATTGCAATAGAAAAATTACTAATTCAATGAGGAACTTTGCCCCAAAATTACATAATGCTAGAAATAATCTCTTTAAAGAACTAAAACTTCCAGTGGACCATGAGAAGTCACATGATAATTTGTTAATTGAAAAGTCAAGTTCTTCCAAAGGAAAAAAAAATTCCAATGGAAATAAGCAACTCACCAAACAAATTATTGTCAAAAAGATCTAACTTTTTTTAAAAAACAAGATTATCAATGAAAAAGGCACGTTACCCTGTAATTCACTTGCTAAAAGGTTTAAACGAAGGAGTTTGGATAGATTACCGAATGATGGTAGAATATTTTTTAAAATTTGTAAAAAATAAAAACAGATATTAATTAAGCATACGTTAAAAACAATAATAATATATAATAATAAATTTAACAATTAGAATTTTTGGGTAAAAAATATATATTTAACAATAATATGAATGTATATTAATTAAGGAGAAAATTTATAAAATTTAATTACCTTGTAATCCACAATTTTAGAGAGATAGAAATGTCAAAAAAATAGAATTGCTAAGTTAATTAAGTATATGTTAAAAAGATATTAATTAAGTACATGTTAGAAACAATAATAATATATAATAATAAATCTAACATTACAATTGGTAATTTTTGGGTAAAAAATATATATTTAACAATAATATTCATGTATATTAAGTAAGGAGAAAATTTATAAAACTTAACTACCTTGTAATCCACAAATTTTAGAGAGATAAAAATGTATCAAAAAAAAATAGATTTTGCTAAGTTATGAGATATCATTGAAAGTATAGAAACATCATGACATTCAAGTGTTTTTAGATTGCTTAACTTCTTAGCTAAATTTGTGAGATTCGGCTTCTAGAGTTTAAGTTCATGGTATTCATTTTGTGATAAATCAAGGGGCACCAAGTTGCAGAGCACCGAGTTGGAGGGCTCTAGAATTTCTGTTGGGATTTCAAAACCACTGAAAGGAAATCTGAGTTGTCACCACTGTCTCATAAGATTTGTCATAAAACAGTGTAGTTGAGTTCTTACAAATGTTCACCATCATGACTAGAAGATGTGTCAGACATTTCATTGAATTTGATGAATTGCAACATCTGAGCAGCAGCCAAGCCGGGCATAGCAAATTGGTGCAACTACAAGATCACACAAAATAAAACATTCAAGAACTTTAGGAAAACCAAGAGAAATAAATTTAATGAAGACATGCAAACAACTGGAACAAAATGAAAGGAAATCTGAGTTGAACTACAATAATAACTTCTAACAAAAGAACTCTAGTTGGAAATATCTATCATTTTCTTTTTCCTATCATACCAGAAAGAAGGATAAAAAATATTAAAAAAAAGGAAAAAAGATCAAAACACCAAATTTGCAACAGGAGATTGCCAGCCTACTATATGCAAACACCATAATTCTAGTGTAGTTCTTTCAGGGCACTTCATAGTAAGCAATGCGCTTCTTCTCCAGATTCTAGAACTACAAGATCATGAGATTGCAGTAATACTGCTCTCACTCCCTCAAATATAAAACAAGTAAAAGAGAGTAAATGTATTAGCTACAGGTACGGCTGTGATGCTTCTTCGGTACCCGCGTAATTTAGACACAAAAAATTATTATTGAACAGAAACGTCCAGTAGTTGGCATAAAATGCCCCCTTTATGGCATTGATGAAGAGTGAAAAAAAATATATACGCTTACACATAAGATAAGAAATGAACAAGCTCGTGCAAATCATCTGCTGAAAAGCCAATCTCATTGTGTAGAACGTAATAGTCTGTAGGTCGTGATGCGCCCTGATTGCAAACAATAGAACATTAATTGTAAAAGCCAACTGAAATCCCTACATTTTTTGTCCTTCTAGTACATCATCTGGTCACAACAGCAAGTAATTTTATAGCCTTCTAGATACTTCTTGAAAACATGGATTCTCCTTGTAATATTTAGTTTTCCATTTTTCTAACCATTTATTATCTAAATCATAGCAAAGGTTGAGAGAATGCAATACTTACAATCATCCTGGCATGAGCACTCAAGTCATTGTTCCTTGGATGACAGACTCCGTTGTCCATAACAGTACCTGCACAAAAATAGTAAAAGGCGAAATGCTATATTTTCGGTAAATCATTGAAAGGATCTTCTGCACCCTGAGAACAAGTAAAAGAAGATATAATCCAAAGAATGAATACCAGACAAAAATGCAGTTCAGATAAAACATGAACAAGGAGAGGGGATTGAATTATGTGATGTACTCACAGCAGCAGAGGCATCTTGACCAAGATGCGCAAGCTGGAGACTGAGACTGTGTTTATTACTACATCACTACATATATGATTGCCTGAATATATATGGCTAAAGAGCTTAGTAGGGGTAGGCATCTGTAACAACATTTCAAGTTGACAACACATAAAAATAAAAAATAAGTATGATAAAGCTATTGAAGTTACATCTCTAAAATCAAAACAGCAATCATTATTAATAATCCATATCCATCACCATCAACACTCAAGAAACAAGAAAAAGCTTACATGTAGATTCTTTTGTCCATCCATGAGGGAAAGGGAGGAGCAGCTCGAAGAAAATCACAGCTTTCACTAATCATATACCTATCAGCGGAAATTACATCAACTAACTCACTAAAGAGGTCTAGACGTAAGCATTTAAGCTTCATCCAAGAAGATGAATATAGAGTTCATAATTTGAAAAATTGAGTCATCCATATAATATATGGGAAACAATAACATTAAGTACGTTAATTTTTGGAGTTATATGTATATCACTAGTCCAAAAAATTTTCACAATGCATAAATCAAGCCCCATAGATCTATTATTATGATTCAGAGCAATTGTTAGTGAATACCTTCAAGCTCGTCAGCATCTTTATAGCAGTTAAAAGAGTAAATAGATGCTTAAAATGTCAACTCTCATAAAGAATCAAGCTAAAAATATCAATTACATGTTAAGTTTCAAGTAGATGTTTTGCAAAAATAAAATCCAATTTCTTACAATGGAATATTCCCATTCAAAAAAAAAAAAAGAAAAAGAAAAAGGCAGAATGGAGATAATATTGAAGTACAAATTGTAGGCATATAAAACAGCAGCTAACATTTTCCATTAGTAAAACAATCCCTGGAAATTTCCTGGTGTTGTTTCTGCAGCATAACAACAGCTAAACAGCACCTGGAAATTTCCAAGTGCAGTTTTTCTACACAAACAGTAGCGAACCAGCACCTGGAAATATGCAGCTGCTGTTTTTGCTGCATAACATCAGCGAAGCAGCACCTAGAAATTTCCATGTTTTGTTTTTGCTTCATAACAGCAGTTAACAGCATATGGAGACTTGTGTGCGCTATTTTCGTGCATAAACAACAGCAAAACAGCACCTGGAAATTTCCATGTGCTGTTTTTATTATATAACAGCAGCTAAGCAGCACCTAGAAACTTCCAGGTGTGTTTTTATGGAAAAACAGTAGCAAAACAAATTGAATATGATGCTTAAAATAAAACTGCATCCCTAACACACCATTATTAAGCAAACTAAACTCTACATATAATATAATTAACTAATTTAGCTCATCACTCTGTAAGATTTAATCAAAATAATCAATGACATCTTATGTTTAAACTAAAATATCTTTGAAGTCGGAACTAGATCAAAATTGAAGAACTAAGAGAAATTTTTATCAAAACAACTTAAAAATACAAAGAGTATAGCTCAAGAATCTTGATATAATTACAGAGCAAATTAACACACTCTTGTGATGCAGTTGAGAGATAGTAAAGTATAGACAAATGGTTGAAGTTCTATCAAATTCTCCAATTTTCATATTGTAGTTAAAGATGAAGATACAACAAATAAAAATACTTGAGTTATAATTTTTATCTAAAAACAATTAGATTCTCAAAATGAAATTCAAAACACTTCTTCGAATATTTGAGGTCCTTTACAATAGATACAAGTATTTATAACACTTGCACACGACAAAAATTTAAAAGCCTCTTCCTGAATTTGATTATCTAAGTCTCTAGTAGGTGCCAATACTAACATTACAGCACCTTGACCTTGATTATGAAGAACCTAAGTCAGTTACAAAAGGAAAATGTGAACAAGAAGGTTTATTTAGATATTTTATCAAACACTTCGAGGGCTTTAACTCTCACCATCCACTTTTAAATAAACTTATTTTGACAAGGCGCTTTTTTTTTTTTTTTTTCCAAAAAGCAAAATAAATCAAACGAAGCAAAAAAAAAAAAAAAACTCTCAATCAAACAAAATCAAACTAATTTCCAAAATATATATGTTGAATAACTCTATTCACCGCAAGCTTAAAGCCATACATCACATTTCATTGTATTTAATAAGCATTTTATTAGGCTGGCAGATCTATCCAGACATGCACAAGTAAATAAATGAAGACAAGATACATCTCAACAAAATGGGGAACAAACTACTTCAAAATCTTTTTTTTTTTTTTTTAATTTTCGCCCAAAAGCAAACCAACCCTAAAAATTCACACAAAAGCAAGCCCAATTTATAATAATATAAAAAAATTTAAAACATTAGTTCTCACTATCTCTTGGTAGCCTGTGTCATAGATTAACATCATACCTAATTTCTTCATGACGTCAACAATGAAAAGTGATTGCGGCAAAGAGATTGGACAGTCATGTGTGTCAGTGGTGGCCGATGGCTGTTAGGATTGGTTTAATGGCAAGGATTGTGGCAGCGTGCCAAAAAAAAAAAAAAACCAAAGAAAAAATCAATGTGTAAGAATCAAGAATTGAAAGGCCACGAAATCAGTTTAGAGTTAAGCAAAATACGTGAAAATCACATCCGCCGTTGACTGTTGTGGAAGTTGTGCTGCTGTCTAATTGTCTTGGAAGCAGAAGAGGAGAGGAATTAGTTATTAGGGATTTTAATTTCGTTGCGCATGAGATCGTGTAAGGTTAGAGAGTGAGACTGAGTGAGCAGGGCGGGGGGTTGTGCATGTGCCGCCATTTACCGTTATCGAATAATAAGAGAAGAGAGGAAGTAGCTTCGAAAGCCTGCATGAGGTAAGAGACTTCTTTCTTTGCCCCCCACAAATATGGATTAGCCCAACAGGTAGTTATATGCTACACTACATATGTAAATAATATACGAAATTTACACCATATATATAAATAGTATGTAAAATTTATATTACTTATTGTTTATATATGTGGTATACCATACAGTTAGTTATATAGTGGAGAATTCCCATAAATATATATAGCCGGATTGAAATGTGTGCTTGATACCATTTCTACAAGTTTTAAGTTTTGTGAAATTGTTTTAAGTAAACCCATCTCAACCATTGTGTGCTTGATACCATTTCTACAAGTTTCAAGTTTTGTGAAATTGTTTTAATTAAACCCATCTCAACCATTGGATTCATTGTATTAATGTAATACGTTGGTTACATTAGGGTTAGGGTTACACTTAAATGAGTTAGTAATTACACGATGGTTCATTATATTATATTTTGTTTTCTAGATAAAGACTCAGTAATTTTTTTTTATATGCATAATGTAATTATAACAACACAATGTCAAACTTAAATGCTTTAATGATTTCTTAAAGTTGATGTTCTCAATATCTGTTATTTAAAGTTTCCATTCATTTTTAGATTTATTTAGTTACTAACGTGTTAATTTTGTTTGATTTGTTGAGTTATATTTCAATTTAGAGTACTACTTTTCTAAACAAGTAAATTTGTTTCTTCATTCGAATGCACTATTCTTATTAATGGGATCTTTTCTTTGGTTATTTTATTTACTTATTTTGTTTTGTTGTTCTTTCTTCTTTTTTGTTTTTCTTTATTTCTCTTGATCCAGGGGCTTTCATAGCTAGGATTTCTTACTGGACAAAGGGTAGTTTGTTTTGTAACTGAAACTTTTCAAAATTCTGGTAATGACTCTTGCCTTGTATGCCCGTGTTGGCACTAGCCCGGTTGTTAAGGTAATGTCCCTTTATATTGAATCTTAGGAAATTAGTGGGTCAAGCAGACACGCAGCTAAAATAAAATTAAAAAAATAATAAGACATAATAACACACAGGACACTAGAAATTACGTAGTTCGGCTTTTAGCCTACGTCCACGGGCGAAACAGAAGGAAAATATTTTACTAATGATATGAGGATTACAAGTATTGTAATATTTTGGCTCACTACCGAGAACCCCAATACACCCAATCTCTCACTCACTAGACTCTTAAAATATTCTCTAAAAGAAGGAAAGACACTAAAGAATTCGATATAATGAAATGAGAGAAGCCGCGCCATTTTATAGTCAAAATTTGGCTACTGTGCATTTAATTTAATTAATTAAAACACATGCGCCGAATTCATTTTAATTTTTTTCTTCTTTTCTTCTTTCTTTTTTTCTCTTCTTTATCTCTTTCCTTTATTTTTTTTCTTTATTCAAAGAATGCAGCAACAGCCGCATTCTTCTTTCAAATTGCGGGCACCACCTTCTAGAAAAGGTGGTGCATGGCTGTCAACATTTCTCCCACTTGGAGATTTGATTGAGGACCAATCAATTTCCACACCATCCTTTTTGCTTCGCCATTGTTATGTCGCTTACGTCTCTGTTAGGCCACAAGAGGATCTATTCCTGATAAACTTGTCCGCATTGATCGGCTTAGTCAAAACATCTACTAGGTTTTTCTTGGTATAAATTTTCTGTAAATCCACATTTCCTTCTTTTACTACTTCACGAACAAAGTGATACTGAACCCCTATATGCTTTGTCTTGCAATGAAAAGCTGGATTTCTTGCAATATTCAAGGCACTCTGACTGTCACAAAATACTGAAATTTTTTGTTGTTTGTGCCCAAGCTCCTCCCATAATCTTTATATCCAAATAGCTTCCTTGCAAGCTTGTGTAGCCGCCATGTATTCTTCTTTTGTTGTAGATAGAGTTACAACAGTCTGCAGTTTCGAAACCCAGCTTACAGCTGCTCCTGCAAGTGTAAACACATAGCTAGTAGTGGATTTCCTTTTATCAAGGTCTCCTGTAAAATCTGAATCCACGTAGTCCCTGACAGTAAATTCTGATCCTCCATAACATAATGCAACATCTGAGGTTCCTCTGATATATCTCAGAATTCTCTTCACAGCTATCCAATGTTCTCCACCAGGATTCGCCACGTATCGACTGACTGCTCCCATTGCTTGTGCAATGTCTGGTTTAGTACATATTATAGCGAACATCAAACTTTCCACTGCTGATGCATACGGCACTCGAGACATTTTCTTTCTCTATGCTTCACTGCTAGGACATATACTGGAGGATAATTTAAAATTAACAGAAAGTGGGGTAGAAATTGACTTACAGTCTTGCATGTTGAAGCGCCACAAGATTTTCTTCAAGTAATTCTTCTGTGAAAGCCAAATCTTCCTGTTATTTCTATCTCGGTGAATTTGCATTCTTAGAATCTTGTTTGCTGGTCCTAATTCCTTCATTTCGAACTCTCTAGCTAATTGTGCCTTCAATTCTTGGACTCGATCTTTGTTGGGGCCTGCTATCAACATGTCATCCACGTACAATAGTAAAATGATAAAATCATTATCTTCAAACCTCTTGTAATATATACAATGATCTGAATTGAGTCTATTGTAACCAAGGCTCATGATGAAGGAATCAAATCTCTTATACCAACACCTCGGCGCCTGTTTGAGACCGTATAGAGATTTGTTCAACCTGCAAACCAAGTTCTCCTTTCCCTTTTCAGCAAAACCTTTTGGTTAGAGCATATAAATTTCTTCTTCAAGTTCTCTATAAAGAAATGCAGTTTTCACATCTAACTTCTCTAGATGTAGGTTAAATGTAGCACACATCGCCAAGACTATTCTGACTGTTGTGAGTCGAACCACTGGAGAAAATATTTCGTTAACGTCAATACCTTTTGAGCATATCCTTTTCACCACTAATCTTACACGATACCGCCCCACTTGATTATTACCATCACGTTTGATCTTGTAGACCCATTTGTTTTCAATAGCTTTTCTTCCACGTGGTAGCTGCACAAGTTCCCATGTCTTGTTCTTGTGTAGAGCTTCAATTTCTTCCTACATTGCTGTCATCCACAAAGCAACATCTGAGCTGTTTAAAGCTTCATGGAAAGTTGATGGCATTTTATCCTCTGTTAAAAGACAATATGTAACATTGATCTCTGTGACATAATCCAAGTGCCACGCTGGCGGTTGTCTCTCACGAGTTGACCGTCGAACTTCTAGAGCCTCGGACTTGACTGATTCTTGTTCCTCGTGCTCTAGAGTTGCTTCAGAAGAATCTGAATCTTCTGGAATATTTTCCACATGTACTGGCACAGTCTCTGATTTTTCTTTTGAAGTGCTATCATCCTCATCTCTCCTTTGCAGTTGATTTTCTATAAAGATAACATCTTTACTGATGACAATCTTGTGGGCAGTGGGGTCCCACAGACGATACCCCTTAACTCTATCAGCATATCCCAAGAAGATATATCTTCTAGATTTTGGATCCAGCTTTGTTCTTTCTTGGGCATTGTACATCACGTACACAGGACACCCAAATATATGTAGGTGAGAGTAATCTGCTGGCTTTCCTGTCCTTATCTCCATCACTGTCTTCAGCCCAATTGCTGTAGATGGCGACCGATTTACTATATGATAGGTAGTTTTGGCTGCTTCTGTCCAGAATAAATTAAGCAGACCCGCAATCCTCAACATAGCTCGTATTCTTTCTGCAAGAGTTCTATTCATCCGCTCTGCCACTCCATTTTGTTGAGGAGTGTATGCCACAGTAAATTATCTCTGAATACCTTCTTGTTTACAGAAAGCAATAAACTCACCGTCTGTATACTCTCTACCATCGTCTGTCCTTAAGTACTTAATCCCTCTGCCGGATTCAAGTTTTACCCATGCTTTATACTTTTTAAACACTAGAAGTACATCTGACTTTTTCTTAATTGGATATACCCAACATCTCATAGAATAATCATTAATGAAAGTCACCGTGTACTTTGCACCTCCCATGGATATGTCAGGTGATTCCCAAACATCAGAATGAACTAAGTCTATAATGCATTTACTTCTAGCAACAGATATACTAAACTTTAATCTATGCTGCTTACTAGTAACACAATGCTCACAAAATGGTAAACTTACCGATTTGAGTCCTGGAAGTAATTTTCATTCAGAGAGAATCTTCAAACCTTGTTTTGACATGTGACCAAGTTTGAGATGCCACATCATCGTTGATTCTTTTCTATTTAACACGACATATGCATCAACTTCCTGCAGTGTTTCTCTTTTAAGCATAAATAGATTAGCACTGATATTTTCCGCCTTCATCAATATAAGCACACCTTTGACTATCTTCATGATCTCGTTTTCAACAAGAGTTTTGCACCCATGATTATCTATTTATCCCAAAGACAATAGATTTTTCTTCAGACCTTTAACATATCGTACCTTCCCAATTGTGCCAATTGTACCATCAAACATTTTAATTTTGATAGTACCAATACCATTGATCTCTAAGGCATGATCATCACCCATGTATACAGATCCTCCTGAGATAGGTTTATATGTGTGGAACCATTCTCTCTGAGAGGTCATGTGTCAAAGAGCTCCTGAGTCTATGAGCCAGACATCAGATAGCCATTTTCTATCTTCTGAAATAGTTATTGCCTCACTGTAGAGAATTTCACTATCATTTGAGGTACTTGGTATACACCCCTGAATATTTGATGACTCAGGGTTCTTTGCCTTCTCTTCTCTTCTAGTTACTCCAACACTCTTTCTTGACGTGCTCTTTCTTACCATAGTTATAGCATTTAATATTCTTTTTACTTTTGGATTTTGATCTACCATGATTGTGACTCCCACTGGGGCCACGTTCTGTTGATCGCCCTCTCGTCACCGATAGCGCCTCCACTTACTGCGAACTTACTTGTCTGTCTTCCTTACTTTTTTGCTTGCTCTCCTCGTTTAATATGGAGGTTGCAACATCATCAAAAATTAGACTGTCCGCAGGATTATTATTTGTCAGATTGATGATGAGTTGATCATATGAATTTGGTAGACTTTAAAGTAGAAGCTCCGCATGTTTATTTTCCTTTATATTATGACCCAACATTGTGAGTTGTAAAAATAGAGTTTTCAAAGTGTTGAAATGGTCGGTCACCGAAGTGGATTCCGCCATTCGAAGAGTATAGAGTCTCCTTTTCAAGAAAATTTTATTATGTAGCGACTTAGCCTTATAAAATTTTGTGAGAGTATCTTAGATTTTCTTCGCTGTCATTTTCTCTGCCACACTGGATAATACTCCATCTGTAAGTGCCAAGTGTAGATCAGCAATGGTGTTGCCGTCCATCTCATTCCATTTGTCATAAGTTATCTCAATAGGCATTTCTCCAATTACTGCCAAGTAATTATTTTTCCTCAGAACTGCCCTCATCTTCATTTTCCACAACGAGAAATTATTCCCGTTGAATTTTTCAATTTCATACTTTGCTGCCATTTTATTGATAAATACCATACACAAACTAGTGTATCACCTTGAATAATTGTGAGTATGTATAAGAATGCACGCCAGAAAAGTTTCCAAGAAAGACTGAAGGGGTCACAACAGTCCCACTTAAAACCCAGACTCATTAGACTCTTATCGCCTTTGTGATAGAATTTTCCTAGACATGTACAAAACTACACAGTTGCTTTACTCACACTACTATCCCCTGCTTTACACCACAAAATTTTTGGATCGCTCCCACCGTTTCTCGTGAATAGTAACTATATACGTGAATAGTAACCATATACGTGAATAGTCCTATATATGTGAATAGTACCGTATACATCAATAGTGCCCTTTACATGAACAGTCTCGGACTCCAAAAAATATAACCTGACTCTGATACCACTGTTAAGAAATTAGTGGGTGAAGCAGACATACAGCTAAAATAAAATTGAGAAAATAATAAGACATAATAACACACAGGATACCAGAAATTACGTGGTTCGGCTTTTAGCCTACGTGGTTCGGCTTTTAGCCTACGTCCACGGGTGAAACAGAAGGAAAATATTTTACTAGTGATATGAGGATTACAAGTATTGTAATATTTTGGCTCACTACCCAGAACCCCAATATACTTAATCTCTCACTCACTAGACTCTTAAAATATTCTCTAAAAGAAGGAAAGAACTGAAGAATTCGATATAATGAAATGAGAGAAGTTGCCCCCTTTTATAGCTAAAATTTGGCTACTGTGCATTTAATTTAATTAATTAAAATGCGTGCGCCGAATTCGTTTCAATTTTTTCTTCTTCTTTTTCTTCATTCTTTTTTTTCTCTTCTTTGTCTCTTTCTTTTATTTTTTTTCTTTATTCAAAGAATGCAGCAACAGCCGCATTCTTCTTTCAAATTGCGGGCACCACCTTCTGAAAAAGGTGTTGCATGGCTGTCAATATTGAATGCACATATTTTGCATAATTACAGTTGTAATGTAATTTTCTTTCTTACTTGGATGATTTAAAAGTCCAGCAGTCAAAAGGCCAGTTATATTAGGCTTTGTTTCCTTCATATCTAAGTGAAGTTCTTGCCGTTCGTGAATCCAAACTACAAGAGAAATCAGTGAAGATGTTTAGTTATAACCAAAATAATGTTGAAAAAAAATGGTTACAAAGAATCCATAAAAGCATCTATAAATTATCACCCAAGATTTTTACTTAGGCTGTTAGCTTTGTCAGCCCAAATCTTGATGAATGCTTCAAATATTGGCTAATATAAATATAATATGACTGATAAGCTATTCTTATTGAAATTTCAAGTACAGATGGCCTTTTTTTTTGGTGTAATTTATTTTCTATTATTGTTTTTTGAAAATCATAAAAATACACTACACTGATTCTTTATAAAATTTTACCTTGTACGCTAAACTTGCATCTTTACGTCTCGTATGGCCCAATGGTGACATCCAGCTTGGAATCCTACATCCAACAAGAAAAAGGGATAAAAATATGCCAAGAAATCCAAGTAGCACATTAACAGTGTTTATAGGAATTATTTGAAGAGGTGGACTAAAATTAATCTTATATGCAATGTAATCTTTAAGCTCATGGTCAACTAGAAACACAATAATTCTAATTTTCATATGACGTTGCTATATCTCTTATCATACATACATAGATCCATCAGGTTGGTTACTCTGAATCCATTATGTATGGTCAATGGTCTGCAATCTGCATATTCATTTAGAAATCCAAAGAATTAGATTCAAATAGACTTTCAAAAACAATAAATTTCCTTCTTACATTTTCTTTCCCAATCATATTAATAAATAGAATCTTTGCAGAGAATAAGCATATGCAGTTTTGCATGGGTGAATTTTGGTGTTTGAAAGGAAACTATTATGTCAAGTTTCTATACAATATTCCTTTCATGAGCCGAATATAATAATCTGTACCTTTTATAATTAACACTAGAAGAGATCACACGTTCAAATTGAAAATAAGATAATGATAAGAATTTGAGCTCATGCCAAGCAAAGAAAATTAGAAATCCAAAGTCTTTAATGGCTCTATTCTAGTGCAAAGAATCAAAACGACGTTGCTTAAAAAGAAAAAAATAGAAAAGGAGTAAAAATATAAAAACGAGGGGGGGGGACAGGTCCAACTTTTTCCTAGTATCGAATATAAACAAGCTCCTCATACACTGCTTTTTTTCATTAGGACCCGTTGTCTTTGTTAAAGCACCTTCAAAAGCAACCAAATCTTAGGGGTCAATACAAAGGAGAGAAAGTGGAACTTGGTGCTTGTTTTAAAATTCTTCTTCTTTGTGTTCACTTCCTTCACAAACAATTATCATTTTCGAGATCTTCATCCAGCATTTCTATATCAAGTGTTAGCTGATCTACAGATAAATTTTTCAGCACTCTTTGCATAAATAGATAGATGCCCTTTGTGTTAAATTATCTTCATGTGCAAGTCACACTCAAAACTAAAATATTTTTACGGAAGCGGGTTTTTATACCAAGAGCAAGTTGGATTATCCGAAAGTGATAAATGGGGAAATTGATTTTAAAGGTGAAGACAGCTGCCATTTACACAGAAGTCAAAAGAAATGAGGGAGGGGGAAACAACTCGCAATCTAACGCTGTGCAAATATGCGACCAAATTTTGTTTTAAAATTTTCTTCCTTTTAACGGTTGGCAACCGGCAACCTTCAGGCCAATTTTTATTCTGTTCCTACCCCGGGATAAAAAGTCAGGTGACTGGCTAAACAAAAAAATCTCGACCAAGCTTGAGACAAGTCAGACCCAAGGCGACCGTGTCGAAGTTTCACATGCCACAGTAGAAGTCAAAATCTAAACCGATGGTTATATTGCACTCTACCAAGGACGAAGGAATATAGGTGCCCGTGCTGCAGATTATTGTAACTCCCTAAAAGGCAACGATGTTCGATCATAAAAATTTTGTAGAATGGTTTAAAACCATGCGATGTTAGAGTTAATGGAAAAAATATTGACAAAACAACGTCAACTTCGTACCGTATTAGTATTAATTAAAAACTAAAAAGGAATACCTTAACGCAGTGTGCTTGTATAGTTGCACGCCGACGCCGGAAGCACATGGGCGGAATATATTAGAGATTACAATTTTTGAATCAATTTAGTATTTAGTACTTCGTTGCGATCTATCTTATTTGATTAAGCTTATTTAAGTCGTATCTCTAATTCTTCTCTCGTTACGATTTTGGATTATTTTTTCTGTTTTGAGAAGGATTATGATTAAGTTAGCCACTGGCATGTGTAGCTTGTTATTCGTAGTTAATTGTAATGCCTTAAGCATATACAGCCTGTTATTAATAGTTAATTGTAATACCTTAAGCGTCTCAACAGTAACATCCGGTGTTTTCACAATTGAGCTATTTTTCTCCCTCGCGAGTGCCCTCTTTCTTAAGTTCCAATACGGTATACTGGATGACATCCGTCGTCGCTTCTGCGTTGCGCCATTAACTCTGTGTTGTTACTATTAATTGAAAAGTAACAAAGAATGTATTGACGGTATATGATTTTACAGTTATCTCCACGATCGTTATGTCTCCATTATCGACAAGGGAGCTTTTTGCGCTCTAACAGTTACTCCGAATGTGCTACAGCTCATGACGCTCTGCCAAAATTTTTTGGAGTAAAAGCATCATCCGAAACCCTTGCAAACTTCAAAATAGCCCTAGGTTCATCCTCAGCGTTGCGTATTCTTATTTTAATTATGAAAATACTATTGGTTTCTAATTATGGTTTTTTCCTTTCGAGTATGTTCCTAGAATGATTCTCTTTCAAGATCAGGCACTCTGTCCCTCCATCTTTTGACGTTGAATCCCCAGTCTACCAATACCATCTTTAGCAGAATATTCATCAAAACACCGCCTGCATGCTGTATATCATATTCGGATCGTATGTTCTCAGACATCTCGAGACAAAATTTCTATTATGTTTCTCCCCCTTACCCTGTGCAGTTTTGCCGAGATTCAATAATCACCTACACTTAGCAGCCAATTCTTTGAGAAATATAACATGTTAAGAATTTTTGTAATCAAATAACAAAAGGAAGGGCATGCGTGATCAATTTGGCCAAAACGAAAGAAACTAAACAGTTTTCTCACAGACAGAAGATGGAATAAAACAAAACCCGGAGTTAAGGATGATAAGTCTATAAATTTTGTACTGGACTTTACGGTATATTGCTGAATAGTGAACGAGTGTGGTGAATGGGTATAAAAGTCTAATTCAGTAATCAAAGTATTATCCGTAATAGCAAATTAACTTGGGGATATTATGGTAATATAAAATCTTTTTAAAATATAAGTGTCCAGGACAATTTATGGAGCATAAACGCTTCTTTTCATCCCTAAAAGGTTTTGGAGTAATCTTTTTATGTTTTTGTTAGAACAATTAGAGGCAATTAAACTAATTCCTCATGCTGTACGATGTAAGCGTGCGAACATGGATGATATTCGAGTGTGGAAGTTGTGGCAAAAACGACAATGATATAGGGTCTTCTTTCGATGTGAAAAAAATTTTGGTTGCAAGGTGCAAAGTTTAATAGAGAAAAAAGTCAATGGGGGAGTAAATAAACCGTTTGAGGTAAGTTTTTTTAAGATTGTGCTTCTGCAATGCTTGTTGTGAATGTTAAACTAACATTTAAACAATAAATTAAAGATGGTAAGGAATTAAAGTTAATGAAAGATATATCTACACGTGTAATTTTGGGCATGCGTCATACCAAGGTAACGAGAATCATAAAAAAAGAAAAATTCTATGGCATAACGTCAAATTGCGAAAGGTACTTTGGTTGGCTAAATGTGCTCTTCAGGAACATACAACAATATTTTGTTATTTCGTTCGTTCATTGTTAATAAAAATAGAAAAACTCGGCACTATAAGTCAGCAAGCTTTTTATGCCCCTCTCAATACCATTAAGAACACCATCGACCTCTCCAAAATAGAAAAACCCGGCACTATAAGTCAGCAAGCTTTTTATGCCCCTCTCAATACCATTAAGAACACCATCGACCTCTCCCTACATCGCCATGGCTGGACTTTCTTCCAACAATATTGTCTCAAAGACGATGGTTCTCTTCCTCACGCTGTCTCTGCTGTTAATGACTGGCCAGGCAAATGTACTTCATTAGCAGTCCGCATCTAGTTCTGTATACGACAGAGTCTCGCTCGGAATTCCAAATCTCATCCACGACAGTGCCACGTCCGGGGGACAAAATTCAATTTATAGTTCCCTGCAAGACAGCGTCACCCCCGGGGGACCCAACCCGATTTACAATCCCCAACAAGACAAGACCACGCCTGGAGGGCCAAACCCTATCCACAATTCCCAACAAGATAGGTCCGCGCCCAGTAGGCCAAATCCTATCCACCATCCCTCGAAGCGCTCCGGCTCGCCCTAGGGACCGAATCGTATTACCTCTTAAATAATCTCCATCAGCATCGTCATGGTCGCTAGTATAGAATTTTATCTAAAATCTACCGAGATAGCTAGTTTGTTTTTCTATTTAGTTACTGTGCTTGGGGTGTGCATAAGTATCAAATTAAGTGTGTGGTCTCAAAGAATTGGATGCATTTTGCTTGTTTTCATTTTTCGGTGTGTGTGGTTTAGAAAGTTGAGATTGACATGGCTTGAGGTGAGGTGATGATTGAAGCTTTTAGCAAGGCAACAAAAAGCATGTCATCTATCGAAATATGCTTGTTTTAAAATTCTTCTTCTTTGTGGTCTCTTCTTTCACGAATAATTATCATTTTCGAGATCTTCATCTAGCATTTCTATATCAAGTATTAGCTGATCTATAGAAAAAATTTTCGGCACTCTTTGCATAAATAGATAGACGCCCTTTGTGCTGAATTATCTTCATGTGTAAGTCACACTCAATGCTAAAATATTTTTACAGAAGCTGGTTTTTATACCAAGAGCACGTTGGATTATCCGAAAGTGATAAACGGGGAAATTGATTTTAAAGGTGAGGACAGCTGCCATTTGCGCAGAAGTCAAAAAAATGAGGGAGGGGGAAACATCTCACCAATCTAACGCTGTGCAAATGTGCGACCAAATTTTGTTTTAAAATTTTCTTCCTTTTAACGGTTGGCAACCGACAACCTTCAGGCCAATTTTTATTCTGTTCCTGCCCCGGGATACAAAGTCAGGTGACTGGCTAAACAAAAATGTCTCGACCAAGCCTGAGACAAGTCAGACCCAAGGCGACCGTGCCGAAGTTTCACATGCCACAGTAGAAGTCAAAATCTAAACCGATGGTTATATTACACTCTACCGAGGACGAAGGAATATAGGTGCCCGTGCTGCAGATTATTGTAACTCCCTAAAGGGCAACGGTGTTCGATCATAAAAATTTTATAGAATGGTTTCAAACCATGCGATGTTAGAGTTAATGGAAAAAATAATGATAAAACAACGTCAACTTCGTACCGTGTTAGTATTAATTAAAAACTAAAAAAGAATACCATTTGATGTATTAAGGTTGGAATTATCAGCCTTGAGATTTCTGTCACTATTGAAAAAAACTCGATCACTGCTAACTGGTATAGGCAATTCAATAATTTTATAAACTTTACTAATAATTTCATTATTTCTAAAATTGTTGGGTAACTTAGTAATTATAGACTAGGGAAGTTCGATAATTTGAGATTGCAAGAGTAAATCAGTAATTTACGCTATCAGGAGTATTTTAATAAATTTTATACTTTAGGAGCAAATTCATAAATTCAAAACTTGTGGTTATGCGCAATGTAGATTGTATAATCGTGTATATGCTCAATGGTCGTGTTGTTATCCCTATTTGATTTGATTTGGATAAGCTTATTTATAGTTGAAGCTGAAAACTAGCTATTATTCACCGTTTTGCCAGAAAACAGATCGCCCTTAACCATTAACGGTTAACCGTTTGCGTTGGTCAAAGTTACCATTGGGCTCATTTTCAAATTAACGGTTGACCATTAGTAATTATCCTTTCGCCGTTAAAAACTAGAGACCTGCACAATAGAAATTTTCGATCCGTTCTTGCTAAATGGCTAAAGATTAATAAAGAATGTTAGTCTGAAAATTATCGATTAGCCGTTTATACGTTATCGGTTCACCGTTAAATTTTAGAGACCTGCACTACAAATATCAACTGACAGTTCTTCATAAACGGTTAAGGATTAACAAGATTTGACAGGCTGGATATTATTGGTTAACCGTTATATGGTAATGGTTTGCCGTTAAATTCCAGCAACTTATAAAATAAAATGCTTAACTGGTTTGCTTTAAATAGTAAAAGATTAGCGCATGATACATTATCGGTTAACCGTTATATATTAATGGTTCGCCGTTAAATTTTAGTAACTTATAAAATAAAATGCTTAATCGGTTTGCTTTTAACGGTAAAAGATTAGCACATGATACATGTTTGAATATTATCGATTAACCGTTAACATTAACGGTTCACCGTTTATCTTTAGCGAGTTTAAAAGTTTATCGGTTAAGGCTTAAGAAATAACCCTTTCCTAAACATAAAGGTTAGGTTTTATCCTAAATGCTTAGTCGTTAAAAATAACAGTTAGCTTGAGATTGAATATCCAAGAAAAATACCAACATCGAAGTTTGAATCAAATTTACTAAGATTGTCTTTTGTGTTCAAAATAAAATATTTACAACCAAATACTTTGAAATAACCAATATTGTGTTTTCTATCTTTCAAAAGCTCATAAGGAGTTTTGTTAAGAAGAGATCTAATCAACACCCGATTTAAAACATAATAAGTGGTGTTGATGACTTCAGCCCAAAAATACTTAGATAATGTATTTTCATTCAACATGGTCCTAGCCATTTCTTGAATAGATCTATTCTTTCTCTCAATAATTACGTTTTGTTGTGGAGTTCTAGGTGATGAAAATTGATGCTCAATGCCAAAGTCATTAAAAAAAGACTTAAATAAATAGTTTTCAAATTCTCTACCATGATCACTTCTAATACAAGAAATAAAATAACCCTTTTCATTTTGAACCTTTTTACAAAAAATTTTAAAAGCATCAAAGGCAGCATCCTTATTGGCTAAGAACAATACTCATGTATATCTAGAATAATCATCTACAATTATAAATGCATAATACTTGCCATTTAAGCTAGTATATCTAGATGGTTCAAACAATTCCATATGAAGTAATTGCAGTGGTTTTGAAGTAGATACATGATTCTTGTTTTTTAAAGAAGTTTTGATTTGTTTTCCAAATTGACAAGCTTCACAAATTCTATCTTTTTGAAAATTGATTTTTGGAAGTCCTTTAACCAAATTATTTTTTAAAATTTTTGAAATCAATTCCATATTTGCATGACCTAATCTTTTATGCCACAACTAACTATCATCATACAATGCTAAAAAACATTTATCATGAGTAGGTACAGCTTCTATGTCAATAGTATAAACATTACCACATTTATTTTCAACAAATAAAATTTTTCCATCACATGCATCTTCAATAATACATCTAAATTTATCAAAAACTACTTTATAACTTTTGTCACACAATTGACTAATATTAATCAAGTTGTGTTTCATTTTTTCAACCAAGCAAACATTTTCAATTAAGGTTGATGAACTCTTACCGATATTTTTAATTCCTAGAATCTTCCCTTTTGAATTGTTTACAAAAGAAACATCTTCACCATTTTTTATTTTGGTGAAACTTGAAAAGCATGCATAGTTTCCGGTCATGTGTCTTGGACATTCACTATCCAAGAACCATTTATTCTTCTTCTTCTCTGAGCCTTTATCTAATTTATCATTTGATTCATCTCTAATTGTCATAAGAGCTAGATTTGTCATTTCCCGATACTCTTCATCATCATTTGTTTCTTCATCGCTATCGTCCCACGTGGCCACCATTGTTTTCTTCTTAAACTTGTTAAGAAGAGAGCATTTCGATCTTATATGGCCAGACTTTTTACACTCATAGTATTTGATTGCTTTCTTTTTCTCCTTTTAGTTCTTGAAGTCTCTAAATTTTCTTCCCCCACTGGTTTTTTTGAAGAACTTTCTGAATCTCTTTACTAGCATAGCTAATTCTTTATTATCCGGTTCACTTTCTCTATCACTTATGTTTTTCTTTTCTTCTTTTCTTTATTTCTGCTTTCAGCAGCCAAATCTTCTTCATAAGATATAAGAGAACTAATTAAATCATCAATAAGCAGAATGCTTAAATCTTTGGCTTCTTCTATAGCGGTTCTTTTTGGTCTCCATTCTTTAGGTAAGGACCTAATGATTTTCTTAACTTTCTCATTATTTAAGAAAGTCTTTTCTAGGGCTCCTAGGGTGTTCACTTTGTCCGTAAATCTAGTATACACAGAGTACATACTCTTATTTTATTCCATTTGAAACAACTTATATTATCGAGTTTATTTACTGATTTTTTACTCTTTCACTGATTCGTGCCTTCATAGATAACTTCACGTTTGTGCCCAATTTCATGAGCACTTTCACAACTTGGCACTCTATGAAACTCTTTCTTAACTAATGTACAAAACAAAGCATTCATACCTTTGGAATTTAGAGAAGTTTTTCTCTTTTTTAATTCATTCCATTCCTGTGAAGGCTTTGGAATATCTTCTCCAACTTCATTTTTAGTCAATGGCATAAAAGGACCATCATAAACAACCTCTCAAATTTCATAGTCTAAGGCTTGAAAGTAAATTCTCATATTAGTTTTCCAATATGGGTAGTCGTTACTATAAAAGAACGGTGGTCTAGTAGTAGATTATCCTTCTCTAAAGGTTGAATCATTTTGGGTTGCCATAGATCTTTTACTCTAGACAGTTAAGTCCTAACAAGAAAACCAAACTCTGATACCAAATGAAATACTAACTAAATGTTGTGCAAAATTTTATTGAACTCACAAGTGTACGAATCTATTGTAGAATAGATTAATGGTGAGGAGTGTCGATCTCACGAGGAGGTGGATTTTAATTGCGTGTTAAATTAATTTTCTAAGTGAGTAGTTAAATTATAGTAAATTTATCCTAAATTTTGCATTAAAATAGTAGG
Organism: Aegle marmelos; assembly: GCA_030449875.1. Classification (NCBI taxonomy): domain Eukaryota; kingdom Viridiplantae; phylum Streptophyta; class Magnoliopsida; order Sapindales; family Rutaceae; genus Aegle; species Aegle marmelos. The sequence continues at coordinate 16,003,263 of JASUUL010000023.1, forward strand.
AATAATTAAAAATGCAACTATTATAATAAAGCAGCTAGGTATCTGGATCTGCATCAACATGCTCCAGGACTCAATATTCCTTATTAATTCCAATTAAATCATGAGGAAAAATCCACTCCTCATGAACTTATAAAAATTAGAGGGGAAATAAAATAAATTTATCAATTAAGCCCATGTAACATGTTGAGGCTTCACCTTCAACCCAAGTTTGAAAGAAAATTAGCTACTCATTTTTTAACTAGGAATAAAAAGGAAATTTTACTAAAATACAAAGAAAATACAAGATAGAGAAGGAATTTCAGAAAATAAACTCAGGAGTGTCAAATTAGGGGGGGAGCCCTCCTTTTATAGATACAACGAGTAAATCATGGCCATCGGATTAAAAAAATTTAAATGCACAGGATTGCGCCACTTGACAAATTCTGATTGGTTTGAACACATCATCGGGGCTATTATCTCGTGTATATGCATATACCGTATGCACGTTTTTTCTAATCCATTAACATACTACCACGTCATCGGTCAATAGTGCATAAATATTTTTATCTAATAAGATTGTGACACCTCATCAGTCAAGTCACCTCATCAGTCAATGCCACATAATCAGTCAATGCCACAACATTTCTCCAATCAAATACTGCCACATCATTGGTCGGTGCCACATCATCGGTCAATGCCACGTCATCGATCAATGTCACGTCATCGTACAGTATATATGAACAGTGTCATAAACAGTACCTGAATAGTACTATACATGTGAACAGTACTGTATATATGAACAATGATATTTTTATTTTTATACTTCTCTTAAAGTTTTTAACTGTTCTGAGTTCAGATTTACCATCTGTTTTGTCATCCGATGTCTCGTTTATTGTGAAATGACCATGATACTCTTAAAATATGTAAAATACTTAATTATAATAAAACACGCATAATTAAATTCACAAGAAACTTGAATACATAAAAGTAAAGAAATTAGTATAACTTAAAATAAAAAATGATGATTTTCTCCTTTATAAATATATATTTTCTAGTACTCAATACACCCCCCAACCAGTTTATTACTAGTCCCTAACAAATTAAGCAAAATCAAATTCAAACCCAAAACTTTTTTTTTGAACTATCATGTGTATTTAATTCAACTTTATGATGTAAATCAAATAAAAGTATAAGCATTATCTCCAGTCTTTAAGAAATATTATTTCTAAATCAACCATCCACATGAATCAATCAAGTAGATTTTGTCACAGTTATTATAACCAAGCTACTTTCAAGAATGACATGTCAATACCTTAAAATCTCACTGACAGTGACACTCTCATAAAGAAATTAAACCCAATAACAATAGTTACTCTCATGAATGGTAAATTGAGAGAAAATATTAAAGTAATATTACACACTCTCACTAAGATGAAATAAATGTGCCCATAACTTAAAGTAATACGATCTCAAACAAAAATGTGAGTCAGACCAATATATTTATTTATTATTTTTTCTTTTTTCAATTATTATTATTTTTTTATGTATCACTACATCTTTATAGCTCATATAACTAGTTTCTACTTCAAACTATAGTTCCCTAAAATCAAGAAAGACTTTTATTAAGACGTAACGTAAGCTAGGGACATAATGAATAAAGATGGAAAAATAGGGAAAAAAACAAAATATATGTTTGAGGAAAAAATGAGTTTTTTTTTAAAGATTACAAAGTGTAATTTCTCTTTTTTTTTAAACTAATATATAAATTTTGATTTTTTTTCTTTTTTTCTTTTTTCTCTCTCTTTTTTTTACTAAGGCTCAATTTTATTGAACAAACTAATTATTTACATTTTTTTCAAACATGAATGGGTGATAGAATTTGTACGACATTAAGTAATATTTCATATTGGAGTTGGGTCGAGATGATAAGTTAAAAAAAAAAAGATAATAAATTTTCTTTTAAAGGCTCAAAAAGGTTAACTAAGAATATTTCATAAAAAGGATGAATAAAAAGGCTCAACTGGGTCAAAAATGGCCTTTCTATCATCTTTTAGGGCCTAATTAATCTTCCATATCTACTAGTTAGATAAACTTTCATATGTAGCAACACAAAAATTTTTTTTCTTTTTTTCTCTTTTTTTTAAAGGTTGACTCAAAAAAAATTTATAGATCGTGTATCAAATAATAAACTGTTAAACTATATAAATAATGGGCAAAAAGGGTTATTCTCTAAGAAAATAATAGGTTCAAGAACTCACTTAAAATTTATATTCTCTATGTATATTCTTTCAAGCAATTTATATTTTTATCTCAGACATCAACATGTAGAGTAGCAAACATGGTGTAACAAAACTCAAGACCAAAGATAATACAAATACTAAAATTTAAAAGTCATCATGTCAAAAAAATACAAAAAATATATATTTTTTAATTTTTTTAAGAAAAAGAAAACTAAAAAGATGTGTTTCTAGAATTATGACATTCCGTATTTAGCCATCTTCAACTCAAAATTTTGAAAGTGTATATTTATAAAGGAGAAATTAGAAAGAGGAAATTAGAAAAATCACACTTAAAATGAAGTTAAAAAAATGACTGATTTTTTTTTTTTTTTTACTTTCAAACTAAGAAGATGCGTTTCTAAAGATACTACACTCCATATTCAGCCATCTTCGATGTAAAAAGTTAACCACAGTTAGTTCCTACAACGAAAATTAATAAAAACTTAACAAAGATTAAGATATTACACAATTATCAACCATTTTTTCTCCTCAACTAGAATGAAACATTATTCTTAATATGTTAAAAGAAAGAAGTAAAGATTAGAAGATATCACCTAGGTGCTACAACACAGAAGAAAATATTTACAAACGGAGTGTTAAATCTAATTTACACTTCTTACTGCACTACTGCTACCATCATTAGTAGGCCACCCAAAAATTAAGGTCTTAGGATGTGGCTTTGGTCTATAAGCTTATAATAGATCAAGTAGCTCATTAGTGGTGTAAACACAAATAAAGATTTGTTTCACTGTGGAAGGAATGAAATAGTTTTTTATTGCATGGTTAAAAAATACAAGAAAGTCCTAATAAAAGTTATTGACATTTAACAAACCAATGGATTTCTGATGAATGTTCAGATGGGACCAAGATGCTAATGTCATTAATGCCTCTAGAGTTGTAAAATCTCCTGGTAAAAATAAAGGCATCAGCATAATTCAGTATTTCAGTTATTCTCTCTTGCATATCTGAAACGATTAACTCTTCTCCAGTTGGTGAGTTAGACAAACAGCTAAAAGGTTTTAGGAATGTTGGGATGATGCCTAACACTTGGCTCCCTCTGGTATAAGCAGCTTCTGAAACTAGTTTTGATAACCCTCAATCACCTTCTTCATAAACCAAGTGTAGTTTCCTAGCTACTATGCTTCGACCAAGATCTACGGCTGCCTCAATAAATTTTTTGTATTTTCCATAGTTAAATCTAAATAGTACACAAATGTTCTTGATTTGGTTGTTGGAGTAGTTGTTATTAGATACTTCTCAAAAATAATTTGTGAGTACCTTAACAAAAAAAATCATATTTAAGGATCTTGGTGATAATGGTTCACAGCTGTAAATAAAGTAGCATGTCTATGTCAAATAACTCGTGAAGCACATGGCTCGAGAGTAAAAAAGGAAATAGTGAAAAGATAAAGTAAATAATGATAGCATAAAATTAGTAAAGACAAAAATGTAAGTGATCAAACAACAGTGAAATAAAACAACATTGAAATAAAAGGATATTTACAAGTAGTTGCGACTGTGGCTCACATCTTCCTCTGGGTTTACGTCCAAAAACGACTTGAACGCTCTCTATGGGTTGAGGATAGGCTTTTGTTCTCCAAATTTTATTGAACTCGCAAGTGCACGAATCTATTGTAGAATAAATTAACGGTGATGAGTGTCGATCCCACGGGAGGTTGATTTTTAATTATGTGCAGAATTAATTTTCTTTAATGGGTGAATAAATTTGTGATGAAATTGATATAAATTATGCTTGAATTTAAATTACAATGGTAGAAATTAAATCGAACTAGAATCTATTGAAATGACGTGCTTGGGTATCCGAATTTGCATCAACATGCTCCATGGGCTAAATATTCCATATTAATGCCAATTAAATCATAAGGGGGGATTTCACACCTCATAAACCACGCTCAAATAAATATGGTGTTAAAGCTTATCGTGACAAATAATAATAACCTTATATTAGAGTGCTGGTTTAACCAAGGCGGTATCTAGATAAGACTATTATTATTTATCGACGAAAAGTCAAAACAACCACAAATATTAGCGGGGAAGAGAAAGTAAATTTATCAAATAAAACCCATGGGACATGTTAAGACTTCACCTTCAACCCAATCTTAAAAGAAAATTAGCTACTCATTTTTTAACTAGGGGTAAAATGAGAATTTATTAAAAATATGTAGAAAATACAAGAAGGAGAATGAATTATAAAAATCTAAGCTTTGAAATGAATTCAGGGATATCAAATTAGGGGAGGAGAGCCCTCTTTTTATAGATACATTGAGTGAATCGTGACCATCGGATTAAAAATAGTTTGGACGCTCAGGATTGCGCCACATCATCAGTTAACAGTCAACAGTCGATGTTTGTACAGTAACACGTTTTTACACAGTAATACTATTTGCACAGTAACACAGTTTGAATAGTAAATAATTCCATCTATGTGCATGCACCGTACACACGATTTTTGCTCCACTGAAATGCTGCCACGTCATCAATCCACAGTACATAAGAAATTTAGCCCAATAAGATCGTGACACATCATTGGTCAATGCCACATAAGCAGTCAATGCCACATAAGCAGTCAATGCCACATAAGCAGTCAATACCATATAATTCGTTCAATCAAATACTGCCACGTCATAGATAGTTGCCACATCATTGGTCAGTGCCACGTCATCGGTCCATACATATGAACAGTATCGTGAACAGTATCGCACGTATAAAGAGTATCGTATATGTGAATAGTGATATTTTTCTTTTTATACTCCTCTTAAGGTTTTCGACCTTCCTGAGTCCAAATATGACATCTGTTTTGCTGTCTGATCATTCGTTCATTGTGAAATGATCTTGATGCCTCTAAAATACATAAAATATATTGTAACACCCCAAATCTAACACATACAGAGCACGTGAGAGAAGGAGGTTACTCGCAAAATATAATCTCTACTCATAAATACCAAACTGGTATACCTCAAATTCTTATAAGAATAATCCACAAATCACAAGTCACATAAAATAACAAAGTTCTCAAAACCCAAATTACAAGTTCATGATCGAAATAAACTAAAAAAAAAAAAGTCTATTCTTCTTCTTCTTATTTAAATAGGGAACAAAAACAAAAATTTCTAACTTCATGGCTAGGCACACCTATCAAAAAAACTTAATCTGTAAAAAAATAATGACGAGGGGTGAGCCGTCAACTCGGTAAGTAAAACTATTCTTAACACACTAGGCCTATCGATATCAAAAAAAAAATATTGCAAGCCTTCTTTGAGCAAAGTATATTTCATAAATCCATAAGTTTTACAAAAACTATATTCCATGATGACGTAATGTATTTCAATTAGATAACGTAAATCCATAAGAATTCAGAATATCAAAAACAAAGTTACTTATTAACGAAAATCATATTCACATTTACAGAAAATGAAACGTTAGCTCATGTCACGTAGTGTCACCTATAGTCCCGGTGACCCGGCCCAGACAAAATTAGAATCAGAATATTGTGTGCACATTCAGAACTTATACCCAGTACTGGTCCAGACAGATATATCGTGTATTACGATCAGAATCAGAATCAAAATCAGAATAACTATGGACAATGAGCCAAAACATTAAGAATCTTATAATCATCAATAACTGAAATCACACATGAGTATCAAACATTCGTATCAGATTCAGAAAAGTCCATAAAAATAATTTAGGCTTGCAAACTAATTTACAAATAAAATCATAATAAGAAGTCGTGTCACCAGAATAATTTACATATTGAAAGACATTTATAAAATATTTTATTAAAAGAATTCATATTTGAAAACATTCTCATAAACTGATTTTGCTATGATATCAAAGTCCTTTAATTTCTAAATAGTATAAAATTCTTATAATAATATCAAAATACTTATACCTATCCAGTATACTAGGAATGAAGTTACTTACCTCGATATGAGAATCTTGAACTACACACCTCGAAGTCTCTAAGAGTCCTCAACACCTTAACAAATACAAAACATAATTATTAATAACACACTCTAAGAATTTGCCTTTCTAATTCATTCCTGTATAGGTCTGATCTCAGAATTTTAACTCTTAATCTAAACTTCAGAATGACATAATATTCTACAAAACTATTCTAGACATCCATGAGTATCTCATATAAAATTTTGAAGAGGATCCGAGATCAAAAACATTTTTAAAACTATTTATTTTTCAACAATTTCAAAACTGTTTTCTCATAACCTTAACCGAACAGAACCGTTTCTGAGAATTTTATAAAATGAAATACTTATCGTACAATTATGAAATTAAAACTGGAGATACTATACACGTATCTTAATATCCATTTAAAATTTAATAATTTTCCAAGTTCATTTGGTAGTGAAAATAAATCTGTAAACCCGATCGCACTGCTGGAATCGCTGTTTTCCAGTGCAGTGGTTTCTAATTCAAAAATACATATTAAATTGAAAATGAAATCAAATTTGATTAAATAAAATTTATTAAGGAGGCACTATATGTCTATTTTCCAGAATATGAAATTCTAATAAAAATTCGTTCACAAAACATCAGTTTAAAAATCAAGATATCATGCTATACAGAATCATCCTATATTATGCTAAGGGTTGATTAACCAAACTCCTAATTAATCAAAACCCTAAATAAAATCTAAACACATCACATGTCATGCATCAAGATCTATAAAAAAAAATCTAAAACCATGCCAAACATAAACCCTAAATAGAATAATTTACAAGAAATTCTTGAAGGGAATAAGGAGGGTATACATACCGTTTGCTTTGATTGAGTCCTAGGATTTGAGTGAAGAAAAATTATGAACAATTGATAAGAGAGGAAACAAGAATATCATAAGTTTTTAGGGTTATGAAAAAGGGAGATAAAAGATGAATTTATAGGGAATGGAATTTTGGAAAAATAACCTTTTATTCTAAAACTATCTTCTAAATAACCCTTATTAATAACTTAATATTCTTTTCTACCATTTTCTAATAAAAAAGCCTCCATAAATCCTAGTGAAAGCCTAAATTCCATAAGGAATTCTTTTTTTTTTTTAGCGTTACATATATGAAATTCTAACTAGACAACCCAAGAGGGGAGTGGATTGGGTTTTTAAAAATTATAGAAATAAATCACTCAATCAATGCAAAAAAATTTGAAATAATTGAATAAACAAACAGTGATAAATAAATTAAGAGATAGGGAAGAGAAAGCAAACACAATGATTTTTACGTGGTTCGGCTATCCCCACCTACGTCCACGCCACCAAGCACTCCGGGCTTGAGGATTCCACTATGCAAGCCTCCAAGGCTTCAACAACTTACAATTGACTTCCCAGGTGTCAATGGACCTTTACAACAAGAGATTATTCCCAATCTCTTAACCTAAATGTATCCCCACACTTGCAGTCACTCAAGATAAAGGAATACAAATTGATTTATCTCTCACATAATCTTTCAAGGTTACAAGTTAATGCTCAATGTGTGAATGAATGAAATACAAATATGTTTTAAAGCTTTCTGTAGATGGTAAACTCGTATATAAGCTCAGTAGTTGTGTTGTCGTCAGTCCTTGATTTGAAATGGATGAGCATATTTATAGTTGGAGCTGAAAACTAGCCGTTATTCTTTCATCTGACAGAAAACGGTTTGCCGTTAGTTGTTAACGAGTAGCCATTTTCTTTGGTCAATGTTACCGTTGAGCATGATTTCAAATAAACGGTTGACCGTTAAGAATTATCCTTTCGCCATTAACTTCCAGAAACCTACACAACAAAAACACTTGATCTGTTTTCTCTAAACGGTTAAGGGTTAACAAAGAATGTCAATTCTGAAACTTATCGGTTAACCGTTATGTGTTAACGGTTTGCCGTTAAAATCCAGAATCCTTATAATTCAAAGCTCTGTAACCGGTTCCTTTTACTATTAAAGTATTTTAAAGAATTGACGATATCGGTTAGCCGTTATAAATTAACGGTTTGCCGATTACTTCTAGTATCTCACAAATTATCTATCAGTTAAGTCTTAAGCTGTTAACCTTTTAACTTTAAAGGATCTTAAAGGGTTCACGATATCGGTTAGCCGTTATATGTTCACCGTTCACCGATTTCTTCCAGTATCTCACAAAATGCCTATCGGTTAAGGCTTAAGCTGTTAACCTTTTATAGAGCTAAGACAGCTTCACTAACGGTTAACCGTTTAATATAATCGGTTAGCCGTTTATATTCAGAATTGCATTTAACTTACAAATTGTTCTAGTTCTGTAATGAATGTTAAACACATACTTAGTTTTGACTCTTAAGAGAATACTAGAAATTATGTAAGTCTTAAAACACATTTATTAACTTAAACTCATTGTTTGTTATCATCAAAATCAATTACCAGAACATATATATGTTAACATTCTCTCCCTTTTTGATGATGACAAACACATTCAGAATTTTGCTCTCCCTAAGTATATGCTCCCCCTGCATATATGACTTAAAACAATTTTGTTTTGCAAAATGCAATTTTCATTCATCTCTCCCCCTTCATCATTAAAGAAGGGTTAATCCGAAAAGTAATTTGGAAGTGGAGAATTATGACTATTTTTAAAACAAATGGGCAAAGTTTTCCCTCAAAATTTAGGAAAACCATAAATACAATTTAGAAGAAAAACACTGCCAAAATAGTCATATCCCAACAACTCCAATATGATCCAAAAACAGTAATAGAATCAGACAGAACACAGTTTAGACAGATCATAGCCATCAACATCCATCAATAAAAAACACAGTTAATGTCAAATGTTAATACATCCAGCAACACAACATATTAAACAAATCATGAAATCAGAAAATATGTATAATGTCAAAATAGTAGAAACTAAGAATTGCGTCGTGAAATAGGAGGTCGAGCAGAAGAGGGTCGCCGAGAAGAAGGTCTCGTAATGGATGGTTGTGTAGGATGAGAAGAGGTAGATCGTGGAGGAAAAGCGACGGTAGAAGTGCTTCCAGGTTCATACCCAAAATACCCCAGAAGTTGTCTATGTCCAGCAATGATCTCATACTGATGATCGAAACTCTACCTTTTGAAGAGTCTGAAGCTGAGTCCGTAGTTGCTGCTAATCTTGAGAAATAGCATCTAAGTGATCAAAGATCGTCTGCTGGGTCTTAGAAATCTTACGAACATCAACAATCAGCTGATGCAAAATGTCAGTGATAGGTGGCTGAACTGGAGCTGGAGGCTGCTCACTAGCTGGAGGAACTGCGAAGACTGAGAGAGGAGTAAAATCCATCTCAGGCATGTCAAAACTAGAGGGAACTAATGGTTGAGGAACACGGCGAGGAAGCTGATCAGGAGGATAAATATCGTTGAGCATCTGATCATCCTCAGGAGTAATTAAGGTGTCCAGGTTCTTGGCGTTTGTAGTTTTGTGCCATTGGCCATCCTTCATAGTAAATCCTATGCTACTTATAGCATCCCGACCAATTTTCTTAGGTTCTTTATACACTGCCTCTCTTAGTGGTACATGAAAATGTCTCAGAATATGGGTGATAAGACTACCATATGGAAGCAACCTACGGGTGACAGCAGGGGTGGATAACATATGGCATACAATAATATATCCTAGGTTGACAGGTCTCCCACTAAGTAAGCTATCCAACAATCCAACATCCATCCGTGTTACCTCATCTGAATGACCTTTCCTAGGAGTGATTATATGCTGCAGAATGCTATGGACAATGCGAACCTGAAGGGGCAGCAGCTGTGCCCGAAAAGGTAAGCTACAAATATCATCGCTAAGGTCCCTACTACGGCATATGTTTTTCACTCCTTCATTGTGAATAAAATCACTAAATGACAAGGTTTTTCTAGATGTATAAAACGATTCACCTTCATCCGAAATCCCAAGTATGACTGTATTCAGAAAATGGACATCAAAATCAATTGCTATACCACCAACTACGGTAACTATTCTATCTAAACGGGTAACGGAAATTTCCATATTGGAGTAAAATATCCGAACTAGATTGGGGTAAGTCTTATTATCAATATTGACAACTAATTCCCAGGGTCTAAGCATTTCATTAACACTTTTACCACATACAATTAAATCCTCAAAATCTCCAATATCTACAAAGTATGAGTCTAATACCTGTCTACCCATAAAACGATCCTCAAATCGTTTTCGCAATATAGCTGTCGGGAAATGTAGTCTTTCAAATTCAGAAGTCTCCCGTGATCTTGTTGGGTTGACAGCAGGAGTATGTTTTCTCCTAGGTCTCCGAGAGGACTCAGCCATTGAATAAGAGCAAGAAGATTTTTGAGATGAGTATTGAAAGAAATGGACCGAATATAATGTTAAGGGGAAGTAGAGGAGAAGATATTATGCTACAAAGTGGCAAGGAATTGTGAAAAATTTGAACAAATTTTTCAAGTTTCAAACGGCTGCTCTTAGGGTTTCAAATTGGGAATTTTTGATTTTGATCACGATTTGATGTTTTTAATCGGTGAAATTACTCAGAAGTTGATGAGAAAGATTTCTACTGATGTAATTTAGTGCAAAAGGAAGAGAATCTGAGAGAAAATTGAGATGAAAAAGCTTAGGTTTCGTAACAATGGTTGAAACAGTGAGAGGGCAAGTGAGAAGAAGAAAATAAAACCGTGACCAGTTATATACTTTGCGAAATCGGTTAACCATTTTCTGTAAACGGCGAGAGGTTAAATTCTTGAGTGATTATGATTAGTAAACGGTTAAGGATTAAGACTTATCGGTGAAGGGACAGCATCAAGATAACTCTCTGGTATTAATCGGTATACCGTTAATAATAAACGGTGAGAGGATAACGTTTGAGAGCCTTTCTGTTTTGGAACGGCTGACTGTTGAGTGTTAGAAAGTGTATATTTATAAAGGAGAAAATCGTCATTTTACACTTTAAATCTCACTAACATTGCTACTTTTATTTATTTAAGTATTTTGTTATTTAATTATATGTGTTTTATTATAATTGTGTATTTTATATATTTTAGGGGTATCATAATCGTTTCACAATAAACGAGTGATCAGACAGCAAAACGGACGTCATATTTGGACTCAGGACTGTCGAAAACCTTAAGAAGAGCATTAAAGGAAAAGTTACTGTTCACACATACGGTACTGTTCATGACACTGTTCATATATACGGACCGATGATGTGGCAACTACCTACGACGTGACAGTATCTGATTGGACGAATTATGTGAATTGACTACTTATGTGGCGTTGACTGATGACGTGGCGTTGACTGATGATGTGTCACGATCTTATTGGACTAAATTTCTTATGTACTGTAGATCGATGACGTGGCAGCATCTCAGTGGAGTAGAAATCGGGTGTACAGTACATGCGCTTACATGAGATTATTTACTATTCAGGCGGCATTACTATACAAATATTGACTGTTGACGGTTGACTGTTGACTGTTGACTGATGATGTGGTGCAATCCTGAGCATCCGAATTGTTTTTAATCCGATGGTCACGATTCACTCAATGTATCTATAAAAAGGGGGCTCTCCCCCCCTAATTTGGCACTCCTGAATTCATTTCTAAGCTTAGATTTCTGAAATTCCTTCTCCTTCTTGTAGTTTCTTTGTATTTTAATAAAATTTCCTTTTTTATCCTTAGTTAAAATATGAGTAACTAATTTCTTTTTGAGCTTGGGTTGAAGGTGAAGTCTCAACATATTCCATGGGCTTAATTTGGTAAATTTACTTTCTCTTCCCCTATAATATTTGTGGTTGTTTTGACTTTTCGTCGACAAATAATAATAGTCTTTGTCAATTCTGATACCAGTTAAACCGGCACCCTAGTATAAGGTTATTATTATTTGGCACGATAAGCTCTTGGCACCATACTTATTGGAGAGTGGTTCATGAGGTGTAGAATCCCCCCTTATGATTTAATTGGTATTAATATGGAATATTTAGCCCATGGAGCATGTTGATGCGGATCCAGATACCCAAGTGTTTTATTATAACAGTTTCATTCTTAATTATTCCCGCTATTTTAATTCAACAATTTAGGACAGAATTACCATAATTTAATTGTTCCCATTAAAAAGAAAATTAATTCTGCATATAATTAAAATTAACCTCCTCGTGGGATCGACACTCGTTACCATTAATCTATTTTACAATAGATTCGTGCGCTTGCGAGTTCATTAAAATTTGCACAACAGTTTTTTTGGCAGTTCGTTGTTTTAGGTAAGTTATTTTAATTTGTTGAATTAATTTTTTTTGTTTTCTTGTATTTTTTCTTATAAAAAAATAATAATTTTATAATTTAATTTTTGTAATTTAAATTTTTACAATTTAATTTCTGTAATTTAAATTTTTGCAATTTAATTTTATTGTGTGATTTCTTTAAATTTCTGTACTTTAATTTTTACTTTACTTTTCTTTGTAATTTGTTTTGTTTATCTTGTAATTTATTTTAATTTATTCGTAAAATTAATTCATAGAATTAATTTTTTTAAGTAATTTTTTTTGCTTTCCTTAAAAATTAAAAAATTAAAAAAATATAAAAAAAATTAAAAAAAGTGAATTTGTAATTTAATTTTGGTAATTTAAATTTCTTTAAATTTCAATAATTTAATTTCTTTGTAATTTCTCTAAATTTCTATAATTTAATTTCTGAGTTATTTTTCTTTGTAATTTTTATTTATTCTGTTAATTTATTATTCCATAGAATTAAATTTTTTTAAGTAATTTTTTTCCTGTAATTTAATTTTGTTTCTTTTTCTCTTCTTTATATTCTTGTAATTTAATTTTTTTATTTTTCGTTGTAATTTATCTTTTTATTTTATTTTTTTAGTTAATCTATTTCTTGTATTTTCTTTTTAGCACTTGAGTGTATATTCATTGTAAGGTTGTAACAACTTCACAAGGTTAGTATCGTAATTTCTCCTCCTCTTTATTTTCATTTATTTTATTCTTTGCATGCATGGTCGAAGGTCATTATCACCTAATCTTGAACCTTTAGATCTCGATTTGGAAAAAACACTTCGCACGCACAAATACACTGCCTTTGAAAAGAAATTTAAAATGGAATTGCAAAATCAGCAACCAGAACCACAAGAGAGGCCATTTAAGGATTATTTTAGTCCTTTAGCTAATTTGAGCACATCATGCATAAGGTACCCAAATGTAGCTGCTAGGAGTTTTGAATTAAAACCTAGTGTGCTAAACTGTCTCCCCACATTCTATGGCCTAGAAAATGAGGACCCATATAATCATCTGAATGATTTTCATGCTATTTGTCAAACTTTTAAATACGAGAATTTTTCAGATGATGATGTTAAACTTAGATTATTCCCATTTTCATTAAAAGATAGAGCTCGCTCATGGTTTAATACAATGCCTGCTAATAGCATTACATCATGGGAACAAATGGTAACTAAATTTTTAAATAAATATTTCCCAGTTCATAAAACCAATGCTATTCGCAGGGAAATTTCAGAGTTTACTAAAAGAGACGACAAGCAGTTTTTCGAAGCATGGGAGCGATTTAATGGGCTACTCTTGAAGTGTCCACATCATGGGTACGAGAAATGGCACCAATACCAATACTTTTTGGAGGGATTATTGCCACATATGCAAGAATGGCTAATGGCAACTAGTGGAGGAGAGTTAATGTCCAAAAGCGCATCAGAGATTTGGGAATTTTTCCAATGGCAATCGGATAATTCTCAACAACGAAGTCGATCACTCAGAAATATCAGGAGAATTAAGGGAGTGAATGAGGTTAATATTGGCGAGTCAATCTCAGGAATTAAAGAAGTCAAAGAGATGGTCGAAGGCCTTGCTCGACAAATAGCATCTTTGACAACCGCTAAATCAACAGAGCCACATGACCATGACTCATATTCAGATCAAGCCAATGCCATAGGTATCATGAGAAAACCATCAAGCTACAACCCTTACTCCAACACATATAACCCTGGATGGAGAGATCACCCCAATTTTTCATGGTCTCAAGGATTCCAACAAAATGGACCATCAGTTCCACCTCCACCAATGCAACCAGTTCCTCAAATGTCTCAAGCCTCTCAACCACCATTTAGACCATACAATCAGAATCCCAACCATTCTCAACCCAAACCATGGGAGGAGACATCCCAAAATTTCAGAAATCTTACTAACTCCAAGATCGAGCAGCAGAACCGCACCATTGATGAATTACGAAATGAGATGAGAGCGAGCTTCAACTCACAAGCTCAATCTGTTTCAAGCCTTGAGAAAATGGTAGGACAACTTGCCTCTTCAATTCAAACATTGGCCATGACTGTTGAAAAAGGTAAATTCCCAAGTCAACCAGTGCCCAATCCTAAAGCAGTAAATAAAGCAAGTTCTAGTTCACCACAGCAGCATGGAGAGGTCAAAGCAGTGATGACCTTGCGAAAAGGAAAAGAAGTTGACAACAAAGTGGAGATGCCAAAATCAACTCAAATTGTACCTGTGAACTCGGAGGAATCATCATCAGAGGAGAAAGAGGAAACCAACTCACGAGAATATGTTCCTAAAGCTCTATTTCCTCAGAGGTTAGCTAAAGGGAAGAAAGGAAAATCCACAGGTGAGATTCTTGAAATCTTCAAACAGGTAAGTGTTAACATCCCTTTACTTGAAGCTATAAAATAAGTGCCATCATACGCCAAGTTTCTTAAAGACCTTTGTACTAAAAAGAGAAATATTCATGTTCAGAAAAAGGCCTTTCTAACAGAAAATATTAGTTCTACACTCCAACATAAAATGCCTCTAAAATGCAAAGATCCAGGCTCCCTCACTATCTCATGTAGTATAGGGAACCACACAATTGAGAATGCTTTGTTGGATTTAGGAGCTAGTGTAAATCTGTTGCCTTACTCTGTTTTTGTGAAATTTGGACTGGGTGAATTACATCCAACTCTAGTGGTGTTACAGCTTGCAGATCGGTCCATAAAAATACCTCGTGGTATTGTGGAGGATGTGCTTATCCAGGTAGACAAGTTTTATTTTCCTGTTGATTTCATTGTAATTGACATTCAACCAGTGCAGGATTCAAAGAAGCACATTCCCATTATTCTGGGCCGACCTTTCTTGGCAACTACCGATGCACATATTCAATGCAGAACCAAAAATATGCAGTTGTCTTTTGGCAATATGACCATGGAACTCAATATCTTTAACATTGCTAAACAACCTCACAGTGCAGATGATGGAATTGTTAATGTGGATTTAATAGAAACACTAGTTGATAACAATTTTCTTTCAAACCTTAGTGATGACCCTTTGCAAACTTGTTTAACTCACTTTGGTTTAAATTTTGATATTGATGATTGATTGATGAAGTCAATGCTCTACTTGACTCAAAGACCATCCATGGACACTAATAAATGGAAGTCAAGAGTTGAACAACTAGTGCTGTCAGAAAAGAAACTCAGCCCATCATCAGAATCACCACCAAAACTCGAACTCAAGCCATTACCCAACACTTTAGAATACGCATTCTTGGGAGAAGAAAGCACTTTATCAGTAATCATCTCTTCTTCCCTCAATGACGAACAAAAAGGTAAGTTGTTGGATGTTTTAAAAGAACATAAAGGAGCATTAGGATGGACCATAGCAGACATAAAAGATATAAACCTAGTAGATTGCATGCATTACATTCATCTTGATGAAAATGCTAAACCTACTAGGGAAATGCAATGTCGGTTAAATCTTAACATGAAAGAGGTTGTCCGCACTGAAGTCCTTAAGCTATTAGATACAGGTATCATTTACCCTATTTCTGATAGTTCGTAGGTCAGTCCTGTGTAAGTTGTTCCTAAAAAGTCAGGAGTTACAGTAGTCATCAATGCTGATAATGAATTAGTACCCACTAGAGTAACTACAGGATGGCGTGTATGCATTGATTACAGAAAGTTGAATTCTGTCACACGTAAAGACCATTTTCCTTTACCATTTATCGATCAAATGCTTGATAGATTAGCGAGTCATGAGTTTTATTGCTTTCTAGATGGTTATTCAGGGTACAATCAGATTCCCATAGCACCAAAAGATCAAGAGAAGACCACCTTCACTTGTCCTTTTGGCACTTTTGCATATAGGAGAATGCCATTTGGATTATGTAATGCACCTGCTACATTTCAACGATGCATGTTGAGCATTTTTTCTGATATGGTTGAACGATTCCTTGAGGTTTTTATGGGTGACTTTTCTGTTTTTGGAGATTCGTTTGATCAATGTTTACATCATCTAACACTAGTTCTGTAGTGATGTATCGAGAAGAATTTAGTCTTGAATTGGGAGAAATGCCATTTTATGGTTAAATAAGGTATTGTTCTCGGTCACATCATTTCAAGCAAAGGTATTGAGGTTGATAAAGCCAAGGTGGATCTCATTTCCAATCTTCCTCCACCTAAAACAGTCAGAGAAGTAAGATTTTTCCTTGGGCATGCTGGTTTTTATAGACGTTTCATTAAAGATTTTAGCAAAGTTTCTAGATCCTTATGCAATTCACTTGCTAAGGATGTACCTTTTGTCTTTGATGATTCATGTCTTGTGGCATTTGAAAAACTAAAGCAGTTGTTGACATCATCACCCATCATTCAGCCCCCAAATTGGAACTTACCATTTGAGCTTATGTGTAATGCATCTGACTATGCAGTAGGAACAGTATTAGGACAATGAGTTGATCGAATTCCCCATATGATTTACTATGCTAGTATGACATTGAATGATGCATAGTTGAATTATTCAACCACTGAAAAAGAAATGCTAGCAGTTGTGTTTGCATTAAAAAAATTTCGATCTTATCTCATTGGTTGTAAAATAATTATATTTACAGATCATGCTGCTCTTAAATATCTTCTTACAAAGAAGGATGCAAAAGCTAGACTAATTCGTTTGGTGCTACTCTTGCAGGAATTTGACTTAGAATTCAAAGACAAGAAAGGAACAAAAAATGTTGTGGCTGATCATCTTTCCCGTCTCCATTTTGACACAACAAAAGAACATTTACCTTTGAATGAGTCATTTCCAGATGAACAATTAATGAGTGTGGAAGTAGTACCATGGTATGCTGATATAGTTAATTATCTTGTTACAGGTCAACTTCCAGAGCATTGGACTAAACAAGACAAGGCCAAATTCTTTGCAAAAATAAAGAATTTCTTTTAGGATGATCCTTATCTATTTAAATACTGTGCAGACCAAATTATTAGACGATGTGTCCCAGAGAATGAATTTCAGAATATCCTTTCTTTCTGCCATGAACAAGCTTGTGGGGGCCACTTCAATGCTAAGAAAACAGCTCCTAAAATTTTACAATGTGGTTTCTATTGGCCAACTATATTTCGAGATGATACACCTTTTGTTCTTCATGTGATAGGTGTCAAAGAATGGGCAGCATTACACGAAGGAATATGATGCCACTAAACCCAATTCTGGTGGTTGAAATTTTTGACGTATAGGGTATCGATTTCATGGGACCCTTTCCCACATCTTTTGGCCATCAATACATATTGGTCGCTGTTGATTATGTTTCGAAATGGGTAGAATATATTCAATTTATTAACAATGATCATAAAGTGGTAATAGGATTTTTGAAAAGCAATATTGTTTCCCGCTTTGGATTCCCTCGAGTAATAATTAGTGATGGTGGTGCCCACTTTTGCAATAAATTTTTCAAAGCACATTTGACAAAGTACTCCATCACTCATAAAGTGGCGACCCCATATCATCCATAGACCAGCGGCCAAGTTGAGATCTCCAATCGAGAAATAAAGCACATTTTAGAAAAAACAGTGAGGCCCGACAGAAAAGATTGGTCGTTGCGGCTTGATGATGCATTATGGGCATATAGAACGGCTTTCAAGACTCCGATTGGGATGTCACCCTACAGGCTAGTGTACAGAAAAGCATGCCACCTACCTGTGGAACTCGAGCATCGTGCGTACTGGGCCATCAAGAAATTCAATTTTGACATACAGCAAGCTGGCTCAGAAAGAAGATTACAGTTGGCAGAACTTGAAGAAATTCGAAATAATGCGTACGAGAATGCCAAAATTTACAAGCAACGAATGAAAGTCTTTCACGACAAGCAAATTATGCGAAAATCTTTCACTCTAGGTCAGAAAGTACTTTTATTCAATTCTCGCTTACACTTATTCCCAGGTAAGTTACGCTCTCGATGGTCTGGCCCATTTATTGTTCATACTGTTTTTTCACATGGGGCAATTGAAATTAAAGATCCAATGAATGGTGTCACTTTCAAAGTTAATGGTCAAAGATTAAAGCCATATCTAGAATACCAACCACATGGAGAGGACAGCGAAATAAATTTGAGTGACCCACCTATTTTAAATTGAGGTTTTACTTTTCGGTGATTTGATTATTTATTTTCTTTATTTTCTTTCTTTTATTCATTCTTTTGCTGATTGAAATTATTTTTTTTGTGTTTGTTTAACCGTTAAGTTTTTCTTATCCATTTAATCATGAGACAGTTCCTCTTAAACATTCTTAGACAGTTTCGACGTATACAATCTCATCTCAGAGGTCAGATACGATTTTGTAAAACACATCGTATCTGGCAGCTACAACCACCAGAGTTAGTAGCCTATGTTGAGGATTTAGAAAGCCAACTCTGAGAAATTGAGAGAGGCATCTACGACATCCAATTGGAGTTTGAGGTAAATTCAATAAAAGGACGATTTTAGTTTGTTTTGTGTGTTTTAATTTATTTTCTTGTTTGTGTGTTTTAGTTTGCTTTGTGTGTTTAAAGTTTGTAACCCCGGTCAAGTGGCAGATAACGGTACTCTGTGACAATCAAGTTGGTTACTTTAGTTTTCCCACAATAACTAATATTCTGAGACGAAGGTATGGACAGAAATGAGATTTTAGAAAAGCTTCACAAACGATTCCCTTCGCTTCCTCAGAATGCCCTACTTTTAA
Organism: Aegle marmelos; assembly: GCA_030449875.1. Taxonomy (NCBI): domain Eukaryota; kingdom Viridiplantae; phylum Streptophyta; class Magnoliopsida; order Sapindales; family Rutaceae; genus Aegle; species Aegle marmelos. Next base: position 16,022,492 of record JASUUL010000023.1, read on the forward strand.
TTTATAAAGCCCGGTCCGAACGCATGTGATTACTTATGAAGAATAACATCCCTGCTGACATCCGTTAGTTAATCGAGGCAAAAGTTCGCTTAGCAGGTGAGTTACCTCCCAGATTTATTGCATACATGCCTGGTTGTGGTAAAGAAAATTATGCGAGAAAACGACGAGCTCGAAGACTTTCTGTTGCTTGTCATAAATGTGCCAGAATGATATGCAATAAAAAATCATGTTCTTTAGGAATGGTGTCTGATAACAGAGAAGATAAGATTCAATTCATTAGGGATGGCTTGAATAAGGAGTCATTGGATGATATCCTTTTGTCTCTTGAAACGCATCCCAGTGGATACGTCCAACATGCAATACTTCAGTTATGGCCGTTATTCCAGAAAGAATGTGCAAACTATAGTCTCGGGAATCTGACTATAAAAGACCCTGTTTGCCAGTTTGTAAGAAAACTGAATGGGAAGCCTATCCTCGACCCATAGAGGGTGTTCAAGCCGTTTCTGGACGTAAAACTAGAGGAAGATGTGAGCCACAATCACAACTATCTGTAAATATCCTTTTACCTCTCTGTTCTTTTATTTCACTGTTATTTTACTATTTGCATTATTGTTGTTTAATAATTTCATTTACTTTTTCTTTTTTAACTATTTTCTTTTTGACTTTTGAGCCATGTGCCTTACACGTTAATTGACATAATGTCCTATACACAGCTGTAACCAACTGTCACCAAGGTCTTTAAATGTGAATTGTTTTTACTGAGCACTCACAAGTTGTTTTTGAGCAATATCTTAATGACAGCTTCTTCTAGTAAACAATTCAAGAACATTTGTGTGCTTTCTGGGTTCCATTATGGCAAACATAAAGAGTTCATGGAGGCAGCTATAGATCTTGGTCTAAGAATAGCAGAGAGAAAATTGCACTTGGTGTATGGAGGAGGTGACCGAGGGTTATCCAAAATGGTATCGAGGAAGTCGCTTTTGTCAGAGGGAGCCAAGTGTTAGGCATCATCCCTCAAATCCTAAAACCTTTGGGTTGTTTGTCTCATTCACCAACTGGAGAAGAGTTAGTCATCTCAGGTATGCAAGAACGAATAACTGAAATGTTAAATCATGCCGATGCTTTTATTTTCCTTCCAGGCGATCTTACAACTCTTGAGGCACTAATGATATTAGCATCTTGGTCCCATCTGAACATTCATCAGAAACCCATTGGTTTGTTAAATGTCAATAACTTTTATGATGACTTTCTCACATTTCTTAACCATGCAATAAAAAATTATTTTATTCCTTCCTCAGTGAAAAACATCTTTATTTGTGCACATACTGCTAATGCGCTGCTTGATTTGTTACAAGCTTATCAACCAGAGCCAAATTCCAAGGCTATTGTGTTGGAATGTTCAAATAATGATGGTAACAGTAGCGGCAGTAAGAAGTACAAATTAGATTTAACTCTCCGCTTGTAAATATTTTCTTCTGTATTGCAGCACCTAGGTGATGTCTTCTAAACTCTACTTCTTTCCTTTCAAACATTGAGGACAATGTTTCGTTCTGATTGGGGGGAGGGAATAGTGGACAATTGTGGAATGTTGAACTAACCATGATTAACTTTTTGAATATATATATATATATATATATATATATATATATATATATTTGTGTGTGTTTCTAACCTTTCATTTTTCTCCTTTATAAATATATGTTTTCAAGTTTTTAAAGTCGAAGATGGTTGAATATGAAATGTAGTAACTCTAGAAATGCATCTTCTTTTGTAAAATAAAAAAATAAAAAAAATTCATTTTTTTTAATTTTTCTGCATGTATTTTTTCTTTTTATGTTTAGAATAGGTTGGGGGGAAATAATTCTATTTAAAAAAAAAATTTGTGAGTTCTTGATATTGAATGATATGATGACTTTTGAATTTTAGTATTTGTATTATCTTTGATCTTGAGTGATGTTACACCATGTTTACTATTTTACATGTTGATGTTGGGGACAAATATGAGTTACTTGAAAGAATGCACATGTCATAATAAATTCCAAGTGAGTTTTTGAGCCTATTAATTTTTCTTGGAGAGTAACCCTTTTTGCCCATTCTTCATGTAGTTTAGCAGTTTATTATTTCATACATGATCTCTAGATTTTCTTTGAGTCAACCCTTTAAAAAAAAAAGTGTGTGTTACTGCATCTAAATGTCCACTTAATTAGTAGATATGGAAGATTATTTAGAGTCCTAAAAGATGATGGAAGGCCATTTTTGACCCGTTTGAGCCTTTTTAGCCATCCCTATTATTTAATATCCATAGTTAGCCCTTTTGAGCCTTTTATTAAAAAAAAAACCTTTTCTTTATTAACTTATCATCCTGACCCACTCCAATTTGGAGTATTACCCGATATCATACAAGTTCCATCCACCTATTCATGTTTGAGAAAAAAATATAAATAATTATTTTGTTCAGTGAAGTTGTGCCATATAAAAAAAAAGAAAAAAAAGAAAAAAAAGAAAAAAAAAGAAAAAAAAGGAAAAAGAAAGAAAGATTTACAATAGTAATAAATAAGCAAAATGTATCCTGTAAAAAGTTCTTGAATTTTTTTTTCTCAAACATATATATTTTGTTTCCCTATTTTCCTTTCTTTGTTAGCCATGTCCTTAGCCTACGTTACGTCCTAATAAAAGTCCTTCCTAATTTTAGGGAACTATAGTCTAACATAAAAGCTAGTTATATGGGTAATTAAGATGTAGTGATGCATATAAAATAAAAAAAAATGATGAATACATTGGGTTGACTAATACTTTATTTGAGATCGTATTATTTCTAAGCTATGGGCATATTTTTCATCTTGGTGAGAGTGTGTGATATTTTTTTATTATTTTCTCTCAATTTACCATTCATTGTAGTGACAAAATTTCATTGGGATTAATTTCTTTGTGAGAGTATCACTACAACCGGTGAGATTTTGGGGTTGGATATGTCATTCTTGAAAGTAGCTTGATTATTATTGCTACAACAAAATCTGCTGGACTGATACATATGGATGGTTGATGTGGGTGTGATATTCCTTTAGACTAGAGATAATGCTTAAACTTTTATTTGATTGTTATCATTAATCTGATTGAATAAACACGTGTGTTTAAAAAAAAAAATTTTGAATTTTATCTTCGCTTTATTTGCTAGGGACTAGCAATAAGTTCTAGTTGAAGTGTGTTGAGTGTTAGAAAGTGTATATTTATAAAGGAGAAAATCGTCATTTTACATTTTAAATCTCACTAACATTGCTACTTTTATTTATTTAAGTATTTTGTTATTTAATTATATGTGTTTTATTATAATTGTGTATTTTATGTATTTTAGGGGTATCATAATCGTTTCACAATAAACGAGTGACCAGACAGCAAAACGGACGTCATATTTGGACTCAGGACGGTCAAAAACCTTAAAAAGAGCATTAAAGGAAAAATTCTTGCATTCACACATATGTGTCGTTCATGACTCTGTTCATGTATATACGGGACCGATGATGATGGCAACTACCTATGACGTGGCGATGCTCGATTGGAGGAATTATGTGGATTGATTTGCTTATGTGGCGTTGACCGATGACGCGTGGCGTTGACCGATGATGTGTCACGATCTTATTGGACTAAATTTCTTATGTCTTGTAGATAGATCGATGACGCAAAGATCTCGGTGGAGTAGAAATCGGGTGTATTAAGATACATGCGCTTACATGGGATTATTTACTATTGGCGGCATTCTGTATGCATTTAATGTTGATGTTGATGTTGACGGTTGTTGGTTGATTGATTGATTGTTGATGACGTGGCGCAATCCTGAGCATCCGAATTGTTTTTAATCCGATGGTCACGATTCACTCAATGTATCTATAAAAAGGGACTTTCCCCCCTAATTTGGCACCCCTGAATTCATTTTTAAGCTTAGATTTCTGAAATTCCTTCTCCTTCTTATAGTTTCTTTGTATTTTAATAAAATTTCCTTTTTTATCCTTAGTTAAAAAGTGAGTGGCTAATTTCTTTTTGAGCTTGGGTTGAAAGTGAAGTCTCAACATGTTCCATGGGCTTAATATGGTAAATTTACTTTCTCTTTCCCTCTAATATTTGTGGTTGTTTTGACTTTTCGTCGACAAATAATAATAGTCTTGTCTAGTTCTGACCTACAGTTAAACCGGCACCTAGTACAAGGTTATTATTATTTGGCACGATAAGCCCTTGGCACCATACTTATTGGAGAGTGGTTCATGAGGTGTGGAATCCCCCCTTATGATTTAATTGGTATTAATATGGAATATTTAGCCCATGGAGCATGTTGATGCGGATCCAGATACCCAAGTGTTTTATTATAACAGTTTCATTCTTAATTATTCCCGTTATTTTAATTCAACAATTTAGGACATAATTACCATAATTTAATTGTTCCTATTAAAAAGAGAATTAATTCTGCATATAATTAAAATCAACCTCCTCGTGGGATCGACACTCGTCACCATTAATCTATTCTACAATAAATTCGTGCGCTTGCGAGTTCATTAAAATTTGCACAACACTGACCGTTTAATTTTAAACGGTGAGGGAGTAGAGTGCTAACAAAACATTCAATTTCTGGAAATAAACGGTGAACCGTTTATATGCAAAACGGTTATCCATTTATTAAAACGACAACGGCTGACCGTTTAATTGGAACGGTGAAAGGATAGAGTGCAAACTTAACAATGTTTTAGTTTCTGGAAATAAACGGTGAACCGTTTACATGAAAATGGTTGTCCGTTTATTGCACGACATTTCATAATACATTTAACAACTGCACCAATCAACTAAAGCATATACACATAATCACAATACATCATCAAAATATCAAGTAATAATAATTTCAATATCATAGTTAATGATGTTAATGCGAAGACATCATCATTCCAAGTTCATGTCTGATTTTCAAAAATTGTTCTTCACAAAGGGGTTTTGTAAAAATATCAGCAAGTTACTTTTCTGTAGAAACAAACTCTAACACAATATCACCCTTTTGAAAATGATCTCTTAAGAAGTGATGCCTAATTTCTATATGCTTGGTTCTAGAGTGCTGAATGGGATTTTTTAAAAGATTAATAGCACTAATATTATCACATTTGATAGGAATTTATTCAAGTTTAATGCCATAGTCTCTAAGTGTTTGTTTCATCTAAAGGGCTTGAGCACAACAACTACCTGTGGTAATATATTCAGCTTCAGTGGTTGAAAGTGCTACTGGGTTTTACTTCTTACTAAACCATGAAACAAGTGCATGACCTAGAAAATGGCAAGTACCGCTGGTACTTTTTCTATCAACCTTATGACCGGCAAAATCAGCATCCGAAAAACATGTTAAGTCTATATGAGTTTCCCTAGGATACCAAAGACCAAGATCTATTATTTCATTCAAATAACGAAAAATTCTTTTCACAGTAAGCAAATGAGATTCCTTGGGATTTGATTGAAATCTTGCACATAAACATACACTAAACATGATATCGGGTCTACTTGTAGTTAAATATAGTAGAGAACCAATCATACCTCGATACATCTTAATATCAACCTCTTTGCCTTTTTCATCTTTGTCTAGCTTGATTGTTGAGCTCATTGGTGTGCATTTGGCCTTTGAGTTCTCAATTCCAAAGCATTTGAGTAGATCTCTTATGTACTTAGCTTGATTTATGAATATTCCCTCATCATTTTATTTTATTTGCAGTCCAAGGAAATATTTCAGCTCTCTCATCATACTCATTTCAAACTCTTTGCTCATACATGTAGAAAATTCTTTGCACAAGGATTCATTAGTAGAACAAAAAATGATGTCATCAACATAAATTTGAACAACAAGTATGTCTTGGTTCATATGCTTAACAAAGAGTGTAGTATCAGCTTTTCCTATTAAAAATTCATTGTCAAGCAAGAAATTTTTAAGCCTATCATACCATGTTCTAGGCGTTTGTTTTAATCCATACAATGCTTTTGATAACTTATAAACATGATCTGGAAATTTTTCATTTTCAAAACCAGGGGGTTGTTTCACATAAATAGGCACTTTTAATATCAATTTAAAGAGGCACTTTTAATATCAATTTGAAATAAAATGAAATCTTTATAACATGCATATGCTAGCAACATTCTAATGGATTCTAATCTAGCAACAGGTGCAAATGTCTCATCAAAATCAATTCCTTCTTCTTGATTATATCCTTGAGCTACTAACCTAGCTTTATTTCTAACAACTACACCAGATTCATCCATTTTATTCCTAAATACCCATTTAGTTCTTATGATAGATTGATGTTCTGGTTTAGGAACTAACTTCCACACATTATTCATCTCAAATTAATTTAATTTTTCTTGCATGGCCATAATCCAAAATTCATCATTTTTGGCATCAGCAAAAGATTTCGGTTCTGTTTGAGAAATAAATGCAGTATGCTCACATGTATTCCTAAGTGCTGATCTAGTTGTAACACCTCTAGATGGATCTCCTAAAATAGCATTCTTAGGGTGAGAGGAAACATACCTCCACTCCTTGGGGAGTGTTTGCATCATACCTTCTTGTTACTCTATATTTATTTGTTCTCCTTGATCATCCTCTTGATTTTCTTGTGATGTATTCTCTTTATTTCCTTGTGACGTTCCTTCTTGAAACTCTTCATCTGCATTATCACTAATAATTCCTTTCTTTGCAGAGGAGGGGTTAGATTCATCAAAAGAAATATGCATACATTCTTCCACGACTAAGGTTCTTTTATTGTAAACTCTATAGGCTTTGCTTGAAGAAGAGTATCCAAGAAAAATGCCAATATCAGATTTTGAATCAAATTTTCCAATATTATCTTTTGTGTTTAAAATAAAACATTTACAACCAAAGACTTCAAAATAACCAATGTTGGGTTTTATACCTTTCCAAAGCTCATATGGAGTTTTGTCAAGAAGAGATCTAATCAATACCCGATTTAAAACATAACAAGCGGTGTTGACAGCTTCGGCCTAAAAATATTTAGGTAATGCATTTTCATTCAACATGGTCCTAGCCATTTCTTGAATGGATCTATTCTTTCTCTCAACAACTCCATTTTGTTGAGAAGTTCTAAGTGATAAAAATTGATGCTCAATGCCTAAATCATTGTAGAAATTTTCAAATGCATGATTTTCAAATTCTCTACCATGATCACTTCTAATACAAGTAATAGAGTATCCTTTTTCATTTTGAACCTTTTTACAAAAAACTTTAAAGACCTCAAATGCATCATCTTTATTAGCTAGGAATAGTACCCAAGTAAATATAGAATAATCATCTACAATTACAAATGCATAATATTTTCCACTTAAGCTAGCATATTTAGAAGGTCCAAATAAGTCCATATGAAGTAGCTGTAATGGCTTTGAAGAAGAAACATCATTTTTCTTTTTGAATGAAGTTTTAATTTGTTTACCAAATTGACAGGCTTCACAAATTTTATCTTTTTGAAAACCAATTTTTGGAAGACCTTTGACTAAATCCTTTTTCGAAATTTTTGATATTAAATCCATGCTTGCATGTCCTAATCTTCTATGCCACAACCAACAATCATCATGTAATGCAGAAAAACATTTAATATGAATAGATGAAACTTCTATGTCAATTGTATAGACATTACCACATCTACTTCCAATGAATAACGTTTTTCCATCACAAGTATCTTCAACAATACATCTAAATTTGTCAAAAATTACTTTATAACCTTTGTCACACAATTGATTAATACTAATCAAATTGTGTTTTAAATTTTCAACCAAGCAAACATTTTCAATTAAGGTTGACGAACTCTTACCAACATTATCGATTCCTAAAATCTTCCCTTTTGAGTTGTCTCCAAAAGAAACATCTCCGCCATTTTCAATTTTGGTGAAACTTGAGAACCAGGAATCATTCCCGGTCATGTGTCTTGAACAACCACTATCCAAGTACCATTTATTCTTCTTTTTCTTCTTTGAGCTCTGCAAAGAAAATCTCAAGTCTTAGGTACCCAAACCTTTTTGGGTCCTTGAGCGTTAGTAATGGTCCCTTTTGAAACCCAAACACATTTAGCTCCATGATATGCATTTCTTCTAACATGACATCTATTTTTTATATGACCATCTTGATTACAATAATGAAATACAATCTTAGGATTGTTTGTATAGGTAGATTTAACAAAATAGTTCTTATAATATTTTTGCTTAATACTTGATTTATAACCTATTCCACCTTTATCAAATATACATTTTTGAGTGCTCAGCAATTTTTCTAAGTTATTTTAACCATTTGTGAATTTTAACACAATTTCATTGAGTTCAATACTCTTTTTCTTCAGCATTTCATTTTCTCTCAACAATTCATCAACATAAAATTTGTTATGTTCATATGAAGTACTAGGATTCTCATTTGATAATGCAATCCTATCAAGTAATGTTTTATTCTCTGATTCTAGACATGTTATCTTCGCATTTAATGAGTCATTACATTTTTGTAATGCATCTTTTTCATTTGAAGTTTCTACCATCTTCTTTTTAAGGTAAACATTCTTTTTACCAATTTTCATCAATTCATCATGTAATTCTTTAAAGGCATCATACAACTCATCATAAGTGAGATCACCTATCTCATCAATTTCATTATCAGATTCATCTCCAATAGCCATAAGTGCCAAGTTTGACATTTTTTGATATTCCTCTTCATCACTTGATTCTTCTTCATTGTCATCCCAAGTAGCCACCATGGCTTTCTTCTTAAGCTTACTGAGAAGTGGGCATTTTGATCTTATATGTCCTGACTTCTTGCACTCATAGCATTTGATTGCTTCCTTCTTCTCCTTTTGATTGTTGAACTCTCTGAATTTTCTTCGATCATTGGTTTTCTTGAAGAATTTTCTGAACCTTCTTGCCAGCATAACTAGTTCTTCATCATCTAGCTCACTTTGCTCATCACTCTCAAGTTTTGAAGCTTTGAGAGTAATGTTTTTCTTCTTTTCTTCAGTTCCTCTTTCAGCTGTTAAATCTTCCTCATAAGAAATAAGAGAACCGATTAAATCATCAATAGGCAATGTATTTAGGTCTTTAGCCTCCTCAATGGCAGTCCTTTTTTGTCTCCATTCCTTAGGTAAGGATCTAATAATTTTCTTAACTTTCTCGCTGTTGGAGAAAGTTTTTCCTAGAGCTCCTAAAGTGTTTATTATATCCGTAAATCTTGTATACATAGAATAAACACTTTCATTTTGTTCCATTTGAAATAATTCATATTGTCTAGTAAATCTGCTGATTTTAGTTCTTTTACCTGATTAGTTCCTTCATGGACGACTTCAAGTTTGTGCCAGATTTCATAAGCACTTTCACAGCTAGAGACTCTATGGAATTCTTTCTTATCTAATGCACAAAATAAAGCATTCATAGCTTTGGAATTCAGAGAAGCTTTTCTCTTTTCCAATTCATTCCACTCCCTTGAGGGTTTCGGAATGTCATCTCCTAATTCATTTTTTATCATTGGCATAATTACTCTATCACACACAATTTCCCAGATTTCATAAACTAAAGCTTGCAAATAAATTCTCATCCTAGTTTTTCAATAAGGATAATCATTACCATTAAAAAATGGTGGACGAGTTGTGGATTGTCCTTCCCTAAATGTGGATTCATACTGGGTTGCCATGGATCTTTTACTCTAAACGATTAAGTCTTACTAAAAGAACCTTGCTCTGATACTAAATGAAATTCTAACTAGACAACCCAAGAGGGGGGGTGAATTGGGGTTTTAAAAATTATGGAAATAAATCACTCAATCAATGCAAACAAATTTGAAATAATTGAATAAACAAACAGTGATAAATAAATTAAGAGATAGGGAAGAGAAAGCAAACATAATGATTTTTACGTGGTTCGACTATCCCCGCCTACGTCCACGCCTCCAAGCACTCCGGGCTTGAGGATTCCACTATGCAAGCCTTCAAGGCTTCAACAACTTACAATTGACTTCCCAGGTGTCAATGGACCTTTACAACAAGAGATTATTCCCAATCTCTTAACCCAAATGTATCCCCACACTTGCAGTCACTCAAGACAAAGGAATACAAATTGATTTATCTCTCACACAATCTTTCAAGGTTACAAGTTAATGCTCAATGTGTGAATGAATAAAATACAAATATGTTTTAAAGTTTTCTGTAGATAGTAAACTCGTATATAAGCTTAGTAGTTGTGTTGTCGTCAATCCTTGATTTGAAATGGATGAGTATATTTATAGTTAGAGCTGCAAACTAGCCGTTATTCTTTCATCTGATAGAAAACGATTTGCCGTTAGTTATTAACGGGTAGCCATTTTCTTTGGTCAATGTTATCGTTGAGCATGATTTCAAATAAACGGTTGACCTTTAAGAATTATCCTTTCGCCGTTAACTTCCAGAAACCTGCACAAGAAAAACACTTGATCCGTTTTCTCTAAACCGTTAAGGGTTAACAAAGAATGTCAATTCTGAAACTTATCGGTTAACCGTTATGTGTTAACGGTTTGCCGTTAAAATTCAGAATCCTTATAATTCAAAGCTCTGTAACCGGTTCCTTTTACTATTAAAGTATTTTAAAGAATTGACGATATCGATTAGCCGTTATAAATTAACGGTTTGCCGATTACTTCCAGTCTCTCACAAATTGCCTATCAGTTAAGTCTTAAGCTGTTAACCTTTTAACTTTAAAGGATCTTAAAGAGTTCACGATATCGGTGAGCTGTTATATGTTAACGATAGCACCTAAGTCCAACAAAGCATTCTCAATTGTGTGGTTTCCTATACTACATGAGATAGTAGGAGAGCATAGGTCTTTATATTTTAGAAGAATTTTATGTTGGAGTATAGAACTAACATTTTCTGTTAAAAATGTCTTCTTTTGAACATGAATATTTCTCTTTTTATTACAAAGAACTTTAAGAAACTTGGCATAAGATGTCATTTGTTTTATAGCATTAAGTAAAGGGATGTTGACACTTACCTATTTGAAGATTTCAAAAATTTCACCCTTGGATTTTTCTTTTTTTGCTGTGGCTAAGCTCTAGGGAAATGGAGCTTTAGGAATATACTCTCATGGGTTAGTTTCTTCTTTCTCCTCTGATGATGAGTCTTCAACACTTGCAGGTACAATTTGAGTTGTTTTAATCACTGGTAGCTCTACTTTGTTGTCGACTTCTTTTTCTTTTCACAAGATCATGATGGCTTTGACCTCTCCATGTTGCTGAGTGAATTGGTACTTGTCCCATGCACTCTTTTATGGTTTGGCATTGGTTGACCTGGGAATTTATCTTTCTCAACAGTCGTTGCTAGGGTTTGAATTGAAGAGGCAAGTTGACCCACCATTTTATCGAGGTTAGAAATTGATTGGGCCTATGAGTTGAAGCCTGCTCTCATCTCATTTCGTAGTCCATCAATAGTGCGGTTTTGTTGATCGATCGTAGAGTGGATAGAATTCTTGAAATTCTGGAATGCCTCCTCCCATGGTCTGGGTTGAGAATAATTTGAGTTTTGGTTATAAAGTCTGAATGGTGGCTAAAAGGCTTGTGGAACTTGAGGAATTGGTTGCATTGGTAGAGCTGGAGTTGTTGGTCCAGTCTATTAGAATCCTTGAGACCATGAAAAATTGGGGTCGTCTCTCCATCTAGGGTTATATGTGTTGGAGTAAGGGTTATAGTTTAATGGCTTCCTCATTATACTTATGGCATTTGCTTGATCTGGGCATGAGTTATGGTCATGTGGCTCTATTGATTTAGCAGTTGTTAACGATGCAATTATCGGGTAAGTCCTTTAACTATTTCTATGCCTTTTTTGATTCTCGAGCTTGACGCGCCAATTTGGACCTCATTTACTCTCTTAATTCTTTTATTTTTTCTAAATCATCGACTCCGTTGTTTGGAATTATTCGCTTGTTGCTGGAAGAAATTCTAAATTTCTTATGCACTTTTGGACATTAGTTCTCCTCCACTTATCGTCATTAACCATTCTTGCACATTTGGCAATAATCCCTTTAAAAAGTATTGACATTGCTGCCATTTTTCATATCCATGATGTGGACATTTCAAGAGTAGCCCGTTGAATTGCTCTCATACTTCGAAAAACTGCTCGTCTTCTCTCTGAATGAACTCTGAAATTTCCCTGCGAATAGAATTAGTTTTATGAACTGAGAAGTATTTATTTAAAAATTTTGTGACTATTTGTTCCCATGATGTAATGCTATTAACAGGCAATGTGTTAAATCATGAACGAGCTTTGTCCTTTAAAGAAAATGGGAATAGTTTAAGTTTAACATCATCATCTGAAAAATTCTCATATCTAAAAATTTGACAAACAACATAAAAATCATTCAAATGATTATATGGGTCCTCATTTTCTAGACCATAAAATGTGGGGAGACAATTTAGCACACTAGATTTTAATTCAAAACTCTTAACACCTACATTTGGGTATCGTATACATGATGTGCTCAGATTAGTTAAGGGACTGAAATAGTCCTTAAATGGTCTCTCTTGTGGTGGTTCTTATTGTTGTAAATCCATTTCAATTTTATTTTTAAATGCGATGTGTTTGTGTGTGCGAAGTGTTTTTTCTAATTCTAAGTCTATAAGTTCAAGATTAGGTAATTGCGACCTTCGACCATACATAAAAAAAATAATAATAACGGAAAATGCAACAAAAATAATGAGAAAAAATTTAAAAAAATAACGAGGATAGAGAAATTACGATACTAACTTTATCACATTGTTACAATCTTACTATGAATATACACTCAAGTGCTAAAAAGAAAATACAAGAAATAGATTAATTAAAAATAAAATAATAAGATAAATTATAACGAAGAATAAAAAATTAAATTACAGAAAGATAAAGAAGAGAAAAAGAAACGAAATTAAATTACAGGGAAAAAATTTTAAAGAAAACAACTAAAAAAGGAATTACTTAAAAAATTAATTCTATGTATTAATAAATTAACAAAATAAACAAAAATTACAAAGAAAATAACTTAGAAATTAGATTATAGAAATTTAAAGAAATTACAAAGAAATTAAATTATTGAAATTTAAAGAAATTTAAATTACCAAAATTAAATTACAGATTCACTTTTTTAATTTTTTTTCATTTCTTAATTTTTATTTATTTTTATTTATTTTTATTTTTTTAATTTTAAAAGATCAACAAAAAATTTACTAAAAAAATAGTTCTATGAATTAATTCTATAAATTAATTAAAATAAATTAACAAGATAAAAAATTAATTAAATTAACAAGATAAACAAAAAAATTACCAAGGAAATACGCTCAAGCACTAAAAAAAAAGGAATAGATTAACTGAAATTAAAATAAATTACAAGATAAAAAAATTACAAAGAAAAGTAAAGCAAAAATTAAAGTATAAAAATTTAAAGAAATTACATAATAAAATTAAATTATAGAAATTTAAATTACAAAAATTAAATTATAGAATTATTTTTTTATAAGGAAAAAAATACAAGAAAACAAAAAAACTAAAAAAATTAATTCAATAAATTAAAATAACTTATCTCCTCAACAACGGCGCCAAACACTTATTGTGCAAATTTTATTGAACTTGCAAATGCACAAATATATTGTAGAATAGATTAATGGTGACGAGTGTCAATCCCGCGAGAAGGTGGATTTTAATTGTGTGTTGAATTAATTTTCTAAGTGAGTAGTTAAATTATGGTAAATTTATCCTAAATTTTGAATTAAAATGGCAGGAATAATTAAAAATTTAATTGTTATAATAAAGTATTTGGGTATTTGGATCTGCACCAACATGCTCCAAAGCTCAATATTCCTTATTAATTCTAATTAAATCATGAGGGAGAAATCTATTCCTCATGAACCATGCTCTAATTAATATGGTGCTAAAGGTTTATCATGTCAAACAGTAATAACTATGTTATTATTATTTGTCAATAAAAAGTCAAAACATTCACAGAAATTAGAGGAGAAAACAAAATAAATTTACCAATTAAGCCCATGGAACATGTTGAGACTTCACCTTCAACCCAAGCTAGAAAAAAAAATTAGCTACTCATATTTTAACTAGGGATAAAAAAGAAATTTTACTAAAATACAAAGAAAATACAAGATAGAGAAGGAATTTCAGAAAATGAAGCTAAAAAATGAACTCAGGGGTGTCAAATTAGGTGGGGGAGCCCACCTTTTATAGATAACAAGTAAATTATGGTCATCGGATTAAAACAATTTAGATGCAAAGGATTGCGCCACGTGACAAATTGTGATTGGTTTGAATACATCATTAGGGCGATTATCCCGTGTATATGCATGTACTGTATGAATGTTTTTTCTGATCCACTAACATACTACCATGTCATCGGTCAACAGTGCATCAACATTTTTATCCAATAAGATTGTGACACATCATTAGTCAAGCCACGTCATCAGTCAACGCCACATAATCACTCAATGCTACATCATTCTTCCAATCAAATACTGCCATGTCATTGGTTGGTGCCATGTCATTGGTTGGTGCCACATCATCGGTCAATGCCACGTCATCATACAGTACATATGAACAGTGTCATTAACGGTACCATGAACAGTACTGTACATGTAAACAATACCATATATGTGAACAGTGACATTTTTACTTTTATACTCCTTTTAAGGTTTTTGAACATTCTGAGTTTAGATTTGCCATTCATTTTGTCATCCGATATCTCGTTTATTACGAAATGACTATAATACCCCTAAAATACGTAAAATACTTAATTATAATAAATCACACATAATTAAATTCACAAGAAACTTAAATACATAAAAGTAAAGAAATTAGTAGAACTTGAAATGAAAAATGATGATTTTCTCCTTTATAAATATATATTTTTTAATACTCAACACTAAGTAGCCCAAGAGGGGGTGAATTTGGTTTTGAAAAATTAAGCAAATAAAAACTTAAAGCAATATAAACTGAGCAATCAAATTCGAAATAAATAAATAAATGTACAATGAAAAATAAAGAGATAGGGTAAGAGATATCAAACACAATGATTTTTACATGGTTCGGCTGTCCCTAGCTACGTCCGTGCTTCCAAGCACACCGGGCTTGAGGATTCCACTAAGCAAGCCTCCAATGCTTCAAAAGTTTACAATTGACTTCTAAGGTGTTAATAAACCTTTACAAAAAGAGATTATCCCCAATCTCTTGATCCAAGTGTATCCCAACACTTACAATCACCTAAAATAAAAGATTACAAATTGTTTTTCTTTCACACAATCTTTAAGATGACAAATCAATGTCCAATGTGTCAATGAATGAAGGAAGAATGTGTTTGGAGCTCAATGTAGATTGTATAATCGTGTATATGCTCAACGGTCGTGTTGTTATGCCCATTTGATTTGATTTGGATGAGCCTATTTATAGTTGGAGTTGAAAACTAGCCGTTATTCACCTTTTTACTAGAAAACAAATTGCCCTTAACCGTTAATGGTTAATCATTTACATTGATCAAGTCACCGTTGGGCTCATTTTCAAATTAATGGTTGACCGTTGTAATTACCCTTTTGCCGTTAAAAATCATAGACCTGCACAACAAAAATCTTCTATCCATTCTTGCTAAACGGTTAAAGATTAATAAAGAATGTTAGTCTAGAAATTATCGGTTAGCCGTTTATACGTTATCGATTCACCATTAAATTTCAGAGACCTACACTACAAATATAAACTGACCGTTTTTCATAAACGATTAAGGATTAACAAGATTTGACAGTCTGGATATTATCAGTTAGCCGTTATATGGTAACGGTTCGCCGTTAAATTTCAGTAACTTATAAAATAAAACGCTTAACTGGTTTGCTTTAAACGGTAAAAGATTAGCACATGATACAGGTTTAAATATTATCGATTAACCATTATATGTTAACGGTTCACCGTTAAATTACAGCAACTTATAAAATAAAATGCTTAACCGGTTTGCTTTAAACGGTAAAAGATTAGCACATGATATAGGTTTGAATATTATCGGTTAACTGTTAACATTAACGATTCACCGTTTACCTTTAGCGAGTTTAGAAGCTTACTGATTAAGGCTTAAGAAATAACCCTTTTTTGAGCATAAAGGTTAGGTTTTACCCTAAACAGTTAGCTTTAAAAATAACGGTTAGCCGTTTACATCTAGTGGCTGATTTTTAATAAGTTATAAAACAATAAATTGAAGCTTTAGAAAATAACCTTTCTTTGCATTTTATCAGTTAACCATTAAAATAATAGTTTATCGATTATAACCAGAAAATCATATTTTTACATAAATGTTTCAGTTTATCTAAAGTTTGTAACCACATATAGAAAGTTTTTGGCTTTTAAGAAAATATTTGCAATTGTGAAACTCTAATAAATTTATCAAAAGAGATTAAGGTTTCTTATCATCAAAATCAATAAAAAGAACATTTACATGTTAACAGGTGGGAATGAATTAAAGATGACAACAATATAAATAAAACACTTAAGTCTCTGGATTTACACTTAATAATCACCATAGGCTTAAAATTTCTTTTTTTTTTAAGTCAAATTAATTCATGAGAAGGTATTTCCACTACTCATAATCCTTACTGTAATAAATATGATATCAAGTGCTTAATGCATCAAAAGATAACGATCTTCCATTAAGTGTGGTGTCAAGAGCATATTGTGCCAGGCAATAATAATTCCTATGTTGACAACATGGCAAGACCGTCCACTTAATAGCTTAGATACACTTCCTGTCAATAACAAGTCAAGATGACCCACAAGATACTAGAGAAAAATTTTCTCTCTAATAAATATGGTGCTCAGTGCTAGACAATGTACTAGACAGTAACGATCCTTCATTAAAGAGCCGGTATACCAAGCAAAATATAGACATGATACATTGTTTGCAGATAACAAGTCAAAACAACCACATAAATTCCAGAGGAAAAAAAGACAAACTTAATTAAGCCCATGTATTATGTTGAGGTTCACCTTGAAACCAACCTTGAAACGAAATTAGCGATTCATAATAAAACTAAGGGTAAAGTGCTAATTATTTTAAAATATATGGAGAATACAAGATAGAGAGAGAATTTTAGAAAATGAAACCCAGAACAATATAGATAGACGGGACAATGTTATCTTATATCTCATGATATCTGTACATGTATAATTGATCCCTAAAAGATAAAATCGTCCAAGCACATGCCCCAAAGCCTTAGTGTGTACTCAAACGGGGCCCAAAAATCTATATATCATCTATGTCGTATCCCACTATCTGTAGTGATATAATCATTATAGTACATGCATAAAGGCAAAAATGCCCAAACACATGGCCTAAGCCTCTATGTCTGTTTAAAAAGGCCACAAAGTCCTATATTTCATCTATATCATCTGTATTTAAAAGGAATTGATACTTATTAAGTGTTAGAGAATGCATATTTATAAAGGATAAAATTATCATTTCATGCTTTAAATCTTTATAACATTTATGTTTTTATGTGTTTAAATTTTTTAAGCTTTTATTATCATTTCTCATAATTAATGAGAAATTAGATAGCAAAACATATGATATTTTTAACTTAGAATGTCTAAGATCTTAAAAAGAGCATAAAAAACATATATGCTACTTTTCATGTATATGAATTATTCATATGATACTATTTATATATATGGTACAATGGTGTGGTATTGACAAATGATGTGCTAGTATTCTATTAGACTAATAATGTAATATGGCACAATCTTAACACTTAGCACATGGCACAATCTTAAGGGTTTGAATTATTCTTATTCAATGATTATAATTTACTCATTGTATTTATAAATAGAGGGTGCGTCCCCTTATATATGATGAGATTATTTTCTTTAGATACTTGTTTGTTGATAGTTTCTACTATTCATTATTTGATATTATATGTGTTATGATTTTTTCCTTGATTTTATGCAATATTATGTGTTGTTATTATATCATCACATGATTTTAATTAAATAAGTTTATTTAAGTTCTTATGAATTTTTGATGAAATTATTTGGAAAAAGATTAAATTACTTTTAAGTAAGATTATTTTCAAAATCTATTATTCACTCACTGAGCTTACTGAGTTTTAACACTCACCCTATTTTTATTACACTCTCCCCTACAGGAGATTTACAAGTACAACAGTTGACCCAACAATGATAATTATTTTGTATCATGGCTATGTAATAGTATTAAAAGTCGTAGATTTTTTGTGTTGGGATATTTTGGATTGTATAACTTTATTATATATGTGAATAAGAAAAACTTATTGTATTTTGGCATTTGAATATTTGATTGATATTTGATATTTTATTGAGAGATTAATTCATGGATTTGGCTGCATTTAAAATTATTTTGAGAGTGTTGTTTTGTTATTTATAGGGTTTGGAAATATCATAATTATAAGAGAAACTCTATCGAATTTTTAGAAAAATTCTTATATATAATATATTTATTATTAGTTTGGTTCGATGAGATCAGATAAACTTGTCCTAGAGTTCGAGGCAGATTGTTTCGTTATTTCTCAATTTTTTCTTCCCTAAATAATATAAAGATCATTTCTCTATTTCAAACTTTGCTGTACCTGATGTAGGCATATTTCCTTTTTGTGACTTCTTTATTCTTAAGTTTTATAGACTCATGGCATTCCATTATTAGGTTTTCATTTCTTCTCCAAAGAATGTCTATTTAGTTGTGAGGTGTTGTGACTTTTAAATTATAACTACTGTGAAATAAAAATTATACCTATCAAGAAAATGCTATAAATATTATTATGTAAGGCTTAGTATGTGAAACTTTATTTAAAATAAATGACAGTAAAAATCTATTTAAAAGAAAAAGTTGTGCTGTACGGCTGTTACGGCTGTTACCAACAGCCCAGCAGTCTCAACCGGGCTTTAATATGACTTGAAAACCATAAGCTCGTGCAAACTCCAAATGATACAGTATTCGTAAAATCTGGGTGGTCAAGATTGAATTATTTAGCACTAAATGTTACATTAATTGTTAAACTTTGGTGGGACCCAAAAGATTATCCTCAAAACTCAAAACTAAACCAACCTTCTCAACTAAATTTTCTGCTACAAAATTTCCTTAAGAAAAAATTAATTGAAGTTAATAAAATCACCCAAAACTATGCTTAAACACACACTGCAAAGTCAGGACAGATATCAAATTCAGTGAAAAGAATCAATTCAAATGAAATGAAGCGGTAAAAAGAAACTCAAAGCACAGAGGTTTGGCGGTACTTCATCACCAACTTAATGAGGAAATGCAAATTACAAGGGATCATATTGAACCAATAATCTCTCAATTTGACTCGTCTTTGCAGCCTACTAATATAAATTACAAGAACCATATTGAACAAAGTGTTGTCCCATCAATTCCAATAACATGGCAAGTTGTGATAATTTCCTAACAAAAGGTACATGACAGAGACTTTACATGATAGAGAATTTGCAAAAGCTTCAAACTAAAATTTGACTCGTCTTTCTATTTGAAAATAATAAAATGTTATTACTATGAATAAAGATGGACAAAAGGTTCATTAAAAAAATTACGAAGGATGAACAATTTTCGTAAAATCAAAAGTCTTAATAATTATAAACTATAGCATTAAATATGAAAAAAATTCAATCTAGAACTAATCATATTTTGATGGGCCACCTGTCACAATTAGATTTTATTCTAAAAAATTGTGGAAGGATGGTGGATAGATAATGGTAAGAGGATCCTAATCCAGATACAGATTCATTTATTAATAAAGCAAATTTATAGTACAAGCCCTTTATTATTAATATATTAAGACAACAAACAACATCAAGAAACTAAAGAAAAATTAGCAAACTCGAACAGAGTACCAATACTTGATTCTTATTTATTTTATTTTTTAAACGCTGGCCGTTGTTGTGTTTTTAGGGAAAAACTTCAATGACAGACTTGATACCAAATAGAGGTGTTATTCTGTAGTGAGTGAAACCAGCATCCAAGAATAGCCTTTTCCACTCTTTCTCACTTCTCTCAATTCCTCGAACAGCAACCATCATCAACATGTCGTATAAGAGCTTGGCTTCAGTCACTTCAGCTTCATCCTTCTTTTCATTGATCACAATATCTATTATAATTAACCTTCCGCCCTCATCGCCTTTGCTTGCGATAGCTTCTCTGCATTTCTTAAGTATCTTCAAGCAATCCTCATCAACAAATGCATGAAAAATCAACTGCCATGCAAATGATCACCAATTCACCATTAATTAAAAGACTATTTATGAAAAATCAACTGCCACAGAAATTCTCACCCTTAAAGAGAGGGAGAATAATACTTAGGTCCTTATTGTCTCTCATATTTACTATTGAGGTTCTTACACTTATATTTTATTATCCCTGACCCTGATGAATCGAAGTTTACCCTATTTCTAGTGTTTGAATTTATTATTGAACAGTAAATGTGATTTTTCAACATATAAATTCCTTTTTAACTTTTGATGACAAACAAATCACATTTGACTGCATCGAGCTTATGATAGTAAAAAAACCTAAAAAATATGTCAGTTGAATTTTGTCATCTAGATGTAATGGGTAATTAAAAAAATTAGGGACCAAGGAGATAAAAATAATAAATTCAGGGGATTAATTAGAAGATTATGAAAAATCAAATGTCATTTAAGTCATGATACGTCGAGTACTAATTAGAATACGTACTATAAAAATCGACTGCCATGCAAGTCACGACGCATTGATCATCAATTAGAGGATGTACACTATGAAAAATCAACTGCCATGCTAGTCACTCATCCACGACTATTAGTTGGAAGCCTAAAGCATATTTCAGCATCCAAATATTCAAAGGCATTTATTAAGCCGTACATGTAACACTTTTGAAGCTTAATTACCTTGAAGAAAAAGGCATCCGCTGGAGGGATAAACTGAAACATATCACCGGCAACGAATTTTAAGTTCTCAGTGTCTGGCAAGTTAGGGACAACATGTGCGCGGTCAAGTACTGTGCATTTTATGCTGGGAAATGCTTCGGATATGATCCTGGCGAAGGATCCTGTGCCGCCACCAACATCAACCAACGAACCCAAACTTTCGAAAATTTGCTTACCATCCTTAACAATCAAGTTTGCCATTTGAGAGTCACAGGCCATTGCTTTATTGAACAAGTTGCTGAATTCAGCGTTTTTTTGGGCATAATCCCAGAAGTTCAGGCCATCATGAGCAGATTGAAATGTTGCAAGGTCATCATTTCCTCTAAACCAGTGACTTAAAAAATGACATGGATTTACAAAAACTGGGTCAGTCAATGCCAATACGAGTGGTGTATAACAATAGGATTTGTCTTTCAGGAACATCTTAGAAGATGATGTGAGAACATATGCTTCTTCTCCTTGAACTTTTTTAGTAGAAAAGAAGCCTGAGTGAACTAACAAGCGCATTAGCCTGAATAGACCGTGTACTTTGGGAGGGTGGATCTCAAGCGCTGAAACCAACTCAGACAAAGTGATGGGCCATCCGTGTTTGTGAATTATCTCGGGAATGTCTAGCTCAACTGCACACCTCAAAGACATTGAGCTCACATAGTTATATATGAGCTTAAACAGATGACTATTGGCATGAAGCAACTCTCTTGCTCCCTCATCTTGAATCAGTTCCATACTTCTTGTTTACCTGTAAAACTAAATTAAATTAGGACAATAAATATGTTAACACCAACATAAATAACTAGGAAACATACAAATAAATGAACACATGATCACAAAGCAATTACTTACGAAAGCTTTCTTGTAAATAGCCAAGGCTTGATGCGTTTTGCTGCAAAAGTTTAACCAGGCGATGAATCCTATTTATAAGCGCATCATAGCATCAAATTGCAATTTGGTTTTGAATTTTCAAATCAAACCGCACGCAATAATCATCAGCAAGACAAAAGGCTGCTCTTGCATTGTGTGGAAATTTGCTTAGATAATATATATATATATATATATATAAAAGCAAATTTCCAAAAAAGGCAAGAGCGGCCTTTTGTCTTGATGATGACTGTTGCGTGTGGTTCGATATTTGAATTGAAAATTCAAAACCAAATTATGTATTAATTAACTAAGAAATAGAACCGCACTTTGCGCCGCATTGAAAAAAAATTAGTATTATCTTTTTCTTACTTTGTACTTGATGAAATTAATTAAAAAAATATGAATTGATTTTTTTAAGATGAAACAACTTTATAAAACTAATGTTATTTATGAAAGTTAACTATTTTTTTGGTTAATTTTATAAAATTAATGTTATTTATGAAAGTTAGCTATTTTTTTTTGTTAACATTAAAACCATATATTAATGTGTATAGTTTAAGTATACAAACTTTATACTTTTTCTAGTTGTTGATAAGTTCTAAATTAAATTTTATAACTGAGAATCCTTAGCAATGTGTCAAATTACATATGTTCATAATCTTGCCCCCCAGAGTAACAATATATTCCTACAATTAAACAATAAGTATTTACAAAAATAATAGGAACATTCCAACATTTAAGAGCAAACAAGACAAATGAATGAAAAAGAAAAAAGAAAAATAGAAAAATCACTTGTACTTGAAAACTCCAATCAGGCTTCAACCATTTTTTAATGCTCATCTTGTTCAAATTCTTGACATTGTACAAAAATATCACTCAACATGTGCCTACACCTTGGGGAAAAAAATGTCATATTAAGTGTAAAACAATTGAAAAAAATAATTAGAAAAAGCAATGGAAGAAGGACTTTTTTTTATATAACCTTTTCATCAATAAAAATTATATCTACTATTATCAATTCTCTATTCTTCTTAGTATTAACAGACTCCTACCTCCTACAAAGCCTAATTTTTATCATCCAACCGTCTCTATCATTGCTCAACTCATTAAGAGATGAGTATTCAATGAAGCATATAATATTAAAATTTAAATAAATCAAATAATAAAAACATAAAAATCTTTCTAAAGAGGATGTTGGTTAAATAATAATGAAAAACAACCAAACATAACCTTAAATATTTAGTGCTTAGAGAGTTTGAAGAAACCAAAAGATTGCAAAATTAAATATGAGATTATGGTATTAAAAATTATGTAACCTTTTGGCTTCTTTAATATTGAGGGAAGATGAAGGAACTTTCTTTCCTATATTAATTATATAATTCTAATAAATCAAACAATAAAAACACAAGAATTTTTCTAAAGAAAATATTGTTTAAATAATTAAAAAAACTCAAATATAACCTTAAATACCTAGTGTTTAGAGAGTTTGAAGAAGCAAAAAAGTTGCATAATTAAATATGAGATTATGACATTAATAATTTATATTAATTGTTTGATTGATTGATGTATTTTAAGATATGAAAGTTTAATTATTGGCATAATAAAAGAAATGAATATTTTAAGGCTTATAATTAATTATTATTGATGGTTACATATTGTTGAATTTAAATAGAAAGAGCAAGAGACATGTAATAATAGTTTTAATTTCTCAACCAAATCTATTGTAATTAATTTCTATTTATTTTATATTTTCAATCTTTTGTAATGTACTTATTTTTTAATTTAAGCAAAAATTTTAGATAAAAGAGAATATATAAAGATGAAGAATGGTGATGCCATGTCAACTCCTTTAGCCCCAGCTTTATATATATATATATATATATATATATATATATATATATATATATATATATATATATACTATGAAATAGATCTACGCTTCACACGGTATTGAAAAAAGAATTTAGTATTATTTTTTTATTTTGTACTTGATGAAACTGATAAAAAAATATAAATTGATTTCTTTTTTTTTAAATGAAACAACCTTATGAAACTAATGTTATTTACGAAAGCTAACTATTTTTTTTGTTAACCTTAAAACTATATATTAATACGTATAGTTTGAGCGTACATACCTTATATTATTGTTGTTGATAAGTTCTAAGTTAAATTTTATAACTAAGGATCCTTAGTAATGCGTTGAATTATATATATTCCTAATCTGCCCTCCACAGTAATAATATATTGCTACAATTAAACAATAAACATTTACAAAATATAGTATAAATATTCTAATATTTAGGAACAAATAACACACATGGATGAAAAGAAAAAAGAAAAAATATAAAAATCACCTTCACTTGAGAGCTCCAATCAGCTTCTAGTCGTTCTTTAATGCTCAGATATTGTACAAAGAACCCTCACTCAACATATTCCTACACATTGTCACTAAATTTTTCTTGATTGTTACACGTATTAGATTTTCCTATAGAAAAAAAATGCTACAGTAAGTGTAAAACAATTGGAACACACAATAAAAATCATGTCTATACTAATCAATTAAAATTATGTCTATACTAATCAATTATCTATTCTTCTTAGTATTAAAAAATTCCCACATCCTACAAAGCTTAATTCTTATCATCCACCTATCTTTATCATTGCTCAACTCATTAAGAAAAGAGTACTCTATGAAACACACAATACTAAAAATTTAAATAAATCAAACAATAAAAAACAAAAATCTTTCTAAAAATGATGTTGGTTAAATAAGAAAAATAATTCAAACATAATGAATCTTAAATACTTAATGTTTAGAGAGTTTGAAGAAACCAAAAATTGCATAATTAAATATGGAATTATAGTATTAAAATTATGCAATCTTTTGGTTTCTTCATTGTTGAGAGAAAATGAAAGAACCTTCCTTCCTATATTAATTATCTTATTCAAATAAATCGTAGAATAAAAGTACAAAAATCTTTCTAAAGAGGATGTTGGTTAAATAATAAAAAAATCCAAACATAACCTTAAATATTTAGTGTTTAGAGAGTTTGAAAAAGTCAAAAGGTTATATAATTAAATATAGAATTATGACATTAAAATTATATAACCTTTTGACTTATTCATTGTTAAGGAAGATGAAAGAACCTTCCTTCTTATATTAATTATTTGATTGATTGATCTATTTTAAGTCACGAAATTTAATTCTAGCATAATAAAGGAAATGAGTGTTTCAAGGTTTATAATTGATTATTATTAATGGTTACATATTGTTAAATTTAATTTCTCAACCAATTCTTTTGTAATTAATTTCTATTTTTAATCTTTTATAATGTAATTATTTTTTAATTTAAGTCAAAATTTTAGATAAAAAAAATATAAAAAAATAAAGAATGATGATATCACATAAGCTCCTTTACCCCCCAACTTTATATATATATATATATATATATATATATATAGATTCCTATATACAAGCCATGTCCACACGCTATCCAAAAAGTCACGTAGTTAGCTCCTATTTGCATTGCCTTCTACACAGCATCATTGCGCCGTGCTGAATGTCATGTACTTTATATATTATTAGATGTGGCTCAATTACATTATATGTAAATTACGCTAAACATAAAAGCTGTAATCAATAATTTAATATATATTAACAATCAAACAACACTTGGATTTATGGTTACTGCTGTTATGTTGACGTAAGTTCTATACAATGTTACTTAACGTGACTTAATTAATTTTATATTAAATTCTTATTTTATTGTGAAAAGTCTTCAGGATAAATTTTTAGGTTTTATTACGTATGCATGTTTTGGAAATATTCAAAAACGAAAATCGAAAGTGGAATTTTCCGAAGGCAGATAAAAAATATATACGAATGTAGAATAACATAACCAGATGGTAAGAGTACAGGACAAGTGTTACGCATTAGTAGAAAAGCGCCATGATGGCCAGCTCAGCAACCATCGTGGAACTGAAATTAACCGCGTTCGTTAATCGTTTAATTGATTTTCACGGGAAGGATTCCAAATTTACCACGTAACGTGCACGAATTTGATTCCTTTTAAAATAAGATTATATAGGTGGTGGCGTTGTTTAAATCATTTTTGAGGATTAGGGCTTTAAGGTCTGTAATTCGTTGAAAAGACATACAAGATAACAGGGACTTACAATTCAGCCATCGATTGCGAAGCATCCAAAGAGTAGACGAGTCAACAGTGCTAAGGAATTGAATGACAGGCATGGAATCACTTTCTAACCAAAATTGCATCCAACTAATTGCCCAAATTAGCCCCAAAAATACCACCACAAACAGCAGCTTATTACGAAGGAAATAATACTTTGAGAGATAAGAAAGGAGTGGGGCTATTTGAAGGCTCCCAATACTTCTGCACACATTCTTTTGTATAATTTTTTATTAGAAAATTATCCTCAACTTAAATTACTATTATAGACTAACATTATATCTTCTAAAGATTTCTCTGTAATTTTTTCTCAGGATATATTACAGATGTACCGTTGCTTACTTCGATACCAACTAAACTACAATTGTCATTGATAAATAAAATTGAAGACTTACTTTGACATGAATTAAAATTCTGTATTGTGGTCGAAGAAAAAAAAATTCCTTGCACATTGACATAAAAAAAAAATTTCAGTTTTATTTTATATTCTCTTGGCGTAAAAGAGAAAAAATGTCATTGTAACAAGCTAATAATGGAGGATTTAGTGATATTCGATCCGGTCAATCTATCAAATCTATTTTATTCTCTAACTAACTGATAGGTCCCAGCCAAAGCTTACTATCAATCACAAGAGTTTTTCTACTTATGGCGAGAAAAAGAAAGATCAAGATGAATTGATTTAATTGACTGCTTGATTTTATTATGCCAGAGCCATTATTTATAGTATTACACATAACAAACTTATTCTCGGCTGGAATCAAAATATGTAGCGGAAATAACAACCTTGTTACTTTTACGAAACCTAAAGCTAAATAACAACCACTAGGAATTTAATCTTATCGTCAATCCTTGCATGATTAGAATCCATGCACTATTGTTATTCTCATATTGTGCATGCATGAGCCATGCAAGGGCAAAGCTAAAGTCTTCACATCATGTACTTAGGATTTGGCTCATGCCCTTTGCTGGACTTGCGTGGCTTGTGTGGCTCCAGTGGCTGCTCTTTATCATTACCCCCTCCGTAGAGAGCACCCTTGTCCTCAAGGGTCATGTGAGGAAATTGACGTTGCAAAACCTCTTTATCTTCCCACGTTGCATCTTCGACTGGCAACCGCTTCCATTGTACTAACTGTTGCTCCAGCACTTTGCCACCTCTCTTCAACCACCGGGTATCAAGAATAGCAAGCGGTTCCATGACTATCAGGCCTTCATCATAAATGGAGGGTAAGTCATTACTGCCACTGAAATCTCTGATAGCTTTTTTCAATAATGAAACATGAAACACGGGATGAATGCGAGAGTTTTCAGGCAACTGAAGTTCATAAGCAACTGGACCAATTTTGCGTACAATCTTATAAGGCCCGAAATACTTGCATGCTAATTTGTGATGAGCCCGCTTGAACATCGAGGATTGTCTATAAGGTTGTAACTTTAAAAATACCAAATCACCACTTTGAAATTCCACATCGCGACGTCCCTTGTTAGCCATTTGCTTCATTCAATTTGTTGCCATGGCCAAATTATGCTTCAACTGTCGCAGCAAGTTCTCTTGGGTAAGCAATGCCTAGTCCACTTCATTCACAGGAGATGTTCCAACGTGATAGAAAGGCACGGTTGGGGGTGGCCTACTGTAGAGAGCTTGGAATGGCGTCATGCCCGTAGAAACATGGAAAGTGGTGTTATACCAAAACTCAGCCCATGGTAAGAATGAGTGCCACTTTTTTGGCCACTGATATACAAAACACCTCAGATATTGTTCGAGGCAGCGATTAATTACCTCAATTTGGCCATCCGTCTGTGGATGGTAGGCAGAACTCATTTTCAGTTTGGTGCCGGACAAATTAAAAAATTCCTGCCAGAATTTGCTAGTGAAAATTAGGTCGTGATAGCTTATTATACTTCTAGGCATGTCGTGTAACTTCACCACATGTTTAACAAATTTTTCGGCTACTGTCTTGGCTGAAAAAAGGTGAGTGAAAGAAATAAAGTGAGCGAACTTACTTAGTCGATCCACTACAACCAATATAGTATCCTTGCCTTGTGAAGATGGTAAGCCTTCGACAAAATCTAATGAGATATCATCCCAAACTTGGCATGGTATGGGTAGCGGTTGTAGAAGACCCGCGGGCTTGAGTGTGTCAATCTTCACTCTTTGACAGACTTCGCATTTACTCACATAGTCCCGTACGGCTTGAAACATTGCTGGCCAGTAAAACTGTTGCGAAAGGCGCTTGTAAGTTCGTAGGACTCTTGAATGACAGCCAATTTTTGTGTCGTGAGCCTCAAATAGAAGTGACTCACTTAAAGCACGTGGAACCACCACTCGTTCTTTAAAAAATATCAGCCCATTACGAACTGTGTATGGCCCCGAAGTTTGGTTTTGAGCTATCATACGTATTTTTTTCATATATTCATCGCTACCAATGGCCTTATTGATTTCATCCCAAATAGCAATCTGTGTCAAAACCAAAAGATAAAGGAGAGGACTGTCGGGTCGTCGGGATAAGGCATCGGCAGCTTTGTTCTCACGTCCGGGTCTGTAAACAATCTCGTAATCATACCCCATCAATTTACTCATCAATTTATGCTGCTCGGGTGTAGCCATTTGTTGTTCTAAAAAATATTTTATGCTTTGTTGATTAGTTTTGATGATAAACCAATGCCCAAGCAAATAAGGTCTCCACATTCTGACAGCCTCCACAATTGCTAACATCTCTTTATTGTAAATAGACCATGCCTTTTTTAAAGTCCTTAAAGCGTGACTCATGTAAGCAATCGGCATCTCTTGTTCCTATAGTACCGCCCCAATTCCGTCGCCAGATGCGTCAATCTCTACAATGAAAGTCTCATGAAAATTTGGCATGTCTAATGTTGGGGTACTACTCATGGCTTTCTTCAATTTCTCAAATGCTTCCTCCGCCTCATTGTTCCACACGAACTACCCTTTTTTTAATAAATTGGTGAGCGGCTGTGCTAACATCCCATAACCTTGTACAAATTTTCTGTAATATCCCGTGAGCCCAAGAAATCCTCTCAACTCCGTTATATTTTGCGATTGTGGCCATGAAATCATAGCTACAATTTTGTTCCCGTCTACTTTGACGCCGTGGCGAGTTATTATGTGGCCCAAGTAGTCTAACTCTTGTTGGCCGAAATTACACTTGCTTGCTTTGATAAAAAATTCTTGTTTTTTTTAAAATCTGCAATGTTTGCCGAATGTGATCTAGATGCATGCTCCATGTAGGACTATAGATTAATATATCGTCAAAAAAAAACTAGAATGAATTTTCTGAGATATGGACGAAAGATAGAGTTCATGATTGCCTGAAAGGTGGATGGGGCACTACATAATCCGAACGGCATCACCAAGTATTCGTAGTGGCCATTGTGAGTCCGAAACGCCGTTTTGTATATGTCGGCTGGATTGACACGTACTTGGTGGTACCCTGCTCGTAAATCTAACTTGGTGAAATAAGCAGCACCATGGAGCTCATCTAGCATGTCTTCCACAGTCGGTATCGGAAAGCGATCCTTGATTGTAACTTGGTTAAGGGCACGATAGTCAGTACAAAATCGCCAGCTGCCATATTTCTTCTTGACCAACAATACGGGCGAGGAAAAGGGGCTGGTGCTTGTCCGTATTAATCCGGAATTTAATATCTCTTGTACTTGCTTCTCAATCTCTGATTTTTGAAAATATGCGTATCGATAGGGCTTCACGTTCACAGGCTCAGTCCCCTCTTTTAATGGAATATTGTGGTCAATGTCTCGTGAGGGTGGTAGTTGTGTGGGTTCCTGGAATAAATTTGAGTATTCGGCCAATATTTGTTGCATGCAAATAGGAGTTTTTTTAAAAGAGTCTTTTAATGAAGCTTGAAAGCATATAGCGTAGACTCCTTGCCCTTGTTTAATGTCTTTTGTAACTTCTGTTATTGATGCTGACTGAACAGCGTGAGGATTAATTCCTTGCAAGCGTTGCTTTTTATTCTCCCATTCAAATTCCATAGTCAAGTTTTTCCAATTGCACAGAACAGTGCCTAGTGTCTCGAGCCTTTGAATCCCCAAAACCATATCCAATCCTGTTATTGGCAGGGAATACACGGTGAGAGAAAAAGGAATATTTTGGATTAAAATTTTTACCTTTTCAAACATCCCTTGGCATGTTAATTTCTCCCCGTTAGCAACTTATACTGAAAAAGATATTGTTGGCTTAATCGGCAATTTCAACAAATTGGCTAGGCGTGAACTGATAAAATTATGTGTGGATCCGCTGTCAATAAGGATGATAATTGTGTACTGCTCAATTTTTGCCATAACGCGCATAGTTCGTGGTACTGTCCATCCGGACAAAGCATATAAAGAAATTTTGGGGTTTGTCGTTTCTGTTGATTCCACTATAGGCTCCTCGTCCGCAAATTCTTCATACAAACTCTCTTTTAGTATTGTTTCGCATTCCAGGATCAGTAATTGTGCCTTGGTACACTTGTGGCCAGCGGTGAATTTGTCATTACAATTGAAGCACAATCCCTGAGATCGCCTCCTCTGCATCTCTTCCCACGATAGCCTCTTATAAGGAGTTGTTGGTGTGGCTCGATTCGGAACAGGTGGGGAACGGATAGGAATTGATGATCTGATCATTTTCTTCTGTCGTGTTATTTGATCATCCTTCATACGCACTAGACTAATAGCTTCCTTCAATGTGCGGGGTCTGAACATACGAATGTCTTCTGCAATCTCAGGTTTCAAGCCCCCCATAAATGTTCCCACCAATGCTTTTTGAGACCACCCATACACTCGGTTCCCAAGCCTTTCGAACTCTTTCTGATATTCACGCAACGTTCTCGTCTGCTTAACTCGAGACAAAGCTTCATCAAAGTCTTCACACTCAGTTGGCCCAAAACGTGCCTATAGTTCCTCAACGAATATTTTCCACGTAACTGATCGCTTTTCTTCTTCATAAGCCCTTCGCATCCATTGCCACCACTGATTTGCCTCTCCCTCCAAGTGATATGCAGCCAAAGTCACCTTGGTTTCGTCCACAGTTTCCTAATATTCAAAGTACTGAGATACCCTACTGTACCATTCTGTTGGATCATCGCCGGCAAAGCGGGCAAAGTCTAGCTTGGTAACCCGTGTTGGAAGCATGTGCCGCCCTCCATCTCTTTCCTCACGAACATGCTTTGTAGAGCCTAAATTTTCAGCTGAGTCACGACTAGTGGTGCCCTTGATTGCACTACTTGATTCCACAAGTTTGCTTATTGACTCCTCAAGACGCTGTAGCTTGTCATTGATTCCCACCTCCATCTGTTCCATTCTGTCCTACAAGCTCCCAAGATCTGCTTCAATTCGTTCAATGCGTTCCTTGTTAGTCGTCATTGATAAGCTAGCTCTGATACCAAATGATAGGTCCCAGCCAAAGCTTGCTATCAATCACAAGAGTTTTTCTACTTATGACGAGAAAAAGAAAGACCAAGATGAATTGATTTAATTGACTGTTTGATTTTATTATGCCGGAGCCATTATTTATAGTATTACACATAACAAACTTATTCTCGGCTGGAATCAAAATACATAGCGGAAATAACAACCTTACTACTTTTACGAAACCTAAAGCTAAATAACAACCACTAGGAATTTAATCTTATTGTCAATCCTTGCACGATCAGAATCCATGCACGATTGTTATTCTCATATTGTGCATGCATGAGCCATGCAAGGACAAAGCTAAAGTCTTCACGTCATGTACTTAGGATTTGGCTTATGCCCTCTGCTAGACTTGCGTGGCTTGCGTGGCTCAAGTGGCTGCTCTTTATCACTAACCTTACTCTCCGTTGCAGTCCCCCTAAAGTACAAAGACTGAATTTGAATCTTCAACAACGTCAATGAATTTGAATCGGTAACAACATTACTGTACAATCAATCCGAATTGGACCAACGCTATCTCCTTAAACTCTCCATCCCTAGTTACATTATAGCATCGTGCTTGCACATGTGCCCAATTGGACAAAACCTCTCATTCTAAGCTGCGGAGTAGAAATTATTGACTGTTAAAACTACCAATTCACACACAGAGCGAAAAAATTCTCATTCTATTAAAGTAAAGATGTCATTAAATATACAAAAGACATACATTTTGATATATTAGAAATTATATTTTTTATTTATTAATATATTTATTTTTTAGAGTAAGGAAATCTAACTTTGAAATGTTCTTTTGTAAGTAAGAGATTAATATAAATATGTTTATGATGGGTTTTAAAGCAGACAATAAATCCTAATTATGAGGACATCGATCGAAGCAACAAGTTTCAATTTTGGTCCTGTAATTTTAATTTATATGTCAACGTCACACTAAGACAAAGCTGGCGGTAAGGATTTGATTGAGAACAAAAGTCTTTCAGCTTCATTATTTTACGCATATTTTTATTACATGCTCATGTGACTAGAATCATTATGAACTGCAAAGACAGAAGATATCTACGAATCATTGCATTTAGTGATCACGTTCGTTTTTATTTCATTTTCTTTTATGAATTTTTTTTCCAAAGCCACCTTGCATTGATAATTAAAATTCAAGTTTGTTCGTTTCTCCAAATTCTTTTGGTGGGATGGGATAATATTATATAATCTATGAAATTGAAAAGTAGCTTGCTATTATTTCTTAAACTCTTATTCGAGATAAGTAACTTGTCATTCAGGTTCCTTAAATATCAGTTTTTATTATTAAATATATTAACATGTATATTAAGTTATAAATAAAAAATATTGAAACAAAGACAAATTTTGGATAGCGCGAGAGAAATTTTGGAAGCTCTTTCTTGATCACCCACACGGTCCTTTCCTCTTCATTTAAGTTCCTCTAGCCTCTAGAAGACCTAATGATGATCAATTTTAACTCAACATTCATTTATTAAATTACCATATGAACAGGAATAATTTAATCAATCCAAAAATGTTAATTTTGTTTTCCTTCTCTGGTGCTGTTTAAGGTGAGAAAAAGTTGCAAGTATCATCTTCGCCCTGTGGATTGTTTGCTACTGTAATAAAAGACATTTGTGATCTGTTTAGTAATTATATAAACTTGCGCTAATTAGTAGTTGATTTACGGTGAAAAAAAATGAAGATAATCCTGTTCCAATTAGTAATTATATAAAATTGAGAGGACCACCTTTAGCATGATGGGCTGTCTTAAGTATGAGTTTGCCCATAAATCTTTACCAATTACCTAACATTCAACAAAAGACCCCAAACCCAAACATGGGATTTTAGTTCATGGGCCACCACTAGCAACTGGCTCTACTTTTAAACGAATAGCACACCATGAAGTCTAATCTCCGAAAATTATTTAAAAAAAGGGCCGCCGCGTACATAATCCTATTTCAAAAGGAATCAAATTGACGCACGATGGCTGGCCTTAAGTACGAGTTTGCCCATAAATTTTTATGAATTACCAGCCATTCAACAAAAGACCCCCAACCCAAACATGGAATTTTAATTCATGGACCACCACTAGCAACTGGCTCTACTTTAAGCGAATCGCACACATTGAAGTCTAATCCTCGAAAATTATTTTAAAAAAGGGCCGCGGCCTACATAATCCTATTTCAAAAGGAATCAAATTCACGCACGTTGTAATTTGGAATCCGCTTCGTGAAAACAGCAGTTCCAAAACAAACGTTCTTCTATAATAAAATCCTACTAACGCATGACTTTGTCCCGTAATCGAATGTGCAATTCTACATTTATATATATTATTTATCTGCCTTTGGAAAATTCCACTTTGGACTTTCCTGGTTCGAATATTTCCAAAACATGCATAGATTTCAAAGCCTAAAAATTTACCTTTAAAACTTGTACAATAAAATAAGAACTGAATATAAAATTAATTACGATAGAAAGGCGAAGCCATGCTATATATATATATTGGTTAGGTGGGATCCCTACTTATAATATAAATCAATATTAAAGTAATTACATAAGACCTAAAACCTCTTAAAGCAGATGTAAATGCATAAGAATAAGAGAAAAGAATACATCACCCATTGAAACAATAAACCAACAACCCCATTGTTTGACATGAGGAAAAGTTTCCACATCTAAATGGAGAATGCCACATAAGCCCGTAGGAAGATTTCGAGCACACAAGAAATGCCAACTAATCCAATGAGAGCAAACCCAATTGGCCAGAAAATTATCAACAGATGTGGCCCCCGGAAGCACACATCTAATCAAAATATGAGATGAAGATATCAAAGCATCATATGTAACTTATATCAATACAACTCTTAATTTTAAGTGTTGTTTAATTATCAACCCTTAAGATGTCTTAAGTTTTGTGTTAAATGAAAAGGTAACGCCAAACTTTCCTTTATTTTATTTTTTATTTTATTAGAATTTATAAATGTCATAATTGCCCTTATTAATAAGAATTATTCTTAAGGTAATTTTGAAAAAGATTTAATTTTTCAATTAATACGGTTTCTTAAGACTCCTTGTAAATGCATAATTTTCTCCTTCCATAACCCTAAGTCCACCACGTTTATTTCTTCTTCTCTGCTTCTCATTACACTTTTATCCAAATTCTAAGATTCAAAGCTTTATTTAAGGAAGAATCAAGGCAATTTGGTAAGTTCAATCTCTTTATTCCTCACAATTTTTCTTATCACTCTATTTAGGATTTTAAATTGGCATGATTTTAGATTATAATACATGACTTAGGATATGTTTAGGATCTCCTTAATGCTTTAGACATACTGGACAATTCTAGAAAACATGAGTATCTCGAATTTTAGACCCTTGTTTTTTGAATGATTTTTTTAGGGCTTCATGAATATATTTTGTTTCATGAAATTTGACTTCGTTTTTAATTTTATATGTATTTTCGAAGCAAACACTGCTACATTAGAAAACTGTGATTTCAATAGAATGACTAGATTCACAAAATTAATTACATTATCAAATGAATTCGAAAAATTTTGAAATTTTAAATAGAGACTTATATATGTGTTTGGTATTCAAAGTTTTAATTTCATAATTTTCCTATTTGTTTATACTTTTATACAATTCTCGAAACT
This sequence comes from Aegle marmelos, assembly GCA_030449875.1. NCBI lineage: Eukaryota > Viridiplantae > Streptophyta > Magnoliopsida > Sapindales > Rutaceae > Aegle > Aegle marmelos. The sequence goes on from JASUUL010000023.1 coordinate 16,057,604, forward strand.
TATTATGTTCAGTAAAGATATTGTGAAACAGTTTTGAATTTATCAAGAAATAAATAGAGTTAAAAATATTTTTGGTATTGGATCTTCTTAAAAATTTTATAGGAGATGCCCATAGATGCCCATAATAGTTCTCTAGAATGTTATGTCATTCCAATTTTTAGATTAAGAGTTACAATTATGAGAATTAGACTAATATGAGTATGCATAAAATATTAGATTCTTAGAATAAGTTATTAATAGTTATGTCTTGTATTTGTTTAAGGTGTTTAGAAGTGAGTTAGATTGATTCTATTATTGAGGTAAGTAACTTTATTTTTAATGTACTGGACAAGTATGATTATTTTGATATGAATATAAGTAAATGTGTTTTTATAGCTTTCCCAATATCAATTATTTTTCATAACAAAATTAGTTTGTATAAATGTTTTGAAATCTGAAAATTATTTTATTTTTATGATTTTAATAGAACATTATCAATGCCTTTAAAAGTATAAATTATTTTGTTATATGCTTATCTTTTATGAATTTGTTTATAAAATATAAGAATGGAATTTATTGCAAGCCTAAATTACTATTATGAACTTTTATGAATATGATATAAATGTTTTCTGCCTATGTATGATTTTAATTATTTATGATTGTATGGGGGCCACTTCTTGAGACTGTATGGGGGCCACTTCTTGAAACTATATGGGGGCCACCTCTTAAGGGCCAATGTGCCGCAAATTGCTAAATATTGATTTGAATATTTTGGCTCATTATCTATAATTATTCTGATTTTGATTATGATCGTATAATACGATACATATATATTCTGAACTAGTATTGGATTTCTGTTCTAAGTGTGCACACAATATTCTAATTCTAATTTTGTCTCTAACAGGTTGTTGGGACTATAGGTGACATTATGTGATATGAGCTAATTTTTTATTATCTGTATATATGTTATATGATTTACTTTAATGATTTATACGCCTTTGTGAAATTATTATGAATTTATTATTATAATATGTCATTTTATGAAAAGTTACAAATGATAATATATGTTTTATTAAAAAGAAGGCTTGCAATATTTTTGGTAATGATAGGCCTAGTGTGTTGGGAATATTTTTACTTACCGAGTTGACGGCTCACCCTTCGTCATTACTTTTTGCAGATTAAATTCCCTATTGAGAGGTGTGCTTAGCGTTGGAGTTAGAGATTTATTTCTTTTTTCTAGTTGAATAAGAATAAAAACCAACTCATGATTCTTTTAAGATTATTTTGTTATAAACTTATAATTTGAGCGATTTGAGACTATTGATATATTTTTGTCTGTAAGAGATATTATTTAGAAATAAACATGTGGATTTGTGATTTTATTTAAATAAATATTTGCGGTATTTCAATTTGAAATTTTGTGTGTAAGAATTTTGATTTGTAAATAACTTCTTTCATCACATACTCTACACATGTTAGTTTAGGGTATTTTCGTAGCTTACATCAGTACAATTTATAAGTTCAATTATTGTCTAATTGTCAATATGTCTTGAGTTATTGGTTGTAACTTTTGTGTTAAATGTAAGTCACATATACTATGTATTTGCTTACTAGTAAGAGGAATGGAAATTATGAAATTGAAATTAATAACTTGTTTATTTGTAAAATTAAGGTTTAGAGTCAGAATCAAAATAATATTGGGCCTATAAATTTAGGAATCATTCCCATACATTTGATTATTGAGGTAACTTGGGAATCAAAATCTGACTCCTAGAACCCATTTTACCTCCATTGAGTTTTTATAATCCCTAAATTATCCTCAATTAATTTATGTTATTTTTACATTTTAGTTTTTACAGAATTTATTGAAACGCTAGTTATGCAACTTAAGACGGGGGATAAATTAAGTTTCTAAAATTTAAACTAATTAAATCATACAATAGTTCAATCTAATACCTTAATAAAATAAAAAATAATAAATTTAATAATACTTAAAAATAAAAGAAAAAGGGAAGAGAAAGCAAACATAATAAATTTTTTTGTGGTTCTGCAATTCTCGCCTATGTCTCTATCTTCAAGCCAACCAAACTTGAGAATTTCACTATCTAAGCCATTCAAGGTTTCAAGCTCATTACAATTGACTTTTAAGGTGTTAATAAACTTTTACGCTCAAGAGATTATCTCCTAATCTCTTCACTCAAGTGTTTCCTACACTTATACACTCATAAAATTGATATAAAAGTAAAGATTACAACAAAGGAACTCTCATCAAGAGTAGATGTATAAATTATAGCATAATAATGATTTAATCTATGATAATTTGTAAGTTGGAAGCTCAACATATGTTGTATAAACTTGTTTAGACTTGTTGGAGAACTTAAAAATGAGTTTAATTTAGATTTTTATGGTTTTAACACAAAAACTAGTCATTATAGGCAAAATTCTAGCAAACAGGCAACTATTCACTTAATTTAGCTGGTTACCCATTTGCTACAGTAAAATCATCATTAAGTTTGAATTTTACAATAATAATACTATTCACAAAATTATAAATTTGTCTAAAACTTTTTATAATTATACTATAACATAAAAAGTCATAAAATTTTATAAACAGATCCATTTTTGGAACAGTCAAATGCTACAGTATCACTGTTCACCAAAATTATAATTTTACCTAAAATTGTCTCTAATTTTTCATGGCCCAAAATATCATAAGAATTTACAAACAAGTCCAATTTCAGAATTTTTAAATAACATTTAATATTCTCATATTTTTTTAAAATTATGGTATAGCCAAATATATTTTTGGTTTTGCAAATAAGTCTAAATCTAGAATTAAAATAATATGTATTAAAATCAAAGATGGTAAAACTTTTCCATTTTATTCCATATTTTGAAACACAATTAATTTACATAAAATACTTAGTTATAATTGTAAAACCTTAAATTAATGAAATTAATGATTAATTAAATAAAATCTTGAGTTTCACAAATGATAAATTATGTATATATTAAATCATACTGACTTTACAAGAATTATTACAATAATGAGTTCGTTGAGCATTTGAAATTTGATTCTTGATAAGCCATTATCAATTGAGTGTCTTGAACTTAATTTCACTTGATTAACTTATACAAATAATATCCTTCAAGAACTAGTGAAAATGTGAAATACAATTAAATTAATTAAGAGATATGTTTGTGATCACCAAAATTATATAATGTGTAACCCTTTAGGATAACATTTATGAAAATACCTATAATTTTTATATTATTTGCAAATAGGTTTATTATTATTATTATTATTATTATTATTAGTAGTAGTAGTAGTAGTAGTAATAGTAGCAGCAGCAGTAGTAATAATTAGTATTATTACTACCATTACTATTATTATTATTATTGTTATTATATTATTTTAGTTATTGTCATTGTCATTATTATTATTGTTAAACTCAGTTTTATTAGTATTTTTAGCAATTTGTAACAATTCATTCTAATTTCAAGATAAAGTAAATATATCAATAGGAATACAACTTATTTTGATTCCAATTTCTACAACTAAAATAAATATTTTATTTTGAATCTCATTCTTCATTCTAATTCTAACTCATTTCAGTTCTAACTCATTTCGGTTACTAACTAGTAAACGTATTGTGAGGGTTTTCCCTAAGCCTCAATACTTTAAAATCAAAATTTTATTGTATAATTACAAGAATTAAGTAAAATAGAAATATAATACATGCAATCTTTTGTACCTTTTAAAATAATTATTGTTAGTTATGCTATAAAAATAGTCAGCTATAAAGAGAACTAATTAGACATTTGGCAAAATTTCTTTTCAAAAGTACTATAAGTTTTAAAAGTAGTCGTATATGTTTGGTAAATCTTACTATTAATTTATTACAAAATATAAATTACTGAATTGGATATAATATTGAATAAAACTTATTTATATAATTATAAACATGTATTTGAAATATTTTTTATTTTGTATATAAAATAATTGTAACTCAAATAAAATAAATATTTTATACTACTAATTTTATTTTTAATTTATTTTTTATCCAAATATAATTATTAATAATAGTAATTTCTTTAAAATCAATGATTTTATTTCATAATTAAAATGAATAATTTTAGATCTTTATAACATATGAGAATGCATATGAAATTGTGTTGAGTTTAAAAATGATTCTTAAAATTAAATTTTGAAAAACTGCTTATTTCTTACTTCTCAAAATTCATTGTAGGATGCGGCAATGTTAACAAAAGTAATTTTTAAGAAAATTTACCAAACAAAATTAGTTTTTTACTTTTCAAAATCACTTTAAATTTCCTAAAGACAATCTATCTTTTTTTAAAATAAAATAAAATAACAACTAGGCCTCGTCAAAGTGAGAAATTTATTGAAAAGAAAAAAATGCAGCGTAACAAAATCTAATGAATCCTCAAAAATGAAAAAGCAGAAGATATTATACAAAGCGTGACTGAAAATGACAACTAATCCGTGCGCCTATCTAGATAAAACGATACTTAGAAAAACTATTAGCATCAGGAGAGATAAAGCCACGAATCTCGGAAAGGGGATCCGGCCACCAAGTGATATCAGTATACAGCACGCCAAGATTGGCAACACAGTTAGCAGCACTGTTATTCTCCCTAGTAGTATAGAAAATTCTGAAAGATATAGCGGATAACAGGGACTTACAACTCAGCCTCCGATTGCGAAGCATCCAAGGAGGAGATGAATCAACATTGCTAAGGAATTGAATGACGAGCATAGAATCACTTTCTAACTAAAGTTGCGTCCAACATCTATCATAGGCTGTCTCAATGGCAAGGATTAACAGCCATTAATTTAGTAAAAAATACAGTAAAATGCACCACAACTAGCAGCAGCTTATTATTAAAGAAATAACAATTCAAGAGCTTTAGTGATCAGGACTAGGCTCCGTAAAATTTAAATTCTGAGCTAATAGACGTGATTCTAAGTAATAAATGGGTGGGACTATTTGAATGCACCCACTTTTTCATATAAATTTTTATTACAAAATTATCCTCAACTTAAATTACTATTATAGCCCAAAATTATATCTTCTAAAGTTTTCTCCGCAACTGTTTTCTCAAGTCAAGATATATTAAAGATTTACCGTTGTCCACTTTGACAATCAACTAAACTACAATTTTCTGTGACAAATATAAAGGGTTACTAACTTTGACATAAATCAAACTTCTGTATCGTGTTCCTAGAAAACAAATTCCTTGGACATTGACATAAAAATTTGAGTTGTTATTTTATATTCTATTAGCGCAAGAGACTCAAACAAATGCCATTGCAACAAGCTAATAATGGAGCATTTAGTTAGGAAACCAATCATGAAACCTTAACAACAGAAAAACATTTAAAAAAAATGGGTAATAGATATTTAATAAGGTATATTGGGTATATAAGTGAAAAATAAAATTTAAAATTTTGATGATAGGTTATTGTATGTGTTTATTAAATATGATGGTAGGTTTAAATAGTCTAACCCAGAATAAAGTTTATTGGACTAATGCAATTACTCTTTTAGCTGCTTCATCTCTGTGAAATTACAAATTGAAGTTGACCATGAGAAGAATTTTGGTTAAATTACATGCAATAAAATTTTGAATAATACATGAAAGCGTTGGAGTAAATGCATAACAAGACAGCAAGTGCATGTGCCATGCATTTGTAGTGAGTTATGTAGTAAACCAATTGAAATTGAAATGAAAAAGTATTTCAAGTGCCCGAAAGGCTGGTAAGGAATGTAAAGGCCATAAATTTGCAAACCGGATTTGGTCAAAATTATAACTTTGCTCATATTCTTGGAAATCAATCTCAATTCTCAAACACATGCAACAAGCCTTGGACGTACAAAGACTTGAAAGAAGGATTTTTCCTTGTTGATTTGGCTGCTGTTTAATAGTTATTCCTTAGCAGTTTCTGGACATTTTAAGACCTCACGATGATCAATTGGGACTCAGCATTCATATAATTCACCACATGAGTATGAATAATTATTTAATCCACAAATGTGAACAGTTTTCTTTTTAAGGAAAAGTATCATCTACATTAGAGATACGAATCCTTAAAAAACTGGACCTCTTCTGAACTTACTGCATTCCTGTTTTATATCGTATGGGGCTATGAACTAGTTTGGTACCTCTGAAGTGATTTTATTCATTTCGTCGATAGGTGCTATTTCCTTCCCTTTCTAAGTTATCAACGATAGATGTGGAGCGAACCGAATGAATATTTATTGTAAATTTGGAAGTTAAGTATGAAGCAAACAAAATAAAACAGAGGGACAACAAATGTCCTGTATTAAGATCAAAGTGTATCCTGAATGTCTAATGCAATAAATATTTCACATCTACAATACTCGAAAGTTTCAACAACAACAACAACAATAATTGTAAATTACATGATGAACTTATGATTATCTTCAGTTTAGATAAATAAATTGTTTCTCAATTCTTAATTCAGATGAGAAAATGAAGCAAACTCAAGGGTTAGTTTGACATTTTCAAAGCAAATTAAAGGAGAAGACTCTCAGCATATGCAAGCTTTTGACAGAAGGAACACTAGTTTCACCAGCTCTTACTGAAAAGAATGCAACCGGCTGAAACAATAAGAACACTTTTCAAAGAGCATGTCACTAGTTGTACCCGAAATTAGGTGACAACCCCTCCAACAGCTGGAAAAGGAAAAAATAAAAATCTCATTCATTACTTTGAAAAGGCTTCTATATTATGAAATTTATTAGACTAATGCTTGATGAATTTTTGACAATTAATTGAAACTGAACATGATTCTCTAACTTTTAGTAAAAAGAGAACGATTTCCATATGGGAAATAGCTAGCTAAACGTACATCAGAGAGTTATAACCGCACCTTCTCATCATATAATTGTTGTATGGTTGTGTTAGCGTCGCCATCACCCCAACGCCGTTCATCATCTCTCTCTCTGTACATGACCCTTACTGTCGGCTGCATCCATAATTCTGCTGTCGTGAAAATCTTCATCTTGGGAAAACCGATCAAACTTAAATCTTGTAAAGATGGGAATTTAAAGGTGTTATTGGCAGAGAAGAAGCTTCTGAGACTATGCAAATCATCCAGAATGATGCTCCTCGATTCGGTGAAAACAATCTGTCCTTTCGTATTCGCTGCTCCATCTTCATCACCGGTGACCAGCTCTGTCATTGCTCTGCATCCAAGTACATTCAAGTGTAGGAGTCCCACTAGACCATTACCACGGAGGATGTTACTAAGTCTAACAATTTCTTGCAATTGGAAAAACTTGCAGTTCAGCAGTTGTGTTAGATTCCGAAAAGATACCAATGCTGATGAATTAACAGATTCTGACAGTAAAATACATTTAGAGATTCAAGATACCGCAAAATGGAATACAGTATGGAGTTTCGTTTCCACAGATGCTTCAGATCATCAAGTCCAATCAACTGCAAATTTCTTTACTAATGCGGACTTACCCCGACCGAGTATTCATCATTTGATGAGAATATGTCTTTGTATGAACTTAAACTCAGATTGAGAATTTCCAGATTGTTAAAATCTCTCCAGTAAAATCCAACTGCTAGTAGTTTAAGTCTGTCAAAGAGGTGTTGTGAGAAATCAACCTGCAAAATCATCTGCATCTCTTTTCTACTTAGTTCCACTTCCTCCAAAGTTGGGGAAGATCTGACCATCATCAAGAAGGTAATAGCTAATAAATTCAAATGATACAACTTTTGGTTTAATATTTGTAGAACTTTTGGCTTGTGAGAAGCGGTAAGGTTTGAACTGATAAAAATAAAAAATAAAAAATAAAAAAATTCTAAAAAATGGTTTAATAACTAATACCTTTTCGAAGGAGAGAGGAGCTGTGACGCGGGGACACGAAGTTTCCTACTGTGGGAAAATTCTGAACAAAAGAGCTGTATTTTGTCACAAGAACTCACCATCTATGTTTTTATCACCGGCCATTCCGATGTGTGCATTCTAGGGTAAAAAAACTTCGTTCTAGTAACCCTACGCAAAGAGTTTCAAAGTGATCAGACTTCGAAAGACAAAACAAGGTAGGGTCACTTGATCTGCTGCTGCTCTGTCTTCGGAATGATCTCCTGCCAAGCCATAGCATATCTCCAGGTGTTGGAGCCGCTCAAAGTTTCTGACCGTAGAAGCTGAAAATATGTATTTTAATTTGTGATACATTTTGCAGTAGTATACCACGGGATCAATCTTATTAAACTTTAAAATCCGGGAAACATAGCCGGAAGTTCATTGTAATCCCAAATGCCCAGTCTTTTCCCCATCAATCTCATGCAGCTACAAAGCCTCCAAGTCAGGCAATGCTGCCGAAAGATTATTTATGAGAAGCACTTACTGGAATTCTCAAATTAATTAATAAAATGATAAGAGAAAAAGAATATGTTAGCCAGCCTACCTTCACGTCGAAAAGCATTCTCGAAGTATCTTATCTGTTTAGTGATGAGAAGGGGTCATTACTTTACGGCAAAACTTTGTAAACCCTGGAAGCTTTCCTAGACTTGATTGACCAAATGTTGAGTTAACCAGTGAAGCAAATAAAATGGTGCTGAAACGACAGAGGTGTTGTGCGTATTGGAGGTCAAATAACTAAGCAAACGGACACAAGCTCAAAGTCTATTCTTACTTTTATTTTAGTATAGCAAACAAAAGCAACCGGTTGCCTTTGGATAAACAAAAAGAGATGTGACCAAAGTCAACATCTGCATTTCTTGGCTGCTTCGGTTAATAACGACAAGAAACTTTGCCGTTCTCGGTTCAACGAATACAGCACACTGATTTTGCAGGATCAAAACGACAAGAAGCTATGCCGTTTGGGGTTTGATGAAACATGAGCATTGCACGTGAGTTATAATGACGTGTGAAGTTTGTTAGAAGCCGTTATGGCATATGCACCTAACGTGCATTTCTAGGCTAGTTTCCGGGTTCATTATAAAGGCTGTTTTCAAAGCTGGTTCTGGAGCAAAAAGAGAGAGATCTAGAGTATTCGAGAGAGGAAGATAGCTTGAAAAGAGAAAGTGGCCTTGATCCTTGTTGTGATCTCTATAAATCTTTGTGTAAAGATTCTTGAATCAATCAATAAAGCTGATCGATTTTTTCCTCACGTGGTGAACCACGTAATTAATTAGCTGTGTTCTATATTTTTCTTTTTTTCTTTCTTCGGTGTTTTGATCTTGTTTTGATAGCTTCTGTTCAATCGCCATTTGGTTCTGATTCAGATTCTTGATCAACTATTCAAGATCATCTTGTTGTTTCTGAATCGAATATCATGGGCAGTGTTTGAAGTGATGGGTTGCATTGCTCTTCACTCACTACACCAAACTCTATCTTCTCATCAATTGCATTGATATTCTTGTGAACATTAACTTTTCCACCAATTGAAAAAAATCTCTTCCATCTTTTTGCAGTTAAAAACTGCAATGCTCTCAAGTTTGTAAAGGCATTTTGCGGTAGAGAGACCAGCAGATATAACTCCAATCATCACAATTTTCCATTTTCATAGCTTCAAGTTCATTGAAAGAACCCCCCCCTCTTTCAATCGATCCATGCGTATCCTCTCCGAGTTAATCAAATTGTGAAGATTAAGGGACTGGAAAAGAGGAAAGGCGTCACAAGTTACCCTTTCCATTGAGTCAAGGATACACGGCAAGTCCAGCTTACTTTGAACATGGAGATGCTCCAATAGTATTAAGGAAGCTCACATCAGTAGCGTAGATTGTAAAGCAGAGGATAGCAGTAGCTCCAGCTTACGGTTAAGAGTTGATGACATGGCACGCCAGCTGGCACCTGGTGGTTACAGTTAGTTAGAATTAGCAGTAGTTTGTTAACCAATTGAGCTGGGCATCAGCTGTGTATATAAACGATCTCTGTGAATATATTGTATTCAGTTTTTGTTAATGAACAAAATCGAATGAGCTAGAAGTTTCCATTGCCTTAATTTTCTTTCACTTTCCTAGCTTCCAAACATCTTTAGATTGTTTTTCAAATAATAGTGAAAAAGTCTCTATGTCTAATTCAGAAAGAGTATTATTTGCCACCTTGCAACTTGTCAAAACATAAGTATTCAACATCCTTGATGCCCTGAAATTTCGTTGACCAAATTGGCTTGGGACCAAGCTTGAGCTTCAATGCTATTAAACTCTCATGTTTACCGATCAAAAACTGCGGCCGGCTTTTAAATCGATCTTTCACAAGATGCACGTTTCGACATCCTCCGTCCCACTGGACAACTATTTAATTAATTCCTATTTAGAAGCCACGTCCACACGCTAGAAGAAGATTCATGTAATTTGTATAGATTCATGAGCTAACTTCTTTTGTTTATATGCTTGTACTTAATAGACGTATATTACTATCCATATCTTTCTAAGTTAATTTTATATTCAGTTCTGATTTTAGTGTACATGTGTTTTAAGGTTTGTTACGTACGCATGTTCTGGGAAATATTCAAACAAAGAAAGTTCAAAGTGGCATTTTCTTGAAGCAGAAAAAAAATCTATAGAAATGTAGAAATGCGTGCTCAGATGATTAGGCAAGTTCACGCTAACATTTGTAGAAAAGAACCGTAATGGCAGGCTCAGTACTAGTCTTGGAACTGAAATTAACCATATTAGTTAATTGGTTTTCAAGAAAAGGACTCCAAATTTACCACGTAATTACAAGCGTGAATTGAATTCCTTTTAAAATAAGGATCATATATGTGCCGGTGGTTTTTAAAATCATCTTCAAGGATTATGTTTCAACGTATGTAATTCATTTAAAAGGAGGCTACGTGCTAGTGGTGGCATATGGTTTGGACTATCCGAACTTAAAATTCTAGGTTCAGTTTGCGATATATCTATAATCTATTGAATGGTGGGTAATTGCTGTAGATTCATCATTTATGGACTAACCCAAACTTATTTTATAATGTTAAGAGTGGTTGTCTCAAGTTTATATAATTAGTGCAAGGGCCTAACTCAGTTGTGGCTTCTTTTCTAATACCCTAAAAATCGATATTTTACCATCATACATGATAAATGTAGGAATTAAGCAAAATGAGAATATATTATGAAACAAATAACAAATTAAAGGGCTAATAGATCTAGTTTTAGTGGTAAAGAGCCACTTTCATAAGATGAAGTCCTGAGTTTAAATTTCAGATTCACTAGTATGGGCAGGTTAGTTAAAAATAATAATAACAAATAAAGATGTAATAAGATGTTATTGTACATGATATTTATGCAACTACTTTCTCTGTTGGTAACAATATTCGTGTTGTTGAAAAGTCAGGTCAAGCATGCAACAAGACAACTAACATGCAAACATACTGTTAAAAAAAATTGCATGTGACAGCCAATATCAAAGTTTGACTACAATTACATAAGGTTAGCATTGATTGCCAACTTTTACAATTTGGCAAATTGAAGCCAAATTCAATGTAATAGTAGGTGAGCAATGCCTATAAATAGAGAGGAGGAGATAAGGAGCTTCAATGCATCCCAATTTTGAGAGCAATTACAAGTGAAGTAATTGAGAGATTTGAGAGAGTTTTTACTTGAGTGCTCTAGTGAGTATTTGTTTGGGTGTATTGGGGTATTGGGTATTGAGAGTTTTTCTCAATTTGTAAATTTCCACTTATTAGTAAAATTATCTTCCAGTCTTTGTCTGTGGACATAGACATTACACCGAATCATAAATTATTGTATCTCATTTTTTTTTATTTATTTGTCACATTTATATTTCTCCAAAAGTCATATTCACTGTAATTTGATAATTACTCAATCAGCGTTTCCGCAATAATTGGTATCAGAATCGAAGGTTCGTGCTTGGGGCATACGGTACTGTTGACGTATATGATACTATTCTCGTATACAGTACTATTTATTGATACGGTAGAGACGACCTTTTATACTTGGGAGACAATCTATTGTAAGTAGTGTGTATTTTTTGCATGTTTAGAAATGTTCTGTTAACAAGGCAATAAGAGCCTAAGGAGTCTGGGTTTTAAGTGGGACCGTTATGACCCCTTCATTCTCCTGAGAACTTTTCTGGTACATTTATTTACACAAAATAAACATCATATAGGGTATTTGTCAAGTGTAACTAGTTGTTGAAATCACTGCTCATTTGAATTAAGAAGGATGATAAAAGCATCATCATCGTCCTCATAATTTTGGTATGTGGCAATGTGAGGTTTTAGATATCTTATGTCAGTAGGAGTTATATCGCCCTCAAAGAAAAACCTGACATGATGGATGACAAGGAATGGATAAAGATCAATAGACAAGCATGTAGTACTATTCGTCGATGTCTAGCTAAAGATTAGAAATACTCTGTCATAAGGGAGACATCAACAAAGAAATTATTGGAGATACTGGAAGAAAAATATATGAAAAAAGCCTTAAACATAGACTTTATATGAGGAAAATAACTCTATAAATTCACATATGTACTTGGCATGTCAATGAATGACCATATGAACTCATTTAATGAGATTTTAACAGATTTTCTAAGTTTGGATGAGAAATTCGAAGATAAAGATAAGACATTACTGTTGTTGAATTCCCTCCTTGATGAATATGATCATCTTACTTCCACTTTACTTCATAGGAAGGACAGTGTCATATTTGATGTTGTATGCAGTGCATTGTACAATTCTAAGACCAGAAATAAAGACAAAAAGGATTACGAAGGTACAGTTGCAGAGGCATTGACAATGAGATAGACGGCATAGCCGATCATATGAGGATGATTAAGATGATATCATGATACAGGCAGCATAGTTAGCCATGTAGAGATTTGATATTATTTAAAACTCAACTTATCATAAAAGAATTATTATTTAAAGCTAATTTAAATATATTTTCTTACATTACAGTTTAAGTGAAGTGTTACTTACCTTTTTTTCTTGATTCCTCTAAACCTTCATTCCTAACTTGAGAATTTCTCTATTAATAATGCTTTAGCTTAAAATAGAAACAAATTAGATTTCTACGATTTATGAAAAATGAAAGGGCTAAAGGGGTATTTATAAGATATTCTAAGCCCAATGGATGACTAAGATTTTGTCACCATAGCTCTTAATTAATGGTATAGATTTATTTTTTCATAAATATCCTAGTAATTTCTAAAATTCTAAAATATCTCTATAATATCTTTTATTGAATCATTACTTATGTCATTGAAATTCTAGAATTTTTAAATATTTCTATAAATATATCTTATTACATCATCATTGATGTCATTGCTCATGTCATCATAATTTTAAAATTTCTAAATATTTTTACAAGCATCTTTTATTGTATCATTACTTATGTCATCATTCATATTATTATTACTTTAGAATATACAATGATGAATACTTTTATATTATTGTTATTATTATTTTGGTACTCAAGAAGACTTTTTAATTACAATCAATTCTATTATATTCTAGTACAAAAGTTAGATCTCACACCCCTTAAGGCCTAAGGGTAATTAAATGCTTTGAGATCAAGAATAGCACGATGGTACCTTTTACCGAACTCCGGGAGACACTTATTTTCTCTTTGCCTCATACTTATAAGTTTTGTTCTATCATCTTCTGAGGCTATTACTCCACAGAGCTATTATGCAAACTCTTGACACATATACTTGAAAGTCTTTATACTCTCTAAGGACAGCGTCCAATAACACTAGTGTACTCACCTCTCGAAGGTTAACGAGAATACCCTGCACCTTTGCGCTTGGGACAAACTCTGTATTTTGGTCATATCACTAAAATAGTCAATATGTACTAAAAGGATAAGTTCTCTTAGGATTCTTAAGGTCGAGAAAATGAAATTCCTTCAGAATTACTACTCTCATAATTTCTGCTGAGAAAGAAGACTCCTTATCCAGCATTATTCTTTAACTCAGTGCTCTGTTATGGCCTTGCATCTCATTTATCACCTCTGTTAATCTTCGTACCTTTCCTTCTAACTCTATGACTCGACCAAGATCACATACAACCTGATCTTACTCTTGCTTAATGTTATATAGGTGTTGTCTGAGCTTTTTTTCCTCAGTGTTTACTATCTTGTCACTATTGCCCATATTTAACCTTCTATGGAATTGATTTCTTGCCTCATGGTTAGATTCCTCTAAGGATGGATCATTAGTGCCATTGTTAAACACCCTATTAATTTGGTTTCTCACATTTTTACTCTCTTTGCCATGATTCTTTCTACTACCAAGCCCTAAGATGATCAGTAGTGCCATTGCTCCCCATACTTTTGTCATGAATTCTTCTCTGCTTATTCCTCAGCTCGTGTAAGATGATTGTTCGGGTCTCTGTTTACTTTTTTATCCCCTTTATCCTCTTTTACATTTCTCTTTTCCACGCTTTAATCACTGTCTCCATTAGAATAATGGATTTATTAAGCCCAAACATCGCCTTTAGGCACTATTTCTTCGTACATCTATAACTGCACTCCTTCTTTTTCATTTGCTTTACTCTGTCAATGGCAGCTTTTCATTCAAGTCCCCACAGACAACGACAAAAATTATTGATACAAGGATTTGGTGTACTCGTTTGACACCAAGATTCCTCCTCAACACTTAAAGTTGTAGTTAGTAGGGGATGATCTTGAGCTACTTTGTTTCTCGATGAGATGAGCTTTAGATCATTGAACTCCTCCTGGGTAAACTCCTGCACACACAATAGTCAGTTAGCGGATGTCAGTGGTTTTTTCAACGTAAACCCTCTGACATTTAAGTTAGCAATCTGGGTTTATTTAGAAAAACTACACCACTGATCTTGTAGCTCTATTATAATTTTTAGGACACTGAATTTTGAAGAAGTTATCATTGAGATCTCAAAACAAGAATTGTAACTGGATTCCTTTTAGACCTCTTTAATGTCTAAGTGTCTAATCTTTTTACCATCATTAAATGTCCATTTCATAGCCTGTTTGGGCATTTAGTCTCCACACTCCTTTGTTCATCACTAAGTCAGGTATTCTGTCACGAGCATTATAACTATTGTTGAGTGTTTCAAGCCTGGAATCTCAAGAAAGAATTCACGTGCCGATAATTACCATTGACTGAGTCCTTTGGCCCTGGATCCTCCTCAACTTCCTCATAATTCGTCCAACAGCCGTACAAGATAGCTCCTCACTTATGAGCACGTAGTTTCTACATGTAAATATCGGGATCTCCTCATTTATGATCACATGGCTTCTGCTAGGATACTTCTGGTCGAGATGTTATACACCCTAAACATGGAACGTATATACAATTCAATGAACATACATTTTAATCAACTAAAAATTTACTGTATTTTACAAATCTAATCATAAATTAAACTAATCTTGGACTATGATTCTAGAAACTATAGTTAATTTATATGTAACCAATTTTGTCACCTCTGATGGCTTGTGGCATTGGTCTCTCTTTGATTAGTTTCTCCCACACTATATTTTACTGCGGATAGCCGTAATTAAACCCTCTATTTTCAGTAGAGATCGAGACTGTTTTTATTGGGCCCATTCAAGCTCTGGTAGTTTTACAGCAAAATCTACCTACAACCTATTAATGAGTAAAACTTATTCTACAACCGATTTGAGATGACAGCTCATTTGGAAGTGGCAGGGACCTCAACGTGTAAAAACTTTCTTTCGATTTACTGTCCAAGAAAAAATTCAATGCAAAGCCGAACTTTATAAAAGATATGTTATTTCTGATATGGCTTGCCTTTGTTGCAATGGGGCCATAGAGAATGTTAATGCTCTTCAGGATTATGTAGTAGTTCAAGGAATCTGGAGGAAACTTCTTATGGGCCATGCTTATGATACATTTTTAACTTTGCCTTTGGATGAATAGATATTCCAAAATTTAAAGTATGGGGCACAGAGGTCTGATGGTCGTGCTTGGGCTTGTATTTTTGGGGTGACTCTTTTGCAAATATGATGTTAGAGAAATAAGTTTTGTTTTGAGGGATCGACTCAAAGTGTTGATTATATCATCAAGGATGTTTTGTCTCATGTGAAGGAGATCATGCAAACTTTTAATACATTCCATGCTAGAAAGGAAACACGGGTTCAAAAGTTTTTCAGTTAGCAGCCTTTTATTTTTCCATTTTTCAAGCTCAACATGGATGGTGCCTATAAAGCTTCAGGACTAGCTTCTGCTGGAGGGTTAATCTGAGATGATCAAGGTGAATGGAATGGGGGGTTTTGCATGAATATTGGGATGTGTTTACTCATGCTGAGATTTGGGGTCTTTATTAGGGTTTCCTTTTGGTGTGGGATCGAGTATAAGGCTGTTAGTGGTTAAAGTGGACAGCCTTTGTGTGATAAAGCTGTTGCAATGACGGGATGTTGTTCATAATGCTTGCTACCCTTTAGTTAAAGGTATTCAAGAGCTCTTAACTCGATGTTGGCAGGTTTCTGTGCACCATGTCTATCTTGAAGTAAATTTCGCGGCTGATTCTCTTGCTAACTTGC
This sequence comes from Aegle marmelos, assembly GCA_030449875.1. Classification (NCBI taxonomy): domain Eukaryota; kingdom Viridiplantae; phylum Streptophyta; class Magnoliopsida; order Sapindales; family Rutaceae; genus Aegle; species Aegle marmelos. The sequence goes on from JASUUL010000023.1 coordinate 16,074,101, forward strand.
TCTCTCGCTTCCCCTTGGACTTCATGTCTTCTCTACTCGTCCTTGAGATGTTACTGCGTGGTTGCATAATGACTGTTTAGGGACAGCGTTCCCTCACCTTGTTAAGCTTTAGCTTTGGTCTAGACTCACCTATCTTACCGAAAAAAAGAAGAAAATTTTATTAAGGAGAGAGGAAAATTACATAAGCTATAAAGGGAAAATCACATAAAATACATAATTAGGAAAGCCCTACTGATCCTTGAATAATGGTCTCTGGACAAAAGTGGAGGATCATGAATCAATCAAATTGATGATCATAAACCCATGTCGACCAAAAAATTAACAACTTATCTCCTTAATATATATACGAAAAACAAAGACATTAATTTCAGACAGTATTTCACGACAATTAATCCATGTTCATATTGTTTTTTGACCAACCATGATGCGCAGAATAGCAGATACTTTGTTTATTTGTTGCTTTGGAAACAAAATAATATTGACCACTTTTAAAATTTACTGTATTTACAAGGTCACTTGCCTCCCTAAATTGCTAGAATCGACACTGAATCTGTGCAACCCCTGAGTAATAAATTGTTACCCAAACTTGTAGTTTCAAACCACTCCATCCGTAATAAGTCGATCTGAAATGTATAATAACGTTTGATATCTAGAAAATACTATCAAAGATTTTCATCAGACGCAATCAATCCATTGGCTATAACCCCTTCGATAAGTCGTGGTAATTTCAGTTCCTTGGGAAAATTTTCCACACTTTTATGCATATATATTTTTCCCCAAAGCTACTCCATTAAGAATAAGGAAATTGTATATGCGTGTAAAGAGAGAGAGAGAGTCTTTATCTAGTACATGTGTTCTCAATTTTTTTTTTAATGCATATATACTTTTAAACCGTGCAGTTTAAGAGAGTAAGGTGCTGTTTATGTTTTAGTCTAAGTCTAAATTAACTTTTTTTCAGACATTTACTTATTTTAGGTTGTTTGTTTTTTATCTTATCACTTATTGTCAGATAATTTTATCTGAATAGAAAAAGTAAAAAAAAAAACTCTACTTTTATCTAAATAGAAATTTTTAATTTCAAATCTCAAAAATATCCTTAACAATTCATGTATTTCTAATATTACGTATAAACCTAATATTTATGTATTAGCCTAAGTTATTTTTTTAATTGCTTTAAATTTTTATTCACACAATAACATTAACTAAATTGAAATATTGAACAAATTAAATTATATCTATTGTGATGAATCAAAATTAAAACAACAATATTAACTTAATAATAAAAGTTGATATTATAATCACATGTTCTATTATAAAATTAAATTAAAATCAATAGTGATTTTATTTTTAATGCTACGAAACTAATCAACTTATGCAAATTATATAATTGTAAAGAAAAAATATATACACTACTTAAAAAGATATTTATGTTAAATTACTAACTTTAAATTTTTTCTATTCACATATTGAAAAAAGAAAAACAAACATGTCATTCAAACATATTCGGACTTCAATTAAATTCAAACATATTCACATTTCAGATAATCACATTTCAGATAAAAAAACAAATACAATCTTTGTTTTTAATGCTATTAACCTACACGGCTTTATTGTTCAGTTGTTCTTTTAAAAACAATCATATAAACCTCATGCTTAAGAGTGTGTCTGCATTAAAAGAAATAAGGCCATTTGCACGTGAGAATAAGTGTTAAGAAATAACTCTATAACTTTCTTAAATCCCATAGTTTAAAAGCAAGTCCGGACGAGAAGAAGAAAAATGACGGCCCTATTATTCACCAAAGTTGGGGCTGGTTCCCATGATTGCCAATCATGTGAGAGTTTTTTTGTCCATGATCTAAATTAAGTAATCAATTAAAACAAGGATTAGGATCCTTTCTTGGTTTATTGTCCTTTTTGTCTTGCTTTACCTTTATCATTTAGTGAAAATGTTGGCTTGATTATCAACATCAAATAGAAAACTCAACTAACCAATCATTAAGGAGAGGCAGGGAGAGAGGGGGAAAAAGGATACTGATCAATTATTGGGTTATTGAAATTATTAGAACTACAAGTGATGGTTGTCGAATCCAACAAATAAATACCTATTCTAAAAAAATTATGTAGAGTGATTGAACAGAGTCGTTGTCACGACCCGTCCCGAACCCTGGGACGAATCGCGACTGATCTTCGAAATTCGACTAATAACTATTCTAATATTAATTACAATAATATTTCTACTAAAATTTCCAATACAATTTCACTAGAATTTTAAAATTTCCAATCCTGCAATTAATAAGATAACACTCCCAAAATAATTTCTAAATACAACCAACTCTGTTAATCAATATTCTAATAAAATACCAATTATCATCCGAATTATTTTAATACCAAACACAGTAAGTTATTCAAAATTGTAATATTATACAATCCGAAATATTCTACACAGAACTTCACAAATCCTAGGACAAACACGTGGCCAAATACACATAACTAGTGTTGCTGAGTCAACTGTTGTACCTGCAAGTCTCCTGTGGGGGGGGGAAAAATATAATAAAACGAAAAAGAATGGGGATGAGTATAAAACTCAGTGAAGGTCAGTGAGTGGATAATAGTTTTTCGAAAAATAACTTTATTCTTAAAATAATCGTATCACTTTTAAATACACCAATTTATCAAATCATAAACGAGAAATATTAATAAATCACTTCACATTTATAATAAAATCACTAACTTCGAAAACATATATAATACCATGTGAAATAACCAAGGAAGTATATGTCATAACATTGTATAAATACTCAATCTGAAATCATCATAAATTACTGCGTAAAACCGATGAAAATTCGCAACATATATTATCAATTCGAACACTGGAAACTTTCACCAAATGAGTACCCGGGGAAATAATCTAATCCTATCCGGACCTCAACGGACGAGTAATCAAGCAACCATCATGCCCCGGAGCTACACGGATAATCCGGACCTCAACGGACGGGCAATCAAGAAACCATCATACCCCGGAGCTACACAGATAGATGGGAAAATAATATCTCATATGTCATCTCATCTCGACATATCTCATCATCATAATTATGCATGCATAGTCCCCAAAGGACAAAAGCGCCCAAGCACACGGCCCAAAGCCTCTATGTGTACTCCGACGGGCCCCAAAGGCCTATATCTCATATCATCACATCACAGTGTACAGGGAAGGGTACTGTCTAATGACTTGAAAACAATCGAAAATACACATATTCATAAACATCCGATAATATCCGAAATCACATTCTCTTTTTTTCTCAACAACTTTTAAAATCTATTTTCTTTTCTTTAAAAATATTATTTATACGCATATATTCAAAATCAGAAATAAAATCATTTATCATACTCAATTCCGATAATAAACAACATAGTGCCGATAAAATCCATTTTTCCACAAAATCATTAAATCAAGCATTTAAAGATTCATTTGCAATCATACTCATCATAATTAAAAATTATGATAATCCACAGAGAAAATAGATTTTATATATTCCACTCACAGTGACGACGATCAAATCCGATATCGCCGACGTCCGTGGTTTGGTTCTCGTTCGCGGGTCCCCCTAATCAAATAAATCGTATAATTATTACTAATCACATAAAGTACAATTAATTGTACCCAATAAAACTCGAATTCTCATAATATAACTCCCGAATATTTAAAATTACTAATTTATCCTTATGTCCAAAATTACCAAATTATCCTTATTTTCGAAAATTACCAAAATGCTCTCGATATCAAAATTTACGTAATTGCCCTCAATAATATATATTTTATTAATTTATCCATAAAATTCTCAATTTCTGAAATATCCTCAAATCCTTTAAAATTACTGAAATGCCTTGAATTCAAAATTATCGAAATATCCCAAAAATCATAATTAATCAATTTAACCTCAAGATCATAGATTACCAACTTATCTTCAATTTTGTCAATTACCAAAATATCCACATATTAGAAATTATTAAATTACTCTAGAGATATAAAATTATCGAATTATCTCCGATCACTTAAATTACCGATTTACCCTCAAAATCTCAATTTACCTAACTATCATTGTCCATAATTATCCAATTACCCATAACTTTCAGAAATTATAGAATTAACCCCTAAATTCTCAAGCTTTATCAAATTGCCCCTCACCGGTCAACAATGACCGGACTTCGGTCAACGGTGATGGGAAGCTCAGGTCTTGTAGTTCCGCTCCCTCGTGTGAATCCAACGCAGTCGGCGGTGACCTCCCACGCGCAGTGATAGAGCCGAATCGAGCTTCCTAAGGCCGCGGGTTGTAAGTTGCCGTTCACTGGCAATCCGGCCGATTCAGATGACGAGACCGGTCGGAAATGGAAGCTGGAGGTGAGAGCAGTGGAACCCAGCCGGTGGCGTGGCCAAACTTCGGCTGAATCGACGGCAGTAAGAACGGGTGTTTTGGCCGAAACTTTTGAGCTTTACCGGCGGCGTTCTGGTCGTTTTCCGGCAGTGAGAATGGCAAGGATACGACCAGCGTCTCGAGAGCTTCAAATCGGTACTAAGATCGTCGGAAACGATGGCCGGAATTGAGAGATCCGGCCGGGTCAATTCGCGGGTTGCAGGTCGGGTCGGATCCGGGTCTCTCTCTCTCTCTTTCTCTTCCTCTTTCTTTCTTTCTCTCTCTCGACTTCTCTCTCTTTATTAAAATATAAATAAATAAATAAATAAATAAATAAATAAATAAATATATATATATATATATATATATATATATATATATATATATATATATATATATATATATACACATAAATATTACAATCCTTCCCCGTTATAAAAATTTCGTCCTCGAAATTTACGTGTGTAATAAGAAACTATGAAGATATTAAACTTGTAATAAGTCCTCGCACTCCCAAATAGCTTCTTATTTTGCATGATTTCTCCATATCACTTTTACTAACAAAATCATCTTTGAATGTAAAACTTGATGTCTCCTTTTCAATATTTCCGCTAGCTCCTTTTCATAAGTCAAATCTTTTTTTAACTCAATTGGTTGACTCAATAACACATCTTTTTTTTTTTTTGAAACATCGAGACATGAAATACATTATGAATTTTAGATAACTCAGGTGGTAGAGTTAATCGATAAGCTAATGGACCGATACGATCTACAATCTCATATGGCCCAATGTATCGTGGGCTTAGGTTACCTCGTTTCCCAAATCTAAGTACTCCCTTCCAATGTGATATCCGTATAAATACCTTGTTATCAACTTCGAATTCAAGTTCCCATTTGTGCTTATCAATATAGCTTTTTTTTTTTTCAATCTATCTTGGGCTAGCTATAATCTATCCCGAATAAATTATATCTTCTCATTCATATCCTAAACTAATTCGAGACCAATTAGTCTTTGCTCACCAACCTCATCCCAACACACTGAAGTTCTGAATTTTCAACCATATAAGCCTCATATGGTGCCATCTCGATATTAGCTTGAAAACTGTTATTGTATACAAACTCCATCAAGGATAAATAATTGTCTCAACTATCCTTAAATTCTAAAATACATGCTCGAAACATATCCTCCAATGTTTAAATAGTATGCTCTGATTAACCATCAGTCTGTGGATTAAAAACAATATTAAAAATCAATTGAGTGTCCAAAGCCTTCTACAAACTGATCCAGAACTTAGAAGTGGACCTAGAATCTCTATCTGAAACAATCATCACAGGCACTCTATAACGTCAAACTATCTCAACTATAAAAATACTCCTTAATTGATCCATCGAATAAGTGGTCTTATATGGTAAAAAGTGTGCCGATTTCGTGAATCGATCAACAATCACCCAAATGCTATCATGTCCACTTTGAGTATGATAAAGTCCCGCTACAAAGTCCATATATGAGGCATAAAGCCCTTGATGTCATTGGACTTATAAAAAAAATCTATATATTTTACACACGTGTGAAATCAGTAGAGTAATTATCATCCATAACGTGTTCGTATTTATTGTAGCTACTAACGTCGTAATGATTATAACCCGTAAACCATTAGTGAATGTAAACAAAGTCATGATTGGCCTTTATGAATGATAACAATTCACGTAGACTTCTTTAGCTAAACATGAAGTTTACAGACCTGCAGTCCAGACACCTAAAGATGTCAAGTCCATTATATCTAAGTGAATATTTTTCAAGAAACGTAATGAGCACAATGAAATCACCAAATACTGATTGGATAAAATTTATTGAACAAGGTTTCCTGCAGTGAACTGGTATTTATTAATAAAGTATCTATTCCCCAATGATAGATAATATGACGTTTTTGATTTTGAATAATTTTCACGCGGCTTAGAAAAGACTTAACACGCATCTCATGCATGTAGCGACAACATATCTGCATGGCTCACTTGGTCATAATATTTTACATAAAAATCCCTTAAGAATTTACTATGTCTGAAAGCATATAAATCAAATGATCGTAGTCTTTTTCAATCAAGCTACAATAATCCTCATAAGAATTGAATCAATCTGAATATACATGGTATAATTATTTGAGTAAAAATTTAGAAGGATATAAAATTGATTCTATCTACCCATTGTATCTATTATAAAATCTGAATCGAGATTTGTAACTGTGGTATCTTACGCTGATGCTATGAGATTAATTAGAACTCTTACAGAGTCTAAAAATTACTAAATATTTTCAAGAGAAAATTTGAAATGAAACTTTTTCTTGAAAATGAAATATGATTTCGACTTAAAGATCAAGCATAAAATAAATAGATTCATTATCCATCAATCAACTTATATGGAAGAAAGTATGGATAATGCTCAAATACATCATAAAAGAGATAGAGAAGGAAGAGGAAATTAAAATTACAGGTGAAGACTCAAGTCTAATATTTTTCGCTTTTTATCTCCATCATTTTTCTTATCTTTATTGCCAGACTTATCTCCATCATCATCTTTTTCCTTCTCATTTGGCCTAGTTTGAGAATTGGTTGAGTCACCTTCAGGCTTATATGCCTCTAACAAATCAATCAATTCATTGGCACTACTAGCATGGACAAAGATTCTTCGTGCTGAAGAAGGAAGAATGCCCTGCACCACAGCGGCATCCAAGAAAAATAACAATATACTATAGAAATTATTTACATTTAGTAAACCAATAGGTTTCTGATACCTGTTTTGTTGAGACCAGGAAGCAATAGTAAATATTTCTTCTAGAGTTTTAAATCCACCCGGTAGAGCAATAAAAGCATCAACATTGTTGCTCAAATTTAAAAGTCGATCATGTGTGTTAGAAGCAATCTCATGCCTAGTTTTCGGTATAATTCCTATCTCAGCGCCCATAAATCCAATATCACCATTACAAACTGTTAAACGTATCTTCCGCTCGCTCAATGCCTTTCCCAGATCCTTTGCAGCATTCACAAAGTTTGGAATATTTCCACAACTGTTCTCACAAAATACACCAATATTTTTGAGCTGCTGTGCTTTAGACTCAGCCATTATTCTCGTGAAACCTTAAATTTTTTTTTTTAAACTGTAAACTCTAAAAGATTTATACCAATGAATCATACCACCTTCTTCTTATATACACAATTGTTTGTTATGCTACACATTCCGATATTTTAGTAAGGATGACTTCTTGATTTGCGATATCTACAACAGACAAATATTGTCTGTAAAAGTAGATCTTCTTATCAGGATATCTTTGACAAACTGCATGGTGATTACGCCATATACAAGCATGATTCAAACCATATCTTGACTTTTTATTTGGAACTAATCATTTTTTCTTTCTTTTTGCCTAGCTGAAGATTTCTTGAGCAGATAAATTTGATGTGATTGGATATCACGATGTATTTCCCATGATTAAAGGAGAAAAGAGACGAAAATATAAGAAAATTAATCTCAAGCAGATACGTTCTCACTGATAAGATTTGTCGTATCAAGATTTGGGAATGTTATGAATAGTAAATTCATCATTATACCTATTTGTAAAACTACTTTAGCACCCTCCACGTTAACTATATATATGTATGCATTATTCAAAAGATTGAAGCATCTCGCGGCTATCCCCTATTGCATTTTGCTTTTCTCTTTTGTTGTGGTTTGCTCCATTCATAAATGCATATAATAATAAATAATCTTGTAATACGTTACCAGCAAGATTAAGCCCTTATACAGCCATATGATATATCAAAATAAACCTCTCGGCAAGTTGAACAACTGCTATAAAAATTGTCTTGATCGAAGTTCAAATATATCTAGAAAGGATAAGAAAAATTCTAATTATAAAGTTAAGGATTGAATCCAAAAATACGTCGTAGGTAGGTCAAATAAACCCAAATATGGAACTAGTCACTGTTTGCAAATTTGGCCACCTCGCTGGCCATAGAAGGCATCATCAAAACATAAGAAAATTTGTCTTTCTCTGTATATCTCATCATATAAAAATATATTCTAATTTGATAATTCACGATTTAGTCTCTGATAGATTTTCAGAACTATTAAAACTCTTAGCCACCCCTACACTTCACATGTTCAATAGTAATTGTAGGATTAGTATGTGCCTAAGTTCAATTATATACTACTGTAATCACAATTTAAGCTAGCGTATTAATTAACTGCTCAATACTCGGAACACTTGTTAGTAGCTACAGTGCAACCCCATGCGTTAAAGATCCAACTACTATCTTATCCATCGGTTCAATTTTCCCCCAGGTATAATGCATCCAGTCAACTCAAATTTTATGAACTTAAAAGGATGACGACCATGGCCAAGTCTACTGCTACGAGAAAGAATAATAATGCCTAAAAAATATCAACTCTGACTTTAATAATAGTACCACTTTTCTATCTTAAAATAATAAAGTCTACAGAATCTAAAACCATGCTCTGATACCAACTCCGTCACGACCCGTCCCGAACCCTGGGACGAATCGCGACTGATCTTCGAAATTCGACTAATAACTATTCTAATATTAATTACAATAATATTTCTACTAAAATTTCCAATACAATTTCACTAGAATTTTAAAATTTCCAATCCTGCAATTAATAAGATAACACTCCCAAAATAATTTCTAAATACAACCAACTCTGTTAATCAATATTCCAATAAAATACCAATTATCATTCGAATTATTTTAATACCAAACACAGTAAGTTATTCAAAATTGTAATATTATACAATCCAAAATATTCTACACAGAACTTCACAAATCCTAGGACAAACACGTGGCCAAATACACATAACTAGTGTTGCTGAGTCAACTGTTGTACCTGCAAGTCTCCTGTGGGGGGAAAAAGAATGGGGATGAGTATAAAACTCAGTGAAGGTCAGTGAGTGGATAATAGTTTTTCGAAAAATAACTTTATTCTTAAAATAATCGTATCACTTTTAAATACACCAATTTATCAAATCATAAACGAGAAATATTAATAAATCACTTCACATTTATAATAAAATCACTAACTTCGAAAACATATATAATACCATGTTAAATAACCAAGGAAGTATATGTCATAACATTGTATAAATACTCAATCTGAAATCATCATAAATTACTGCGTAAAACCGATGAAAATTCGCAACATATATTATCAATTCGAACACTGGAAACTTTTACCAAACGAGTACCCGGGAAAATAATCTCATCCTATCCGGACCTCAACGGACGAGTAATCAAGCAACCATCATACCCCGGAGCTACACGGATAATCCGGACCTCAACGGACGGGCAATCAAGAAACCATCATACCCCAGAGCTACACAGATAGATGGGGAAATAATATCTCATATGTCATCTCATCTCGACATATCTCATCATCATAATTATGCATGCATAGTCCCCAAAGGACAAAAGCGCCCAAGCACACGGCCCAAAGCCTCTATGTGTACTCCGACGGGCCCCAAAGGCCTATATCTCATATCATCACATCACGATTAATACAGGGGAAAAGTCTTGTGTCTAATGACTTGAAAACAATCGAAAATACACATATTCATAAACATCCGATAATATCCGAAATCACATTCTCTTTTTTTCTCAACAACTTTTAAAATCTATTTTCTTTTCTTTAAAAATATTATTTATACGCATATATTCAAAATCAGAAATAAAATCATTTATCATACTCAATTCCGATAATAAACAACATAGTGCCGATAAAATCCATTTTTCCACAAAATCATTAAATCAAGCATTTAAAGATTCATTTGCAATCATACTCATCATAATTAAAAATTATGATAATCCACAGAGAAAATAGATTTTATATATTCCACTCACAGTGACGACGATCAAATCCGATATCGCCGACGTCCGTGGTTTGGTTCTCGTTCGCGGGTCCCCCTAATCAAATAAATCGTATAATTATTACTAATCACATAAAGTACAATTAATTGTACCCAATAAAACTCGAATTCTCATAATATAACTCCCGAATATTTAAAATTACTAATTTATCCTTATGTCCAAAATTACCAAATTATCCTTATTTTCGAAAATTACCAAAATGCTCTCGATATCAAAATTTACTTAATTGCCCTCAATAATATATATTTTATTAATTTATCCATAAAATTCTCAATTTCTGAAATATCCTCAAATCTTTTAAAATTACCGAAATGGCTTGAATTCAAAATTATCAAAATATCCCAAAAATCATAATTAATCAATTTAACCTCAAGATCATAGATTACCAACTTATCTTCAATTTTGTCAATTACCAAAATATCCACATATTAGAAATTATTAAATTACTCTAGAGATATAAAATTATCGAATTATCTCCGATCACTTAAATTACCGATTTACCCTCAAAATCTCAATTTACCTAACTATCATTGTCCATAATTATCCAATTACCCATAACTTTCAGAAATTATAGAATTAACCCCTAAATTCTCAAGCTTTATCAAATTGCCCCTCACCGGTCAACAATGACCGGACTTCGGTCAACGGTGATGGGAAGCTCAGGTCTTGTAGTTCCGGCCTCAGTGAATCCAACGGTACCGGCGGTGACCTCCCACGCGCAGTGATAGAGCCGGATCGAGCTTCCTAAGGCCGCGGGTTGTAAGTTGCCGTTCACTGGCAATCCGGCCGATTCAGATGACGGGATCGGTCGGAAATGGAAGCTGGAGGTGAGAGTAGTGGAACCCAGCCGGTGGCGTGGCCAAACTCCGGCTGAATCGACGGCAGTAAGAACGGGTGTTTTGGCCGAAACTTTCGAGCTTTACCGGCGGCGCTCTGGTCGTTTTCCTGCAGTGAGAATGGCAAGGATACGACCAGCGTCTCGAGAGCTTCAAATCGGTACCAAGATCGTCGGAAACGATGGCCGGAATTGAGAGATTCGACCGGGTCAATTCGCGGGTTGCAGGTCGGGTCGGATCCAGGTCTCTCTCTCTCTCTTTCTCTTCCTCTTTCTTTCTTTCTCTCTCTCGACTTCTCTCTCTTTATTAAAATATAAAATAAATATAAATATATATATATATATACGTAAATATTACAGTCGTGTCCACAAAGATCGGTAATTATTTAAATCCTTTTTAAATGTAAAATGTAAAAATTGGGGGTTGATGAAAATAATATAAATCAAATAAAAATAACAAGAATGCAAATTAAAATTGTAATTCAAATTAGGAAAAGTTATGGTTGAAGGAATAAAAAATAAGTAAACCACTATTATTAAGTGTAAAACATTGATATTAAGGGAAATAAACAATGTAAAACTAGTGCATAAATTGCACTCTTATAGTAGATGAGCAGCATTTTAGAGGACAGGATCAAGAATTGTAAAGGCTTACAATGAAGTTTATAAAAATACCCACCTTGATCATAATTCTGGCATCAAAGATTACATTTGAGGCTTTCCATGAACTCGACCATAGAGTGAAAAATAGACAATAAATTCATTAACCAAAATGTTAAAAATGTAATCATAGGAATAGGAATTCTAATGAAATCTCCTTCTAATAAACAGTCAAAAAATTTAAGTCTAAAGATGGTAAGGAATTAAAGTTAATGAAAGATACCTCTACACGTGTAATTTTGGGCATGCATCATACCAAGGTAATGAGAATCATAACAAAAGAAAAATTCTATGGCATAACGTCAAATTGCGAAAGGTACTTTGGTTGGCTAAATGCGCTCTTCAGGAACATACAACAATATTTTGGTGTTTCCCCATCAAGTATTAGCTTGTTATTCGTAGTTAATTGAACGCCTTAAGCATATACAGCCTGTTATTCATAGTTAATTGTAATAACTTAAGCGTCTCAACAGTAACATCCACTGCTTTCACGATTGATCTATTTTTCTCCCTCGCGAGTGCCCTCTTTCTTGAGTTCAAATAGCGTATGTCGGACGACATCCGCCGTCGCTTCTGCGTTGCGCCATTAACTCTGTGTACTGTTACTATAAAAATAGATCACTTTGAGTATAAAGTGTGCCATAGAATTTTTCAGCAGAATATTCATCAAAACACAGCCTGCATGCTATATATCATATACGCATCGTATGTTCTCGGACATCTCGAGACGAAATTTCTATTATGTTTCTCCCCCTTACCCTGTGCAGTTTTGCCGAGATTTAATAATCACCTACACTTAGTAGCCGATTCTTTGAGAAACATAACACGTCAAGAATTTTTGTAATCAAATAATAAAAGGAAGGGCATGCGTGATCAATTTGGCCAAAACGAAGGAAACCAAACAGTTTTCTAATAGGTAGAAGATGAAATAAAACAAAACCCGGAGTTAAGGATGATAAGTCCATAAATTTTGTACTGGACTTTACGGTATGTCGCTGAATCGTGAACGATTGTGGTGAATGGGTATAAAAGTCTAATTCAGTAATCAAAGTATTATCCTTAATAGCAAATTAACTTGGGGATATTATGGTAATATAAAATCTTTTTAAAATGTAAGTGTCCCGAACAATTTACGGAGCATAAATGCTTCTTTTCACCCCTAAAAGGTTTTTCGGTAATCTTTTTATGTTTTTGTTAGAACAATTCGAGGCAATTGAATTACTTCCTCATGCTGTATGACGTAATCGTGCGAACATGGATGATATTCGAGTGTGGAAGTTGTGGCAAAAACGACAATGATACTAGGTCTTCTTTTGATGTGAAAATAATTTCGGTTGCCAGGTGTAAAGTTTAATAGAGAAAAAAGTCAACGGGGGAATAAATAAACCGTTCGAGGTAGTTTTTTTAAGATTATGCTTCTGCAATGCTTGTTGTGAATGTTAAACTAACATTTAAACAATAAATTAAAGGTGGTAAAGAATTAAAGTTAATGAAAGATACCTCTACACATGTAATTTTAGGCATGCATCACACCAAGGTAACGAGAATCATAAAAAAAGAAACATTCTATGGCATAACGTCAAACTGCGAAAGGTACTTTGGTTGGCTAAATGCGCTCTTCGGGAACATACAACAATATTTTGTTATTTCGTTCGTTCGTTGTTAATAAAAATAGAAAAACTCGGCACTATAAGTCGGCAAGCTTTTTATGCCCCTCTCAATACCATTAAGAACACCATCGACCTCTCGCTACATCGCCATGGCTGGACTTTCTTCCAACAATATTGTCTCAAAGATGATGGTTCTCTTCCTCGCGCTGTCTCTGCTGTTAATGACTGGCCAGGCAAATGTACTTCATGAGCAGTCCGCATCTGGTTCTGTATACGACAGAGTCTCGCTCGGAATTCCAGATCTCATCCACGACAGTGCCACGTCCGGGGGACAAAATTCGATTTATAGTTCCCTGCAAGACAGCGTCACCCCCGGGGGACCCAACCCGATTCACAATCCCCGACAAGACAGCACCACGCCCGGAGGGCCAAACCCTATCCACAATCCCCAACAAGACAGGGCCACGCCCGGTGGGCCAAATCCTATCCACCATCCCTCGAAAGGCTCCGGCTCGCCCTAGGGACCGAATCGTATTACCTCTTAAATAATCTCCATCAGCATCGTCATGGCCGCTAGTATAGACTTTCATCTAAAATCTACCGAGATAGCTAGTTTGTTTTTGTATTTAGTTACTGTGCTTGGCGTGCGCATAAGTATCAAATTAAGTGTGTAGACCTATCAAAGAATTGGATGCATTTTGCTTGTTTTCATTTTTCGGTGTGTGTGGTTTAGAAAGTTGAGACTGGCATGGCTTGAGGTGAGGTGATGATTGAAGCTTTTAGCAAGGCAACAAAAAGCATGTCATCTATCGAAATATGCTTGTTTTAAAATTCTTCTTGTTTGTGGTCTCTTCCTTCACGAACAATTATCATTTTCGAGATCTTCATCCAGCATTTCTATATCAAGTATTAGCTGATCTACAGAAAAAAATTTTCGGCACTCTTTGCATAAATAGATAGACGCCCTTTTGTGCTGAATTATCTTCATGTGCAAGTCACACTCAATACTAAAATATTTTTACGGAAGCGGGTTTTTATACCAAGAGCACGTTGGATTATCCGAAAGTGATAAACGGGGAAATTGATTTTAAAGGTCAGGACAGCTGCCATTTGCGCAGAAGTCAAAAAAATGAGGGAGGGGGAAACATCTCACCAATCTAACGCTGTGCGACCAAATTTTGTTTTAAAATTTTCTTCCTTTTAACGGTTGGCAACCGACAACCTTCAGGCCAATTTTTATTCTGTTCCTGCCCCGGGATACAAAGTCAGGTGACTGGCTAAACAAAAATGTCTCGACCAAGCCTGAGACAAGTCAGACCCAAGAAAAGGCGACCGTGCCGAAGTTTCACATGCCACGGTAGAAGTCAAAATCTAAACCGATGGTTATATTACACTCTACCGAGGACGAAGGAATATAGGTGCCCGTGCTGCAGATTATTGTAACTCCCTAAAGGGCAACGGTGTTCGATCATAAAAATTTTATAGAATGGTTTAAAACCATGCGATGTTAGAGTTAATGGAAAAAATAATGATAAAACAACGTCAACTTCGTACCGTGTTAGTATTAATTAAAAACTAAAAAAGAATACCTTAACGCGATGCGCGCTTATAGTTGCACGCCGACGTAGGAAGCACGTGCGTGGAATATATTAGAGATTACAATTTTTGAATCAATTTAGTATTTAGTACTTCGTTGCGGTCTATCTTATTTGATCAAGCTTGTTTGAGTCGCAGCTATAATTCTTCTCCGGTTACGATTTTGGATTATTTTTTTTCTGTTTTGAGAAGGATTATGATTAAGTTAGCCACTGGCATGTGTAGCTTGTTATTCGTAGTTAATTGAACGCCTTAAGCATATACAGCCTGTTATTCATAGTTAATTGTAATAACTTAAGCGTCTCAACAGTAACATCCGGTGCTTTCACGATTGATCTATTTTTCTCCCTCGCGAGTGCCCTCTTTCTTGAGTTCCAATAGCGTATGTCGGACGACATCCGCCGTCGCTTCTGCGTTGCGCCATTAACTCTGTGTGCTGTTACTATTAATTGAAAAGTAACAAAGAATGTATCGACGGTATACGATTTTACAGTTGTTTCCACGATCGTTATGTCTCCATTATCGACAAGGGAGCTTTTCGCGCTCTAACAATTACTCCGAACGTGCTGCTGCTCACGACGCTCTGCCAAAATGTTTTGGAGTGAAAGCATCATCCGAAACCCTTGCAAACTCCAAAATAGCCCTAGGTTCATCCTCCGCGTTGCGTATTCTTATTTTAATTGTGAAAATACCGTTGGTTTCTAATTCTACTTTTTTCCTTTCGAGTATGTTCCTAGAATGATTCTCTTTCAAGATCAGGCACTCTGTCCCTCCATCTTTTGACGTCGAATCCCCAGTCTACCAATACCATCTTCAGCAGAATATTCATCAAAACACAGCCTGCATGCTATATATCATATACGCATCGTATGTTCTCGGACATCTCGAGACGAAATTTCTATTATGTTTCTCCCCCTTACCCTGTGCAGTTTTGCCGAGATTTAATAATCACCTACACTTAGTAGCCGATTCTTTGAGAAACATAACACGTCAAGAATTTTTGTAATCAAATAATAAAAGGAAGGGCATGCGTGATCAATTTGGCCAAAACGAAGGAAACCAAACAGTTTTCTAATAGGTAGAAGATGAAATAAAACAAAACCCGGAGTTAAGGATGATAAGTCCATAAATTTTGTACTGGACTTTACGGTATGTCGCTGAATCGTGAACGATTGTGGTGAATGGGTATAAAAGTCTAATTCAGTAATCAAAGTATTATCCTTAATAGCAAATTAACTTGGGGATATTATGGTAATATAAAATCTTTTTAAAATGTAAGTGTCCCGAACAATTTACGGAGCATAAATGCTTCTTTTCACCCCTAAAAGGTTTTTCGGTAATCTTTTTATGTTTTTGTTAGAACAATTCGAGGCAATTGAATTACTTCCTCATGCTGTATGACGTAATCGTGCGAACATGGATGATATTCGAGTGTGGAAGTTGTGGCAAAAACGACAATGATACTAGGTCTTCTTTTGATGTGAAAATAATTTCGGTTGCCAGGTGTAAAGTTTAATAGAGAAAAAAGTCAACGGGGAATAAATAAACCGTTCGAGGTAGTTTTTTTAAGATTATGCTTCTGCAATGCTTGTTGTGAATGTTAAACTAACATTTAAACAATAAATTAAAGGTGGTAAAGAATTAAAGTTAATGAAAGATACCTCTACACATGTAATTTTAGGCATGCATCACACCAAGGTAACGAGAATCATAAAAAAAGAAACATTCTATGGCATAACGTCAAACTGCGAAAGGTACTTTGGTTGGCTAAATGCGCTCTTCGGGAACATACAACAATATTTTGTTATTTCGTTCGTTCGTTGTTAATAAAAATAGAAAAACTCGGCACTATAAGTCGGCAAGCTTTTTATGCCCCTCTCAATACCATTAAGAACACCATCGACCTCTCGCTACATCGCCATGGCTGGACTTTCTTCCAACAATATTGTCTCAAAGATGATGGTTCTCTTCCTCGCGCTGTCTCTGCTGTTAATGACTGGCCAGGCAAATGTACTTCATGAGCAGTCCGCATCTGGTTCTGTATACGACAGAGTCTCGCTCGGAATTCCAGATCTCATCCACGACAGTGCCACGTCCGGGGGACAAAATTCGATTTATAGTTCCCTGCAAGACAGCGTCACCCCCGGGGGACCCAACCCGATTCACAATCCCCGACAAGACAGCACCACGCCCGGAGGGCCAAACCCTATCCACAATCCCCAACAAGACAGGGCCACGCCCGGTGGGCCAAATCCTATCCACCATCCCTCGAAAGGCTCCGGCTCGCCCTAGGGACCGAATCGTATTACCTCTTAAATAATCTCCATCAGCATCGTCATGGCCGCTAGTATAGACTTTCATCTAAAATCTACCGAGATAGCTAGTTTGTTTTTGTATTTAGTTACTGTGCTTGGCGTGCGCATAAGTATCAAATTAAGTGTGTAGACCTATCAAAGAATTGGATGCATTTTGCTTGTTTTCATTTTTCGGTGTGTGTGGTTTAGAAAGTTGAGACTGGCATGGCTTGAGGTGAGGTGATGATTGAAGCTTTTAGCAAGGCAACAAAAAGCATGTCATCTATCGAAATATGCTTGTTTTAAAATTCTTCTTGTTTGTGGTCTCTTCCTTCACGAACAATTATCATTTTCGAGATCTTCATCCAGCATTTCTATATCAAGTATTAGCTGATCTACAGAAAAAAATTTTCGGCACTCTTTGCATAAATAGATAGACGCCCTTTTGTGCTGAATTATCTTCATGTGCAAGTCACACTCAATACTAAAATATTTTTACGGAAGCGGGTTTTTATACCAAGAGCACGTTGGATTATCCGAAAGTGATAAACGGGGAAATTGATTTTAAAGGTCAGGACAGCTGCCATTTGCGCAGAAGTCAAAAAAATGAGGGAGGGGGAAACATCTCACCAATCTAACGCTGTGCGACCAAATTTTGTTTTAAAATTTTCTTCCTTTTAACGGTTGGCAACCGACAACCTTCAGGCCAATTTTTATTCTGTTCCTGCCCCGGGATACAAAGTCAGGTGACTGGCTAAACAAAAATGTCTCGACCAAGCCTGAGACAAGTCAGACCCAAGGCGACCGTGCCGAAGTTTCACATGCCACGGTAGAAGTCAAAATCTAAACCGATGGTTATATTACACTCTACCGAGGACGAAGGAATATAGGTGCCCGTGCTGCAGATTATTGTAACTCCCTAAAGGGCAACGGTGTTCGATCATAAAAATTTTATAGAATGGTTTAAAACCATGCGATGTTAGAGTTAATGGAAAAAATAATGATAAAACAACGTCAACTTCGTACCGTGTTAGTATTAATTAAAAACTAAAAAAGAATACCTTAACGCGATGCGCGCTTATAGTTGCACGCCGACGTAGGAAGCACGTGCGTGGAATATATTAGAGATTACAATTTTTGAATCAATTTAGTATTTAGTACTTCGTTGCGGTCTATCTTATTTGATCAAGCTTATTTGAGTCGCAGCTATAATTCTTCTCCGGTTACGATTTTGGATTATTTTTTTTCTGTTTTGAGAAGGATTATGATTAAGTTAGCCACTGGCATGTGTAGCTTGTTATTCGTAGTTAATTGAACGCCTTAAGCATATACAGCCTGTTATTCATAGTTAATTGTAATAACTTAAGCGTCTCAACAGTAACATCCGGTGCTTTCACGATTGATCTATTTTTCTCCCTCGCGAGTGCCCTCTTTCTTGAGTTCCAATAGCGTATGTCGGACGACATCCGCCGTCGCTTCTGCGTTGCGCCATTAACTCTGTGTGCTGTTACTATTAATTGAAAAGTAACAAAGAATGTATCGACGGTATACGATTTTACAGTTGTTTCCACGATCGTTATGTCTCCATTATCGACAAGGGAGCTTTTCGCGCTCTAACAATTACTCCGAACGTGCTGCTGCTCACGACGCTCTGCCAAAATGTTTTGGAGTGAAAGCATCATCCGAAACCCTTGCAAACTCCAAAATAGCCCTAGGTTCATCCTCCGCGTTGCGTATTCTTATTTTAATTGTGAAAATACCGTTGGTTTCTAATTCTACTTTTTTCCTTTCGAGTATGTTCCTAGAATGATTCTCTTTCAAGATCAGGCACTCTGTCCCTCCATCTTTTGACGTCGAATCCCCAGTCTACCAATACCATCTTCAGCAGAATATTCATCAAAACACAGCCTGCATGCTATATATCATATACGCATCGTATGTTCTCGGACATCTCGAGACGAAATTTCTATTATGTTTCTCCCCCTTACCCTGTGCAGTTTTGCCGAGATTTAATAATCACCTACACTTAGTAGCCGATTCTTTGAGAAACATAACACGTCAAGAATTTTTGTAATCAAATAATAAAAGGAAGGGCATGCGTGATCAATTTTGCCAAAATTCGATTTATATTTCCCAAGAAGATAGCATTACCTCTAGACTACTGTTAAGTGCTAGAAAATGTATATTTACAAAGGAGAAAATCATCATTTTACACTTCAAGTTCCACTAACTTCCTTACTTTTGTGTATTCAAGTCTCTTGTGATATTAATTATATGTGTTTTATTATAATTAAGTATTTTATGAATTTCAGGGGCACTATGGTTATTTCAAAATAAACGAGATATAAGATGATAAAATGACTATTCACATGTATCAGTTTTTTTTCATGCTACTATTCATGATACTGTTCATATATACTATATGATGGCGTGGCAATGACTGATGACTTGGCACCGACCAATAACGTAGCAGTATTTAATTAGATGAATGATGTGACATTGACTGATTATGAAGTATTGACTGATGACGTGGCTTGACTGATGAGATGTCACAAACTTATTGAATTAAAATGTTTATGCACTGTTGACCGATGACGTGATAGTATATTAGTGGATTAGAAAAAAATGTATACAGTACATGCATATACATGAGATAATAGCCTTGATGATGTGTTCAAACCAATCAAAACTTGCCACGTGACACAATCCTATGTATCCAAATTGTTTTAATTTAATGGTCATAATTTACTCATTGTATCTATAAAAGGAGGGTTCGCTCTTTAATTTGAGACCCGTGAACTCATTTTTTAGCTCTATTCTCTATAAATCCTTCTCCATCTTGTATTTTCTATGTATTTTAGTAAAATTTCTGTTTTACCCTAGTTCAAACATGAGTAGCTAATTTTCTTTCAAACTTGAATTGAAGTTGAAGTTTCAACATGTTCTATGAGCTTAATTTGTAAATTTATTTTCTATTCCCCTCTAATTTCTGTGGATATTTTGATTTTTCGTTGATAGATAGTAATAACACAGTTATTATTGTTTGACACGATAAGCCCTTAGCACTATATTAATTAAAGCGTGGCTCATGAGGAGTAGATTTCTCCCTTATGATTTAATTATATTAATAAGAAATATTGAGCTTCGATGCATGTTGATGCGGATCTAAACACTCAAGTATTTTGTTATAATAGTTGTCATTTTAAATTAGTCCCGCCATTTCAATTCAAAATTTAAGATAATTTCATCACAATTTCAACCATTCACTTAGAAAATTAATTTAACAAATAATTAAAATCCACCTTATCGTGGGATCGATACTCATCACTATTAATCTATTCTATAATAGATTCGTACACTTATGAGTTCAATAAAATTTACACAATAAGTTTTTAGCACCGTTGATGAGGTAGTAAGTTATTTTTATTTGTTGAATTAATTTTTTTATTTTCTTGTAATTTAATTCTGTAATTTAATTTTTGTAATTCAAATTTCTTTAAATTTATATAATTTAATTTTTAAGTTATTTTTATTTGTAATTTTTTTGTTTTATCTTGTTAATATATTCGTGGAATTAATTCATAAAATTAAATTTTTTAGTTGTTTTCTTTTAAAATTATTTTAAAAAATTAAAAAAAATTAAAATTAAAAAAATAAAAAGTGAATCTGTAATTTAATTTTTATAATTTAAATTTCCTTAAATTTCAGTAATTCAATTTCTTTGTAATTTCTTTAAATTTCTATAATTTATTTTTTGCATTACTTTTCTTTGTAATTTTTTTGTTTATCTTGTACTTTATTTTAATTTTAGTTAATCTATTTCTTATATTTTCTTTTTAGCACTCAAATGTATATTTATAGTAAGGTTGTAACAACGTGATAAGGTTAGTATCGTAATTTCTCATTCCTCTTTATTTTTATTAATTTTGTTCTCATTTTTTATTATATTTTTATATTTTTTTATGTATTGTCAAAGGTCGCAATTACCTAATTTTGAGCCTATAGACTTAGAATTGAAAAAAAACACTTCGCACACAAACATAGTGCATTTAAAGATAAAATTGAAATGGATTTACAACAAATATAACCACCACATGAGAGGCCATTAAAGACTATTTCAGCCCCTTAACTAACTTGAGCACATTATGTATACGATACCCAAATGTAATAGCTAAAAATTTTGAATTAAAACCTAGTGTGCTAAATTATCTCATAACATGTTATGGCCTAAAAAATAAGGACCCATATAATCATTTGAATGATTTTCATGCTATTTGTCAAACTTTTAGATATGAGAATTTTTCAGATGATGATATTAAACTCAGACTATTCTCATTTTTTTAAAAGATAGAGCTCGTTCATGATTTAATACATTATCTGCTAATAACATTACATCATAGGAATAAATGGTTACAAAATTTTTAAATAAATACTTTCCATTTCATAAAATCAATTCTATTCGCAGGGAAAATTCAGAGTCATCCAAAGAGAAAACGAACAGTTTTTCAAAGCATGGGAGCGATTTAACAGGCTACTCTTGAAATGTCCACATCATGGATATGAAAAATAGCACCAATGCCAATACTTTTTGGAGGGATTATTGCCAAATGTACAAGAATGGCTAATGGCAACAAGTGAAAGAGAACTAATGTCCAAAAATACATCAGAAATTTAGGATTTCTTCTAGCGACAAGCAGATAATTCTCAACAACGGAGTTGATCATTTAGGAATAATAAAAGAATTAATGGAGTGAATGAAGTCCAAGTTGACGAGTCAAGCTTGGCAATCAAAAGAAGTCAAAGAAATGGTTGAAGGAATTTTCCGACAAATCACATCTTTAACAGTTGCTAAATCAACAAGCCACATGACCATAACTCATACCCAGATCAAGCTAATGCCATAGGTGTAATGAGAAAGCCATCAACCTACAACCCTTACTTCAACATATATAACTCTAGATGTAGAGACCACCCCAAATTTTCATGGTCGCAAGGATTCCAACAGATTGGACCAATAACTCCAACTCCACCATTGCAGCTAATTCCTCAAGTTCCTCAAGCCTCTCAGTCACTATTTGGATCTTACAATCAGAACTCAAATTATTCTCAACTCAGACTATAGGAGCATGCATTCCAGAATATCAAGAATTCTACCCACTCTAGGATCGAGCAACAAAACTACAGCATTAATGGATTACAAAATGAAATGAGAGGAGGCTTTAACTCACAGACACAGTTAATTTCAAATCTTGAGAAGATGGTGGGCCAGCTTGCCTCTTTAGTTTAAAGTCTAGCAATGACTATTAAGAAAGAACAATTCTCAAGTCAACTAGTGCCAAACCTTAAAGGAGTGCATGAAACAAATACTATTTCCGCTCAGCAACATGGGGAGGTCAAAACCATCATGACTCTGTGAAAAGGAAAAGAAGTCAACAATAAAGTAGAGATACTGGTGACAAAAATGACTCAAATTGTACCTGTAAATTTTGAAGACTCATCATCAGAGGAGAATGAAGAAACCAACCCACAAGAGTATGTTCTTAAAGCTCCATCTTTCAAGAGGCTAGCTAAAGCAAAAAAGGAAAAATCCATAAGTTATATTTTTTAAATCTTCAAACAAGTAAATGTTAACATCTCTTTACTTGATGCTATAAAATAAGTGTCATTTTATGTCAAATTTTTTAAAGATCTTTGTACTAAAAAGAGAAACATTCGTGTATAGAAAAAGGCATTTTTAACAAAAAATGTTAGTTTTATATTCTAAAATAAAATTTCTCTAAAATGCAAAGACTCAGGCTCCCCCACTATCTCATGTAGTATAGGGAACCACACAATTGAGAATGTTTTGTTGGACTTAGGTGCTAGTGTAAATTTGTTGCTTTACTCAGTGTTTGTAAAACTTGAATCGAGAGAATTACACCCAACTCCAATGGTGTTGCAACTTGTAGATCGATCCACGAAAATACCTCGTAGTATTATAGATGACGTGCTTATCCAGGTAGATAAGTTTTATTTTCCTATTGATCTAATTGTATTGACACTCAACTAGTACAGAATTCAAGGAAGCATATCCCCTTGAGCTTGGGCCATCCATTCTTGGCAACTATCGATGCTCATATTCAATGCAGAACTGGAAATATGTAGTTGTCCTTTGGCAATATGACCATAGAGCTAAACATCTTTAACATTGCCAAACAATCTCATAATGTAGATGATGAAATTGTAAATATAGATTTAATTGAAGAATTAGTTTATCATATTTTTTCTTTAAACCTTAGTGATGACCATTTACTAACATGTTTAACTCACTTTAGTTTGAATTTTAATATTGACAGATCGATTAATAAGATTAATACCTTATTGGATTCACCGCCATGTATGGACATTAATAAATGGAAGACAAAGATAGAGCAATTGACACTATTAAAAGAAGATCTCATCCCATTATCAGAATCACCACTAAAGATTGAGGTTAAATCTTCACCTGACTCTTTGAATTCTACATTCTTGGGAGAAGAAAAAATATTATCATAAATTATCTTCTCCTCTCCTGGTGACAAACAAAAGAATACAGACATCATTGACCTCATTTTTAGTTCAAAAAGAAGGATATAATTAGTAAAACCAGAGGAGATTTATAATGATAAAAATACTAAGGACTACAAAAAGCGAATGAAAATCTTCCATGACAAGTAAAGCATAAGAAAATCTTTCACACTATGTCAAAAAGTATTTTGTTCAATTCTCAATGGCTCGTTTCTCCAAGTAAGTTACACTCTCGATGGTCTAGTTTATTTACGAATCATACTATTTTTTCAAATGGAGCTATTAAATTTAAGAATCCAAGGAATAATGTAATTTTTAAAGTTAATGGTCAGAAAAATAACGTGATATCACGAATACCAACCATGTGGAGAAAACAGCGTAAAAGATTTAAGTGACCTGACATATTTTTCTGTTTTCTTTCAATGATTTCAAGTTTTCTTTTCTATTTTTAATTATTTTTGCGTAAGTGTGTTTGTTTAACTATTAATTTTTCTCTTATCATTTTTCCTCATGAATGTTTTAACTAAAAAATAAATTTTCAACATTCTTAGACAATTTCAACATATACATTCTCATCTCAGAGGCCAAATATGATATTATAAAACATATCGTATTTGAAAGCTACAACCACCAGAGGTAGTAGCCCATGTTGACAATTTAGAAAGAGGTCTCAAAGAAATTGAGATAAGTATCTACAGTATTCAAATAAAGTTTGAGGTAAATTCAATAAGAGGACGATTCCAATTTTTTTTTCTTTTTTTTTTCTTTGTGTGTTTAGTTTGTTAGCCCGATTAAGTAATGGATAACAGTACTTCGTGACAATCAACATCAGTTACTTCAATTTCTTATAATAATTGATATTATGAGTTGAAGGCATAGATAGAGATGCGATTTTAACAAAGCGTCACAAGCGATTTCCTTCACTTCCTCAGAATGCTCTCTTTACTATCTATAAAGCTTGATCCGAACACATACGATTGCTTATGAAGAATAACATCCCTACTGACATCATATGGATAATCAAAGCCAAAGTGCAGTTGGCAGGTTAATTACCTCCCAAATTTATTGTATATATGCCTAGTAGTGGTAAATGAAATTATTTAAGAAAATGAGGAGCTCGAAAGCTCTCTAATGTTTGTCATAAGTGTGCCAGAATGTGTAACACTCCACCCTTATGATTGTAACTAAAGCGGTTAAACTGGATGTAACATTAAGTATTTGTATAAACGATTTCAAAATAAGCATTTTATAAATATGGAACATAAGAAGTTTGTTACACAAAAAAGACTATATAAGAGGTCTGTTAAAAACTTAGTTACAAAGTTAACGATTCTCTTAGTAACATGTCATCAACCAATTCTATAAACAAGCTTGTTAGATTTATGCTTAGATAAGAACACAGTTGAGCCCGTTGTATAATCCAAGGTCTGTTATGGCCATATGCACCTTACCTTGGTTGGGACTGGGCATCAGTTTTTTCCTACTCAGTTCCTGTAATGCAAGGACTACATGAGCTAATGCCCAATAAGTAAACACTTAATGCATGTATTACCTACCATGCACATGAATGACTTTATGAAATAAGCGTTAAATCTTTTACATGAAACTTCGAAATGTAAAAAATGGTGTTAGGGCCTTAAGTTTATTGTACTACAAGGCTAGCATTCCATAACATGCCCTTGGACTTAAATTAATTGATCCGTTAGGTGTTACGTATCATTGTCCCTAAAGGATCCTTTTCTTAGCTTAGAAGGCTTGCCCTCTTTATGAATGCTTGCCACCTAGTAGTACCAACAACCCTTTCTTTCTTCAAATTCATTAAAATACCTCTTTATCAAATTACTCATGAAATGCATGAGACTAATGCAACTTACGCCACAGCATGTAAATTTTCTAAATATATAATAAAGTAAAAAATGAAACTAATTTAAGACAACAACATCTAACATAGGCAGCAGTGCCGTCCATACAGAAATTAAAGAAATAAAATTATAATATAGGCGGCAGGGCCGGTCATGTAAGGAGTAATAACAACATCATATTTTAGGCGGCAGTGCCGACCATGGCATAATAAAATAAGAGCATCACATATTAGGCGGCATAGCCGACCATCCAATCAAGTAAGTAGTAAAATTAACATCCTAGGCCGTATAGCTGGCCATATGAGGATGATATCATAATGTAGGCGGCATAGCCAGCCATATGGGATTTAATAATAGGTATTCACACCATAATAATAATAATCATTATAAGATAAGAGATTATTTAAACTAAACCTAGCATAAGAGAATTATTACTTAAAGCATATTGTCCTTACATCGCAGTTGAAGTGAAGTGTTACTTACCTGTTTTCTTTGATTCCCCTAAACCTTCCTTCCTAAACTTGAGAATTTCTTCACTAGTGATGCTTTGGCTTAGAATGGAAAAAGATGGAATTTCTAGGGTTTATGGGAAATGCAAGGGCTAAAGGGTATTTATAGGATTTTCTAAGGTTCATGAGTGGCTAGGATTTTGCCACTATATCATTTGATTAATGGTGGAGATTTATTTCTCTATAAATATCTTAGTGATTTCTAGAATGCTAAGATTTTACCACCTATCACTTGATTAATGGTGAAGATTTATCTCTTTATAAATATCTTAATAATTTCTAGAATTTCTAAATCTCTACAACATTTCTTATTACATCATTACTTATGTCATTACTTATGTTATCATTACTTTTAATTATTAATTTATCTTTCCATAAATATCTTAGTAATTTCTAAAATTCTTAATATCTCTACAATTTTTGTTACATTATTACTTATGTCATTTTATTATTATACTTTATTATTATTATAATAATAATAAATGCTTAAGAGAGCTTGTTAAGTTAATTATATTATATGCAAGTAAAAAGATTGTTCCTCACAGAATGAGATGCGATAAAAAGCCATATTCTTAGGAATGGTGTCTGATAACAGGGAAGATAAGATTCAATTCATTAGAGATAACTTGAATAAAAAGTCATTAGATGATATTCTTTTGTCTCTTGAAACATATTGTGCAAATTTTATTATAGTCATAAGTGTATGAATCTATTGTAGAATAAATTAATGGTGATGAGTGTCGATCCCACGAGGAGGTGGATTTTAATTGTGTATTGAATTAATTTTCTAGATAAGTAGTTAAATTATGGTGAATTTATGCTAAATTTTGAATTAAAATGGAGGAAATAATTAAAAATGCAACTGTTATAATAAAGCACTTTGGTATTTGGATCTGTATCAATATACTCCAGGACTCAATATTCCTTATTAATACAAATTAAATTATGAGAGAAAAATCTACTTCTCATGAACCACGTTCTAATTAATATGGTGCTAACGGCTTATTGTGCCAAACAGTAATAACTGTGTTATTACTGTCTGTTAATAAAAAATCAAAACATCCATAGAAATTATAGGGAAAAATAAAATAAATTTATCAATTAAGCCTATGAAACATGTTGAGACTTCACATTTAACCCAAGGTTTAAAAAAATTAGCTACTCATATTTGAACGAGGGATAAAATGAGAATTTTACTAAAATATAAAGAAAATACAAGATAGAGAAGGAATTTTAGAAAATGGAGCTAAAAAATAAACTCAGGGAAGTGAAATTAGGGGGGAAGCCCTCCTTTTATAGATACAACGAGTAAATCATGGCCATTGGATTACAACAATTTGGATATGCAGGATTGTACCACATGGCAAGTTCTGATTGATTTGAACACATCATCAGGCTATTATCCCATGTATATGCATGTGTCGTATGCATGTTTTTCTGATCCACTAACATACTACCACATCATCGGTCAACAGTGTATAAATATTTTTATCTAATAAGATTGTGACACCTCATCAGTCAAGCCATGTCATCGTCAACGCCACATAATCAGTCAATGCCACATTATTCCTCCAATCAAATAAACAGTACAATACATATGAACAATGTATATGTGAACAATACATATGAACAATGTCATGAACAGTACCGTGAACAGTACATATGAACAATGCCACATCATCATACAATACATATGAACAATGTCATGAACAGTATCATGAACAGTACCGTATATGTGAACAATAACATTTTTACTTTTATGCTCCTCCTAACGTTTTCAACCGTTCTGAGTTCAGATTTACCATCCGTTTTGTCATCCAATATCTCGTTTATTGTGAAATAACTAAGAAGCACCTAAAATACATAACATACTTAATTATAATAAAATAAACATAATTAAATTCACAAGAAACTTGAATACATAAAAGTAATGAAGTTAGTAGAACTTGAAGTGTAAAATAATGATTTTCTCCTTTATAAATATACATTTTCTAGCACTCAACACACCCCCTAACCAGCTTATTACTAGTTCCTAGTAAATTGAGCGAAATCAAATTCAAACCTGAAACCATTTTTTTTTATGAACTATCATGTTTATTTAATTAAATTTTATGATATAATTTAAATAAAATTATAAGTATTATCTCTAGTCTTTAAGAAATATTACTCCCAAATCAACCATCTACATGAATCAATCTAGTAGACTTTATCACAGCTATTATAATCAAGCTACTTTCAAGATTGACATGTCAATATCCGAAAATCTCACTGGTTATAACACCCCAAATCAAACACGTTTAGAGCATATGAGAGAAGAAAGTTACTCACGAAACATAATCTCTACTCATAAAATTCTAAATTGAAATACCTCAAATCTTATAAGAATAATTCCCCAGTTCATACATCCAACGCTAAATGATCTCTCTAGAGATATAAAAATAATAAGTCTCAAAATCCAAATTACAAATTTATGGTCGAAATAAACTAAAAAGAAACATGAGTCTATTCTTCTTCTTCTTATTTAAATAACGATCAGAAATAAAAATTTCTAACTCTAAGGGTAGGCATACCTCTCAATAGAGCTTAATCTGCAAAAAAAAGTAATGACGAGGGGTGAGCCGTCAACTCCATAAGTACAGCCATTCCTAACACACTAGGCCTATCGATACCCAAAAATATTGCAAGCCTTCTTTGAGCAAAACATATTTACTAAATCCATAAATTTCATAAAAACTATATATCATGATGAAATAACTTATTTCAATTAGTTAACGTAAATCCGTAAGAATTCAGAACATCAAAAATAGAATTTCTTATGAAGACAAATCATATTCACTACAGAAAATGAAAAGTTAGCTCATGTCACATAGCGTCTCCTATAGTCCCAATGACCGGGCCCAGACAGAATCAGAATCAGAATATTTGTGCACATTCAGAACATAAACCCAGTATTGGTCTAGACAGATATATCGTATATTACGATTAGAATCAGAATCAAAATGACTATGGATAATGAGCCAAAATATTAAGAATCTTATAATCATCAATAATCGATATCACACATGAGTACCAAACATTCATATCAGATTCAAAAAAATCTATAAAAATAATTTAGTCTTGCAAACTAATTTATAAATAAAATCATAACAAGAAGTCATGTCACTAAAATAGTTTACATATTAAAAGACATTTATAAAAAATTTTATTAAAAGAATTCATATTTGGAAACATTTTCATAAACTGATTTTTGCTACGAAAATCCTTTAATTTCTAAATAGTATAAAATTCTTATAATAATATCAAAATACTTAAACATATCTAGTATACTAGGAATAAAGTTACTTATCTCGATAAAAGAATTCAAATTAAAAATCTCTAAGCCTTTAAGAGCCTCAAGCACCTCCAACACCTTAAACAAATATCAAGTATGACTATCAATAACTTATTATGGGAATCTGATTTTCCACTTCATACCTGTATAGGTCTAATTCCCATAATCTTAACTCCTAATCTAAAACTTGGAATGACATAATATTCTACAAAGATATTCTGGACATCCATAGGTACCTCATATAAAATTTTCAAAAAAATCCGTAATCGAAAACATTTTCAAAACTATTTATTTCTCAGTAAGTTCGAAACTGTCTTTGCATAACCTTAATCGAACAGAACAGGTTCTGAGAATTTTATAAAATAAAATACTAGTCAGAAAATTATGAAATTAAAACTGCAGATACTAGACACGTGTATTAACGTCTGTATAAAATTTTTGAGTTCATTTAATGGTAAAAATAATTTCTTGAATACAATCGCAATGCTGGAATCGCAGTTTTTCCAGTGCAGTGGTTCTATTTCGAAAATTCATATAAAATTGAAAACGAATTCAAATTTAATGAAATAAAATTTATTCCAGAAACCCTACATGTCTAGTTTCAGATATATCAATTTCTAAGAAAATTTCTTTCACAAAATATAAGATTAAAAATCGAGATATCATGCTGTCCAGAATCATCCCATAAGCTTATTATGCCAAGGGTTGATTAACCAAACTCCTAATTCATTAAAACCCTAAACACATCCTATATCATGCATCTAGATCTATATATAAAATAATCTAAAATTATACTAAAAATAAACCCTAGATAGGATAATTTAAAAATCTTAAAGGGAATAAGGAGAGTATACCTATCGTTTGCTTTGATTATCTCTTGTACGAAGATTGAATCCTAGGGTAGTGAAGATATTATGAACAGGAGAGAGGAGAAGAAATATGAATATCATAGTTTTTAGGGTTATGAAAAAGGAAATAAAAAATGAATTTATAGGGAATGAGATTTTGGAGAAATTACTTTTTTTTGCAAAAACTAGCTTATAATTAACCCTTAATAATAACTTAATATCCCTTTCTAATAAGGATTAAAAGGCCTCCATAAAATCTAGTAAAAGCTTAAATTCTATAATGGATTTTTTTTTTGGCGTTACACTGATAGTGACACTCTCACAAAGAAATTAAACCCAATAATAATACTCACTCCTATGAATGGTAAATTGAGAAAAAATATTAAAGTAATATCACACATTCTCACCAAGATGAAATAAATGTGCCCACAACTTAGAAATAATATGATCTCAAGCCAAAATATGAGTTACACCAATATATTTATTTATATTTTTTTCTTTTTTTTCTTTATTATTATTTTTTATGCATCACTACATCTTTATAGCCCCATGTAACTAGTTCCTACTTCAGACTATAGTTCCCTAAAATTAAAAAAAAAGACTTTTATTATGACGTAATGTAAATTAGGGACATGGCGAATAAAGACGGAAAAATAGGAAAAGAAAAACAAAATACATGTTTAAGAAAAAAAAGAGTTTTTTTTTAGATTAAAGAGTACATTCTTTCTTTCTTTTTTAAACTAATATATAAATTTTGATTTTTTTCTTTTCTTTTTTATTTTTTTACTAAGGCACAATTTTATTGAACAAAATAATTATTTATATTTTTCGCAAACATGAATGGGTAATGGAACTAGTACGACATTGATTAATAAGGCTCAAAAGGGTTAACTAAGGTTATTTCTAAAAAAAGATGGCTAGAAAGGCTCAAACGGGTTAAGATAGACTTTTCATCGTCTTTTAAGGCACTAAATAATCTTCCATATCTACTAGTTAGATAAACTTTAACATGTAGCAACACACAAAAATTTTTTCCTTTTTTTAGAAAGTTGACACAAAAGAAATTTATTGATCGTGTATCAAATAATAAACTGTTAAGTTGTGTAAAAAATGGACAAAAAGTATTACTCTCCAAGAAAAATAATAGGTTTAAAAACTCACTTGAAATTTATTATGACATGTATATTCCTTCAAGCAACTCGTATTTTTGTCTCTGACATTCACATATAGATTAGCAAACATGATGTAACAAAACTCAAGACGAAAAATAATACAAATACTAACATTTAAAAGTCATTATGTCAAAAAAATCACAAAATATATATTTGTTTTAAATTTTTTTTGTTAAGAAAAAGAAAACTAAGAAAATGCGTTTCTAGAATTATGACATTCAATATTCAGTTATCTTTAACTCAAAATTTTGAAAGTGTATATTTATAAAGAAGAAATTAGAAAGAGGAGGTTAGAAAAATCACACTTAAAATGAAACTAAAAAAATAACTAAAATGTAAAGGATTGTTCCTAAAAAGATGCATTTCTAAAGTTACCACACTCTATATTCAGCCATCTTTGACGTAAAACGTTAACTACAGTTAATTCCAAAAACAAAAATTAGTAAAAACTTCAAAAAGATTAAGATATTCCACAATTATCAACTATTCCCTCCCACCAACTAGAACGAAACATTGTCCTCAATTTTTTTTAAGGAAAAAAAGTAGAAATTAAAAGATATCACCTAGGTGCTGCAACACAGAAGAAAATATTTACAAACGGAGAGTTAAATCTAATTTGCACTTTGTATTGGGGCTACTGCCACCATCATTAGTTGGCCACCCCAAAACTTAAGTCTCAAGATGTGGCTCTGGTCTATAAGCTTATCACAAATCAAATAGCTCGTTAACAGTATGAGAACAAATAAAGATTTTTTTCACTGTGGAAGAAATGAAGTAGTTTTTTATTACATGGTCAATAAATGCGAGAAAGTCATCATAAAAGTTATTGACATTTAACAAAACAATGGGTTTCTAATGAATGTCCAGATGAGACTAAGATACTAATGTCATTAATGCCTCAAGAGTTGTAAGATCTCTTAGTTAAAAAATAAAGGCACCAGCATGATTCGACATTTCACTTATTCTCTCTTGCATACCTGAAACAACTAACTCTTCTCCAGTTAGTAAGTCAAACAAACAGCTAAAAGATTTCAGGATTGTTGGGATGATGCCTAACACTTTGTTCCCTCGGGTATAAGCGGCTTCTGAAACTAGTTTTGATAACCCTCGATCACCTCCTCCAAAAACTAAGTGTAGTTTCGAAGCTGCTATGCTTCGACCAAAATCTACGGCTGGCTTAATAAATTCTTTTTATTTATCATAGTTAAATCCAGAGAGTACACAAATATTCTTGATTTGGTTGTTGGGAGTAGTTGTCATTGGATACTTGTTGAGTGTTAGAAAGTGTATATTTATAAAGGAGAAAATCGTCATTTTACACTTTAAATCTCACTAACATTGTTATTTTTATTTATTTAAGTATTTTGTTATTTAATTATATGTATTTTATTATAATTATGTATTTTATGTATTTTAGGGGCATTACGATCGTTTCACAGTGAACGAGTGATCAGACAGCAAAACGGACGTCATATTTGGACTCAGGACGGTCAAAAACCTTAAGAGGAGCATTAAAGGAAAAAAGGCACTGTTCACATATACGGTCAGATCTGATCATTCATAAATGCAGTGCATTCATAATCTTTTTTACGATTGTTTATGTATACGGACCGATGATGTGGCAACTACCTATAACGTGGCAGTATCTGATTAGACGAATTATGTGGATTGACTGCTTATGTGGTGTTGACCGATGACGTGGCATTGACCAATGATGTGTCACGATCTTATTGGACTAAATTTCTTATCTACTGTAGATCGATGACGTGGCAGCATCTCAGTGGAGCAAAAATCGTGTGTACAGTACATGCGCTTACATGGGATTATTTACTATTCAGGCGGCATTCTGTAAATGTTGTTATTGATTTGTTGACTGATGACGTGGCGCAATCCTGAGCATCCGAATTGTTTTTAATCCGATGGTCACAATTCACTCAATGTATCTATAAAAAAGGGGCTCTCCCCCCTAATTTGATACCCCTGAATTCATTTTTAAACTTAGATTTATGAAATTCCTTCTCTTTCTTATAGTTTCTTTGTATTTTAATAAAATTTCCTTTTTTATCCTTAGTTAAAATATGAGTGGCTAATTTCTTTTGAGCTTGGGTTGAAGGTGAAGTCTCAACATGTTCCATGGGCTTAATTTGGTAAATTTACTTTCTCTTCCCCTCTAATATTTGTGGTTGTTTTGACTTTTCGTCGACAAATAATAATAGTCTTGTCTAGTTACAGCCCTGGTTAAACCGGCACCCTAGTACAAGGTTATTATTATTTTGCACGATAAGCCCTTGGCACCATACTTATTGGAGAGTAGTTCATGAGGTGTGGAATCCCCCCTTATGATTTAATTGGTATTAATATGGAATATTTAGCCCATGGAGCATGTTAATGTGGATCCGGATACCCAAGTGCTTTATTATAACAATTACATTTTCAATTATTCCTGCCATTTTAATTCACAATTTATAACAAAATTACCATAATTGTTTCCATTAAAAGAAAATTAATTCGACATATAATTAAAATCAACCTCCTCGTGGGATTGACACTCGTCACCATTAATCTATTCTACAATAGATTCGTACGCTTGCGAGTTCATTAAAATTTGCACAACAAGTTTTTGGCGCCGTTGCCGGGGAGGTAAGTTATTTTAATTTGTTGAATTAATTTTTTTTTGTTTTCTTGTATTTTTCCTTATAACAAAATAATTCTATAATTTAATTTTTGTAATTTAAATTTTTGCAATTTAATTTTTGCAATTTAATTTTTACAATTTAATTTTTGTAATTTAATTTCTGTAATTTAAATTTTTGTAATTTAATTTTATTGTGTGATTTCTTTAACTTTCTGTACTTTAATTTTTGCTTTACTTTTCTTTGTAATTTGTTTTGTTTATTTTGTAATTTATTTTAATTTATTCGTAGAATTAATTCATAGAATTAGTTTTTTTTAAGTAATTTTTTTTGCTTTTCTTAAAAATTATAAAACAAAAATTAAAAAAATTAAAAAATATAAAAAAAAATTAAAAAAAGTGAATCTGTAATTTAATTTTGGTAATTTAAATTTATTTAAATTTCAATAATTTAATTTCTTTGTAATTTCTTTAAATTTCTATAATTTAATTTCTGAGTTATTTTCCTTTGTAATTTTTATTTATTCTGTTAATTTATTATTCCATAGAATTAAATTTTTTTTAAATAATTTTTTTCCTGTAATTTAATTTTGTTTCTTTTTCTATTCTTTATATTTCTGTAATTTAATTTTTTATTTTTCGTTATAATTTATCTTCTTATTTTATTTAATCTATTTCTTGTATTTTCTTTTTAGCACTTGAGTGTATGTTTATAGTAAGATTATAACAACGTCACAAGGTTAGTATTATAATTTCTCTCTCCCCTTTATTTTTATTTGTTTATTTTCTTCTTTGCATGTATGGTCGAAGGTCATTATCACCTAATCTTGAACCTTTAGACTTTGATTTGGATAAAACACTTCGCACACACAAATAAACTGTTTTTCAAAAGAAACTTGAAATGGAATTGCAAAATCAGCAACCAGAACCACAAGAGAGGCCATTTAAGGATTATTTTAATCCTTTAGCTAATTTGAGCACATCATGCATAAGGTACCCAAATGTAGCTGTTAGGAGTTTTGAATTCAAACCTAGTGTGCTAAATTGTCTCCCCACATTCTATGGCTTAGAAAATGAGGATCCATATAATCATCTGAATGATTTTCATGCTATTTGTCAAACTTTTAAATACGAGAATTTTTCAGATGATGATGTTAAACTTAGATTATTCCCATTTTCATTAAAAGATAGAGCTCGTTTATGGTTTAATACAATGCCTGCTAATAGCATTACATCATGGGAACAAATGGTAACTAAATTTTTAAATAAGTATTTCCCAGTTCATAAAACCAATGCTATTCGTAGGGAAATTTCAGAGTTTACTCAAAGAGATGGCGAGCAGTTTTTCGAAGCATGGGAGCGATTTAATGGGCTACTCTTAAAGTGTCCACATCATGGGTACGAGAAATGGCACCAATGCCAATACTTTTTGGAGGGATTATTGCCACATATGCAAAAATGGCTAATGGCAACCAGTGGAGGAGAGTTAATGTCCAAAAGCGCATCAGAGATTTGGGAATTTTTCCAACGGCAATCGGATAATTCTCAACAACGGAGTCGATCACTCAGAAATACCAGGAGAATTAAGGGAGTGAATGAGGTTAACATTAGTGAGTCAAGCTCAGGAATTAAAGAAGTCAAAGAGATGGTTGAAGGCCTTGCTCGACAAATAGCATTTTTGACAATCGCTAAATCAACAGAGCCACATGACCATGACCCAATGCCATAGGTATCATGAGAAAACCACCAAACTACAACCCTTACTCCAACACATATAACCCTGGATGGAGAGACCACACCAATTTTTCATGGTCTCAAGGATTCCAACAAAATGGACCATCAGCTCCACCTCCACCAATGCAACCAGTTCCTCAAATGTCTCAAGCCTCTCAACCACCATTTAGACCATACAATCAGAACCCAAACCATTCTCAACCTAAACCATGGGAGGAGACATCCCAAAATTTCAGAAATCTTACTAACTCCAAGATCGAGCAGCAGAACCGCACCATTGATGAATTACGAAATGAGATGAGAGCGGGTTTCAACTCACAAGCTCAATCAATTTCTAACCTTGAGAAAATGGTAGGACAATTTGCCTCTTCAGTTCAAACTTTGGCCATGACCGTTGAGAAAGGCAAATTCCCAAGTCAACCAGTGCCAAACCCTGAAGGAGTGCATGATATAAGTACCAGTTCACCACAGCAGCATGGAAAGGTCAAAGCAATGATGACCTTGCGAAAAGGAAAAGAAGTCGACAACAATGTGGAGATGCCAAAATCAACTCAGATTGTACCTGTGAACACTGAGGAATCATCATCAGAGGAGAAAGAGGAAACCAACCCACGAGAATATGTTCCTAAAGCTCCATTTCCTCAAAGGTTAGCTAAAGGGAAGAAAGGAAAATCCACAGGTGAGATTCTTGAAATCTTCAAACAGGTAAGTGTTAACATCCCTTTACTTGAAGCTATAAAACAAGTGCCATCATATGCCAAGTTTCTTAAAGACCTTTATACTAAAAAGAGAAACATTCATGTTCAGAAAAAGGCCTTTCTAACAGAAAATATTAGTTCTATACTCCAACATAAAATGCCTCTAAAATGTAAAGATTCAGGCTCCCCCACTATCTCATGTAGTATAGGGAACCACACAATTGAGAATGCTTTGTTAGATTTAGGAGCTAGTGTAAATCTGTTACCTTACTCTGTATTTGTGAAACTTGGACTGGGCGAATTACACCCAACTCCAGTGGTGTTACAGCTAGCAGATCGATTTATGAAAATACCACGTGGTATTGTGGAGGACGTGCTTATCCAGGTAGATAAGTTTTATTTTCCTGTTGATTTCATTGTAATTGACACTCAACCAGTGCAAGATTCAAGGAAGCATATCCCCATTATCTTGGGTCGTCCATTTTTGGCAACTGCCGATACTCACATTCAATGCAGGACTGGAAATATGTAGTTGTCATTTGGCAATATGACCATGGAACTAAATATTTTTAACATTGCCAAACAACCTCACAGTACTGATGATGAAATTGTAGATGTGGATTTAATTGATGAATTAATTGATCACACATTTCCTTTAAACCTTAGTGATGACCCTTTACTGACATGTTTAACTCACTTTGGTTTGGATTTTAATCTTGACAGATCAATTGATGAGGTTAATGCCTTATTGGATTCATCGCCATGCATGGACATTGATAAGTGGAAGACAAGGATAGAGCAATTGGCACCATTAAAAGAAAATCTCATCCCATCATCAGAATCACCACTAGAAATTGAGCTCAAACCTTCACTCGACCCTTTGAATTCTACATTCTTGGAGGAAGAAGAACTATTGTCAGAAATCATCCCATCCTCTCCTGATTACAAACAAAAGAACACAGACATCATTGACCCCATTTTTGGTTCAAAAAGGAGGATACAACTGGCAAAACCAGAGGAGATTCGTAACAACAAAAATGCTAAGGACTACAGAAAGCGAATGAAAATCCTCCGTGACAAGCGGAACATTGGAAAATCTTTCACACTAGGTCAGAAAGCATTTTCTTTCAATTCTCAATGGCACGTTTCTCCAAGTAAGTTACGTTCTCGATGGTCTGGTCCATCTACTGATCATACTGTTTTTTCACATGGAGCCATTAAATTTAAGAATCCAAGGAACAATGTAATTTTTAAAGTTAATAGTCAAAAAAGTAAAGTCATATCACGAATACCAACCATGTGGAGAAAACAGCACAAAACATTAAAGTGACCTGAATTTTTTTTTCTTTTCTGTTTCTTTTTGGTGATTTAATTTTTTTTTTTAAATTTTTTTTTGTAAGTTTAACTATTATTATTCATTTTTTTTGAATAAATGTGCCAGAATGATATGCAATAAAAAATCATATTCTTTAGGAATGGTGTCTGATAACATAGAAGATAAGATTCAATTCATTAGGGATGGCTTGAATAAGAAGTCATTGGATGATATCCTTTTGTCTCTTGAAACGCATCCCAGTGGATACGTCCAACATGCAATACTCCAGTTATGGCCATTATTCCAGAAAGAATGTGTAAACTATAGTCTCGGGAATCTGACTATAAAAGACCCTGTTTGTCAGTTTGTAAGAAAACTGGATGGGAAGCTCGACCCATAGAGGTCGTTAAAGCCGTTTCTAAATGTAAAACTAGAGGAAGATGTGAGCCATAGTCGCAACTACTTTTAAATATATTTTTATTTTAATATTGTTTTATTTCACTATTGTTTGATCACTTATATTTTTATTTTTAATAATTTTATGTTATCATTATTTGCTTTGTCTTTTCACATTTTCTTTTTCACTCTTGAGCCATATACCTCTCTTTCAACCATGTAAATATTTTCTTCTGTGCTGCAACATCCAGATGATATCTTCTAATCTCTATTTCTTTCCTTTAAAACATTGAGGACAATGTTTCGTTCTGGTTGAGGGGAGG
Source organism: Aegle marmelos (assembly GCA_030449875.1). NCBI lineage: Eukaryota > Viridiplantae > Streptophyta > Magnoliopsida > Sapindales > Rutaceae > Aegle > Aegle marmelos. The sequence goes on from JASUUL010000023.1 coordinate 16,112,808, forward strand.
GAATAGCTGATAATTTCTCCTTTATAAATATATGTTTTCAAGTTTTTAAAGTCGAAAATGGCTGAATATGGAGTGTAATAATTCTAGAAATGCATTTTCTTTTAAAAAAATTTTATTTTTCTTTAATTTTTTTGCATGTATGTTTTCTTTTTATATTTAGAATAGGTTGGGGGGAAAGAATTCTGTAAAAAAAAAAAAATTTGTGAGTTCTTGATATTGGATGATATGATGACTTTTGAATTTTAGTATTTGTATTATCTTTGGTCTTGAGTGATGTTATACCATGTTTACTATTCTACATGTTGATATTGGAGACAAATATGAGTTGCTTGAAAGAATGCACATGTCATAATAAATTCCAAGTGAGTTTTTGAGCCTATTAATTTTTCTTGGAGAGTAACCCTTTTTGCCCATTCTTCATGTAGCTTAGCAGTTTATTATTTCATACATGATCTCTAGATTTTCTTTGAGTCAACCCCAAAAAACAAAAAAAATGTGTGTTACTACATCTAAATGCCCACTTAATTAGTAGATATGGAAGATTATTTAGAGTCTTAAAAGTGATGGAAGGCCATTTTTGACCCGTTTGAGCCTTTCTAGTCATCCCTATTATGTAATATCCATAGTTAGCCCCTTTGAGCCTTTTATTTAAAAAAAAAACCTTTTCTTTATTAACTTATCATCCTGACCCACTCCAATTTGGAGTATTACCCGATATCATATAAGTTCCATCCACTTATTCATGTTTGAGAAAAAAAATGATAAATAATTATTTTGTTCAGCGAAGTTGTGCTACATAAAAAAAAATTGAAAAAAAAAGAAAAAAAAGAGAAAAAAAAGATGTACAATAGCAATAAATAAGCAAAATGCATCTTGTAAAAAGTTCTTGAATTTTTTCTCAAATATATATATTTTGTTTCCCTATTTTCCTTTCTTTATTAGCCATGTCCCTAGCCTACGTTACATCCTAATAAAAGTCCTTCCTGATTTTAGGGAACTATAGTCTAACATAAAAGCTAGTTATATGGGTAATTAAGATATGGTGATGCATATAAAAAAAAAAATTGAATGCATTGGGTTGACTAATACTTTATTTGAGATCATATTATTTCTAAGCTATGGACATTTTTTTTTTCATCTTGGTGAGAGTGTATGATATTTCTTTATTATTTTCTCTCAATTTACCATTCATTGTAGTGACAAAATTTTATTGGGATTAATTTCTTTGTGAGAGTGTCACTACAACCGGTGAGATTTTGGGGTTGGATATGTCATTCTTGAAAGTGACCTCATTACTATTATTACAATAAAGTCTGCTGGACTGATGCATATGGATGGTTGATGTGGGTGTGATATTCCTTTAGACTGGAAATAATGCTTGTACTTTTATTTGATTGCTATCATTAATCTGATTGAATAAACACATGTGTTTCCTTTCAAAAAAAAAAAGTTTTGAATTTTATCTTCGCTTTATTTGCTAGGGACTAGTAATAAGTTGGTTGGGGGGTGTGTTGAGTGTTAGAAAGTGTATATTTATAAAGGAGAAAATCATCATTTTACACTTTAAATCTCACTAACATTGTTATTTTTATTTATTTAAGTATTTTGTTATTTAATTATATGTATTTATTATAATTATGTATTTTATGTATTTTAGGGGCATTATAATCGTTTCACAATGAACGAGTGATCAGACAGCAAAACGGACGTCATATTTGGACTCAGGACGGTCAAAAACCTTAAGAGGAGCATTAAAGGAAAAAAAAAGGCTTTCGCTCATATATATCGCGATTCATAAATGCAGTCTGATCGTTCATTGCATCTTATTTACGACATCTTTGTTTATGTATACGGACCGATGATGTGGCAACTACCTATAACGTGGCAGTATCTGATTAGACGAATTATGTGGATTGACTGCTTATGTGGTGTTGACCGATGACGTGGCATTGACCAATGATGTGTCACGATCTTATTGGACTAAATTTCTTATCTACTGTAGATCGATGACGTGGCAGCATCTCAGTGGAGCAAAAATCGTGTGTACAGTACATGCGCTTACATGGGATTATTTACTATTCAGGCGGCATTACTGTACAAATGTTGACTGTTGACTGTTGACTGATGACGTGGCGCAATCCTGAGCATCCGAATTGTTTTTAATCCGATGGTCACAATTCACTCAATGTATCTATAAAAAAGGGGCTCTCCCCCCTAATTTGATACCCCTGAATTCATTTTTAAACTTAGATTTATGAAATTCCTTCTCTTTCTTATAGTTTCTTTGTATTTTAATAAAATTTCCTTTTTTATCCTTAGTTAAAATATGAGTGGCTAATTTCTTTTGAGCTTGGGTTGAAGGTGAAGTCTCAACATGTTCCATGGGCTTAATTTGGTAAATTTACTTTCTCTTCCCCTCTAATATTTGTGGTTATTTTGATTTTTCGTCGACAAATAATAATAGTCTCGTCTAGTTACAGCCCTAGTTAAACCGGCACCCTAGTACAAGGTTATTATTATTTGGCACGATAAGCCCTTGGCACCATACTTATTGGAGGTGGTTCATGAGGTGTGGAATCCCCCCTTATGATTTAATTGGTATTAATATGGAATATTTAGCCCATGAAGCATGTTGATGTGGATCCGGATACCCAAGTACTTTATTATAACAGTTACATTTTTAATTATTCCTGCCATTTTAATTCACAATTTAGAATAAAATTACCATAATTATTTCCATTAAAAGAAAATTAATTCGACATATAATTAAAATCAACCTCCTCGTGGGATCGACACTTGTCACAATTAATCTATTCTACAATAGATTCGTGCGCTTGCGAGTTCATTAAAATTTGCACAACAATACTTCTAAAAAACAATTTGTGAGTGCTTTAACAAAGAAGTCATATTTAAGGATTTTGGTGATAATGGTTCATAGCTGTAAATTAGGTAGCATATCTATGTCAAATAACTCATGAAGCACATAGCTCGAGAGTAAAAAAGGAAATAGTAAAAAGACAAAGCAAATAATGATAGCATGAAATTATTAAAGACAAAAATGTAAGTGATCAAACAATAGTGAAATAAAACAATGTAAGTGATCAAACAATAGTGAAATAAAACAATATTGAAATAAAAGGATATTTACAAGCAGTTGTGACTATGGCTCACATCTTCCTCTAGTTTTACGTTTAAAAATGACTTAAACGCCCTTTATAGGTCTAGGATAGGCTTCCCATCTAGTTTTTTTTACAAACTAGCAAATGTTATACAAATTTTATTGAACTCGCAAGTGGACGAATCTATTGTAGAATAGATTAACAGTGACGAGTGTCGATCCCACAAGGAGATTGATTTAAATTATGTGCAGAATTAATTTTCTTTAATGGGTGAATAAATTTGTAGTGAAATTGATGTAAATTATGCTTGAATTTAAATTACAATGGTAGGAATTAAATTGAACTGGAATCTATTGAAATGACGTGTTTGGGTATCCGGATCTGCATCAACATGCTCTATAGGCTAAATATTCCATATTAATACCAATTAAATCATAAGGGGGGATTCCATACCTCATGAACCACGCTCAAATAAATATGATGCTAATGGCTTATCATGCCAAATAAAAGTAACCTTATACTAGGGTGCCGGTTTAACCAGGGTGGTACCTAGACAAGACTATTATTATTTGTCGATGAAAAGTCAAAATAACCACAAATATTAGAAGGGAAAAGAAAGTAAATTTACCAAATTAAGCCCATGGGACATGTTGAGACTTTACCTTCAACCCAAGCTTAAAAGAAAATTAACTACTCATTTTTTAACTAGGGGCAAAATGGAAATTTATTAAAATACATAGAAAATACAAGAATGAGAAGGAATTATAAAAATCTAAGCTTAGAAATGAATTCAAGGATATCCAATTAAGGGGAGAGCCTCTTTTTATAGATACATTAAGTGAATCATGACCATTGGATTAAAAACAGTTTGAACGCTTAAGATTACGCCACGTCATCAGTCAACAGTCAATGTTTGAACAGTAACACGGTTTGGCCACGGTTTGTACAGTAACACAGTTTTACATAGTAATACTATTTGAAAGTAAATAATCCCATGTATGTGCATGTACCGTACACATAATTTTTGCTTCACTGAAATGCTGCCACATCATCGATCCATAGTACATAAGAAATTTAGTCCAATAAGATCGTGACATATCATCGGCCAATGCCACGTCATCGGTCAACGCCACATAAGCAGTCAATGCCACATAATTCGTCCAATCAAATACTGCCATGTCATAGGTAGATGCCACGTCATCGATCAATGCCATGTCATTGGTTCGTATATATGAACAGTGTCGTAAATAGTACCATGAATAGAACCATACATATAAACAATACTGTATATGTGAACAGTGATATTTTTCCTTTTATGCTCCTCCTAAGGTTTTCGACCATCTTAAGTCCAAATATGACGTCCGTTTTGCTGTCTAATCACTCGTTCATTGTGAAACGATCGTGATGCCCCTAAAATAGATAAAATACATAATTATAATAAAACACACATAATTAAACGATAAAATACTTAAATAAATAAAAGTAGCAATGTTAGTGAGACTTGAGGTGTAAAATGATGATTTTTCCCTTTATAAATATACACTTTCTAACACTCAACAGCAAATAGGGTTATTTATAGTCAGATTTCTGAGACTATAGTTTGAACATTCTTTTTGGAATAATGGTCATAATTAAAGTATTGCATTTTGGATGTATCCACTAGGATGTGTTTCAAGAGACAAAAGGATATCATCCAATGACTCTTTATTCAAGTTATCCCTAATGAATCGAATCTTATCTTCCCTATTATCAGACAATATTCCTAAAGAACATCACTTTTTAATCGATTCTAGAAACTAACTAGAAGCTAAGAAAAGGTATCCGGAGCAATTGCAATAATCAGGTTCATTGATATTTCTAGTATAGTAGATGCTATCACACATACAATCATACTCAATTTTTCGCATCTCATTCTGACACACTTATAACAAATATTAGAGAGTTTTTGAGCTCTCCGTTTTCTTGAATAATTTACTTTACCGTAACCAGGCATGTATACAATAAATTTGGGAGGCAATGTTGTACAAATTTTATTAAACTAGCAAGTGCATAAATCTATTGTAGAATAGATTAATGGTGACGAGTGTCGATCTCACAAGGAGGTAGATTTTAATTATGTGTTGAATTAATTTTTTAAGTGAATAATTAAATTATGGTAGATTTATCCTAAATTTTGAATTAAAATGGCATGAATAATTAAAAATTCAACTGTTATAATAAATCGCTTAAGTATCTGGATCTGCATCAACATGCTTTAGGGCTCAATATTTCTTATTAATATCAATTAAATCATGAGGGGGGAAATCCACTCCTCATGAACTACGCTTTAATTAATATGGTGCTAAGGGCTTATCATGCCAAACAGTAATAACTGTGTTATTACTATCTGTCAATGAAAAGTCAAAACATCCATAGAAATTAGAGGGAAAAATAAAATAAATTTACCAATTAAGCCCATATAACATGCTGAGACTTCACCTTCAACCCAAGCTTGAAAGAAAATTAGCTACTCATATTTGAACTAAGGATAAAAAAGAAATTTTACTAAAATACAAAGAAAATACAAGATACAGAAGGAATTTCAGAAAATGGAGTTCAAAAATGAACTCAGGGGTGTCAAATTAGGGGGGAGAACCCTCTTTTTATAGATACAACGAGTAAATCACGACCATCAGATTAAAACAATTTGGATACACAGGATTGCGCTACGTGGCAAATTCTGATTGGTTTGAATACATCATCAGGGCTATTATCTTGTATATATGCATGTACCATATGCATGTTTTTCTAATCCACTAATATACTGTCACGTCATTAGTCAACAGTACATAAATATTTTTATCGAATAAGATTGTGACACCTTATTAGTCAACGCCACATAAACAGTTAATGCCACATCATTCCTCCAATCAAATGTTGTCACATCATTGGTCGGCACTACATCATCGGTCAACGCCACATCATCGATCAATGCCACGTCATCATATAGTACATATGAACAATGTCAAGAACAGTATCGTACATGTGAATAGTAATATTTTTACTTTTATACTCCTCCTAAGGTTTTTAACCGTTCTGAATTCAGATTTGCCGTTTGTTTTATCATCTAATGTCTCATTTATTGTGAAATGACCATGATGCCCTAAAATACGAAAATACTTAATTATAAATGAGGTAGCATGTCTATGTCAAATAACTCGTGAAGCACATGACTCGAGAGTAAAAAAAAAATAGTGAAAAGACAAAGCAAATAATGATAGCATAAAATTAGTAAAGACAAAAATGTAAGTAATCAAACAGCAGTGAAATAAAACAACATTGAAATAAAAGGATATTTACAAGTAGTTGCGACTGTGGCTCACATCTTCCTCTTATTTTACGTCTAAAAACGGCTTGAATGCCCTCTATGGGTCGAGGATAGGCTTTTCATCCAGTTTTCTTACAAACTGGCAAACAAGGTCTTTTATAGTTAGATTCCCGAGACTATAGTTTATACATTCTTTCTGGAATAATGGTCATAACTGGAATATTGCATTTTGGACGTATCCACTGGGATGCGTTTCAAGAGACAAAAGGATATCATCCATTGACTCTTTATTCAACCATCCTTAATTAATTGAATCTTATCTTCCCTGTTATCAGACATCATTCCTAAAGAACATCGTTTTTTATCACATCTCATTCTAGCACACTTATGACAAACATTAAAGAGCTTTCGGGCTCTCCGTTTTCTTGAATAATTTTCTTTACCATAACCAGGCATGTATGCAATAAACTTAGGAGGTAACTCACCTGCCAACCGCACTTTAGCTTCGATTATCCATCGGATATCAGTAGAAATATGATTTTTCATAAGTGATCACATGCGTTCAAACCGAGCTTTATAAATGGTGAGAAGAGCATTCTGAGGAAGTGAAGGAAATTGCTTGTGAAGTTTTGCTAACATCTCATCTCTATCCATGCCTTCAACTCAGAATATTAGTTATTATGGGAAACTAATGTAACCGACATTGATTGTCACGGAGTATCGTTATCTGCCACTTAACTGGGGTGAATAATAATAACACACCAAAGAAAAAAAAATCTAGCAAAAACCTAACACACGTAAAAATAAAAAAATAACACAAAAAAATTAACTTACCATCGTCCTCTTATTGAATTTACCTTAAGCTCTAATTGGATGTTATAGATGCCTCTCTTAATTTCTCTGAGTTGTCCTTCTAAATTCTCAATATGGGAAACTAACTCAGGTGGTTGTAACTTCCAGATACGATGTGCTTTATAAATACATTGAAATTGTCTAAGAATGTTGAAGAGACGCTTTTTAGTTGAGGTACTCATGATTACAAGTGATAATAGAAAATTTAATAGTTAATAAAAAAACACTTATATAAAAATAATCGAAAAAATAAAATTATATCATTGAGAAATCTTAATTCAAATTTGGTGGGTGATGCAAATTTATTTCAGTGTCCTCTCTACGTAATTAGTACTCGAGATATAGTTTTAATCTTTGACCATTAACTTTAAAGGTGACACCATTATGTGGGTCTTTAATTTCAATTACTCTAAGTGGAAAAACAGTATGAATAATAAAAGGGCCAGACTATCGAGAGCGTAACTTACCTGGGAATAAGTGCAAGCGAGTATTGAATAAAAGTACTTTCTGACCTGGGATGAAAGATTTTCTCGTGATTTGCTTGTCGTGAAAGACTTTCATTCTCTACTTGTAAATTTTGGCATTTTCATATACATCATTAAGAATTTCTTGAAGTTCTACTAGCTGTAATCTTTTTTCTGAGCTAGCTTGCTATATGTCAAAATTGAATTTCTTGATGGCCCAGTATACACGATGTTTGAGTTCCACAGGTAGGTGGCAAGTTTTTCCATACACTAGCCTATAGGGTGACATCCCAATTGTGGTCTTGAAAGTCATTTTATATGCCCATAAGGCATCATCAAGTCGCAGTGACCAATCTTTTTTGTCTGGTCTCACTATTTTTTCTAATATGTGGTTTATTTCTTGATTAGAGATCTCAACTTGACCGCTGGTTTGTGGATGATATGGGATAGCCACTTTATGAGTAATGAAATACTTTGTCAAAAGAGCTTTGAATGATTTGTTACAAAAGTGGGCACCACCATCATTGATTATCGCTCGAAGGAATCCAAAGTGTGAAATAATATTGCTTTCTAAAAATCCTATCACCACCTTGTGATCATTGGTTCTACATGGAATTACTTCTACCTATTTCGATATATAATCAACAGTAACTAGTAGGGTCCCATGAAATCGATACTCCATTCATAAAAAATCTCAACCATTAAAATTAGGTTTAGTGGCATCATATTCCTCCGAGTAATACTCCTTATTCGTTGACACCTATCACATGAAGAACAAAATGTGTAAGCATCTCGACATATAGTTGGCCAATAAAAACCACATTGTAAAATTTTAGTTGCTGTTTTCTTCGCGCTAAAATGGCATCTACAAGCTTATTCATGGCAAAATGAAAGGATATTTTGAAATTCACTTTCTAGGACACATCGTCTAATAATTTGATCAGCACAATACTTGAATAAATAAGGATCATTTCAAAAGAAATTCTTTATTTCTGTAAAGAATTTGGCCTTGTCTTACTTAGTCCAATGCTCTAGAAGTTGACCTGTAACAAGATAGTTAACTATGTTAGCATACCATGGTAATACTTCCACACTCATCAATTGTTCATCTGGGAATGATTTATTCAATGGTAATGACTCTTTAATTGTGTCAAAATTTAGACGAGAAATATGATCTGCCACAACATTTTTTGTGCCTTTCTTGTCTTTAATTTCAAAGTCAAATTCCTACAAGAGTAACACCTAACAAATTAGTCTGACTTTTGTTTCTTTCTTTGTGAGAAGATATTTAAGAGCAGCATGATCTGTGAACACAATTATTTTACAACCAATGAGATAAGATCGAAATTTCTCTAATGCAAATTCTATTGTTAGCATTTCTTTTTCTGTTTGATTAGTTTAACTGGACATCATTCAATGTTATACTAGCATAGTAAATGACATGGGGAATTCAATTAACGTTTTGTCCTAATACTGCTCCTACAGTATAATCAGATGTATCACACATAAGCTCAAATGGTAAGTTCCAGTTTGGGGGCTGAATGACGAGTGATGATGTCAACAATTACTTTAGTTTTTCAAATACCACAAGACATGAATAATTAAAGACGAAAGATACATCCTTAGCAAGTAGATTACATAAAGGTCTAGAAATTTTACTAAAATCTTTAATGAAACGTCTATAAAAACCAGCATGCCCAAGGAAAGATCTTATTTCTCGGACTGTTTTAAGTGGAGAGAGATTGAAAATGAGCTCTACCTTGGCTTTATCAACCTCAATACCTTTGCTCGAAATGATGTGAGCGAGAATAATACCTTGTTGTACCATAAAATGGCACTTCTCTCCATTTAAGACCAAATTCTTCTCTATACATCTCTGCAGAACTAGTGTTAGATGATGTAAACACTGATCGAATAAGTCTCCAAAGACAGAAAAATCATCCATAAAGACTTCAAGAAATCGTTCAACCATATCAGAAAAAATGCTCAACATGTATTATTGAAATATAGCAGGTGCATTACATAATCTAAATGGCGTCCTTCTATATGCAAAAATGCCAAAAGGGCAAGTGAAAGTGGTTTTCTCTTGATCTTTTGATGCTATGGAAATCTAATTATATCCTGAGTAGCCATCTAAAAAGTAATAAAATTCATTACCTACTAATCTATCAAGCATTTGATTAATAAATGGTAAAGGAAAACAGTCTTTATGTGCGATAAAATTTAACTTTCTATAATCAATGTATACACGCCACTCTGTAGTCACTCTAGTTGTAACGCCAAAAAAAAAAAAGAATTCCTTATGGAATTGGGGCTTTCACTAGGATTTATGGAGGTCTTTTTATTAGAAAATAGTAGAAAAGAGTATTAAGTTATTAATAATGGTTATTTAAAAGATAGTTTTTGAATAAAAGGTTATTTTTCCAAGATTCCATTCCCTATAAATTTATCTTTTATCTCCCTTTTTCATAACCGTAAAAACTTATGATATTCTTATTTTCTCTCTTATCAATTGTTCATAATTTTTCTTCACTCAGATCCTAGAATTCAATCAAAGCAAATGGTATGTATACCCTCCTTATTCCCTTTAAGAATTTCTTGTAAATCATTCTATTTAGGGTTTATGTTCGGCATGATTTTAGATTTGTTTTTATAGATCTTGATGCATGACATATGATGTGTTTAGGTTTTATTTAGAGTTTTGATTAATTGGGAGTTTAGTTAATCAACCCTTGGCATAATATAGGATGATTCTGGACAGCATGATATCTTGATTTTTAAACTAATGATTCGTGAATGAATTTTTATTAGAAATTCATATTTTGGAAAATAGACGTATAGAGCCTCCTTAATAAATTTTATTTAATCAAATTAGATTTCATTTTCAATTTAATATGTATTTTCGAATTAGAAACCACTGCACTGAAAAACTGCGATTCCAGCAGTGTGATCGATTTTCACTATCAAATGAACTCGGAAAACTATGAAATTTTATATGGATGTTACGATACGTGTATATTATCTCCAGTTTTAATTTCATAATTTTCTGATAAGTAGTTCATTTTATAAAATTCTCAGAAACGGTTCTATTCGGTTAACGTTATGAGAAAACAATTTTGAAATTGTTGAGAAATAAATAGTTTTTAAAATGTTTTTGATCTCGGATCCTCTTCAAAATTTTATATGAGATACTCATGAATGTCTAAAATAGTTTTGTAGAATATTATATCATTCTAAAGTTTAGATTAAGAGTTAAAATTCTGAGATCAGACCTGTACAGGAATGAATTAGAAACGCAGATTCTTAGAGTGAGTTATTAATAATTATGTTTTGTATTTGTCAAGGTGTTGAGGACTCTTAGGGACTTAGAGATGTGTAGTTTAAGATTCTCATATCCAGGTAAGTAACTTCATTCCTAGTATACTGGATAGGTATAAGTATTTTGATATTATTATAAGAATTTTATACTATTTAGAAATTAAAGGATTTTTGTAGCAAAATCAGTTTATGAGAATGTTTTCAAATATGAATTCTTTTAATAAAATATTTTATAAATGTCTTTCAATATGTAAATTATTTTGGTGACATGACTTCTCATTATGATTTTATTTGTAAATCAGTTTGCAAGCCTAAATTATTTTTATGGACTTTTTTGAATCTGATACGAATGTTTGGTACTCATGTGTGATTTTAGTTATTGATGACTATAAAATTCTTAATGTTTTGGCTCATTGTCCATAGTTATTCTGATTCTGATCGTAATACACGATATATCTGTCTGGACTAGTACTAGGTATAAGTTCTGAATGTGCACACAATATTCTCATTCTGATTCTGTCTGAGCTGATCACTGGGACTATAGGTGACACTATGTGACATGAGCTAACATTTCATTTTCTGTACATGTGAATATGATTTGCCTTAATAAGTAACTTTGTTTTTGATATTCTGAATTCTTATGGATTTATGTTATCTAATTGAAATACGTTACTTCATCATAGAATATAGTTTTTGTGAGACTTATGGATTTATGAAATATACTTTGCTCAAAGAAGGCTTGCAATATATTTTTTTGGGTATCGATAGGCCTAGTGTATTAGGAATGGTTTTACTACCGAGTTGACGGCTCACCCCTCGTCATTATTTTTTTACAGATTAAGTTTCTTTGAGAGGTGTGCCTAGCCATGAAGTTAGAGATTTCGTTCTTGTTCCCTATTTGAATAAGAAGAAGAAGAATTGACTTATGTTTTTTTTTAGTTTATTTCGATCATGAACTTGTAATTTGGGTTTTAAGACTTTGTTATTTTATGTGACTTGTGACTTATGAATTATTCTTATAAGAATTTGAGGTATACCAGTTTGGTATTTATGAGTAGAGATTATATTTTGCGAGTAACCTCCTTCTCTCACGTGCTCTGCACGTGTTAGATTTGGGGTGTTACACTAGTGGGTATCAGAGCCTAGGTTAGGATTCTGTAAACTTCTTTTTAAGGTTTAATCATATCGTCTAATAGAATTGATCACTTTTATTTTGTAGACACGATAAGGAACAGTATGGGTATGAAAAGAGCTAAGAATAAAAGATGGATAGAAATTGACAAGACCGAACAATTTATCTTAGGTGGAGTTTTTGTTAAAGACCTTAGAAGACCTCATAAAGAGCGAATGGATGATAGACTGAAAAAGAGAAAAGAGGTCTATGTCGATACTCCTCTAGGACCTGGAGTTTCAAGAAAAAGGCTCAATTAGGCTATACGGGGACTACGTGTTTATGGCAAGGGAGCTAACAAAAATAGGCTTGTAATACGTCGTCTATATTGGACAGGGTCTTGATTTAAGCATTGCTATAACAAAAGATGGGTATCTCCAAGTCTAGATAAACTATCTGATGGAACTCCTAAGGAAATAGAGACAGCTAGAGTCACGACTAAGGAAAGAAAAGTAAAGTTAGATCCTTTCCCCACCCGGTTCAGTGAGCCTATGAACCTTGGGGCTGTAGAAGGAAAGCATGAGACTTTATAGATTCTGTTGCGTTTTAATAAAGAGAAATGATCTCTAAGGCGATGAGTAATCGGTTATAATTAGAGATTATATATTGGTCATTTCTTTTATTTATTTGCTTTCTAGTGGTTTATGACTTTGTAATGACTCTTGATATAGAATTTTTGGTATTGTCATGGAATAAAATATTTGTTTGTTTATGTTGTCGATCACTAATTTTTTTTTTTGTTATACCACTTAGATAGTACTTTGCGCACCAGCACGACCCTTAGCTATAAATTATTTATCGTTTTAGTTATTGATTTATTTTCATTCTTTGCATTATAATCAAGACATGTCACGCAGGGGAAGTGCTAGGAATGCCTCTAGCTCGAGGAATGTGTTAGGCATCGCTGATGACAATGACCCGAGCTTGCGCAAGATGGCTATTGAAGGAAATCTTATGACGCGCATTATGATTAGGTTGATGGAACTGTAGAGTAGGCTGATACAAGATATGGCTAGAGGTAGAGTTGGAGCACAGGAGAATGGGCCAGTTGTAAGGCAAGGTGGCCCAAAAGATCAAGGAGTTATGAACTTAGAATGATTTAAGAAGTTGGGACCACCTACCTTTCAGGGAAGTGCTGATCCTATGATTACAAAGGCATGGCTAAAGCAGATGAAGAAGATATTTGTGGCTATGGGTTGTAATGATGATTAGAGAGTGATATTGGCCTCATTTGTCCTTTAAGGTAAGGCAGACCACTGGTGGGATGCCAAGTCCCGTCTCTTGAGGGCTGGGTTGCAAGATGCACCCATTACTTGGGAGTTATTTCTGGAGGCCTTCCATGAAAAGTATTTTCCTGAACGAGTTCGACATTAGATGGAGGCTGACTTTCTAAAACTGACTCAAGGAACAAAGTCTGTTGCGGAGTATAAGGAACAATTTATTGCCCTCTCTCGTTTTACTTTCACCTTAGTTGCTAATGAGGGTAGTAAGTGTAAAAAATTTTTGGAAGGGTTACGTCCTAACATTAAAGGGCGACTAACCATTCTTAAGATTAACAACTATGTTGATTTAGTGGACCTAGCAATTCTTGCGAAGAAGGATATTCTTGAGGCATAAGTTTCAAAGGACCAAAGAAATAAAAAGGATCGACAAGGTGGACCACGAAATGGAAATTCTTATAGGCAAGGCACTCAGTCCCAAAAACATATTAGTAGAGGAAACAAATGGAATAATAAGGGTGTTCATGATGACACCACTTGGAAGAACTACCCCATTTGTCGGCATTGTGAAAGGAGGTATCCTAGTGAATGCCATTGGAAAATTGAAACCTGTTTTGCTTGTGGAGAAATTGGGCATAGGATTATGGATTACCCAAAGAGATAAAGAGAGACTGCGAATGCCCCCTCTAATGAAGGGTAGAGGAAGAAACCAAAGGTGCAAAGGTGTGTCTTTACGCTGACGGTGAAAGATGCTGAGGTGTCCAATGATGTAGTATTAGGTACATTGTCTTTATTCTTTAAAGAAGCCAAAGTTCTTTTTAATCCTGGTACTATACATTCTTTTATGTCTTGTGTGTTTGCTCGTTATTGTGATGTGCCTAGTACACCACTAGATGTTCATGTGACAATTAGTACCCCTATGGGCAATTGTCAGTTAATAGATCATGTCTATAAGTCATGTGTAATCAAATTGTGTGATAAGAAATTTCTTGTGGATCTCCTATCCCTAGCGATGCATGATTTTGATTTGATCTTCGGAATGGATTGGCTAGGGCCCTACCATGTCTCAATAGATTGTTTTGCTAAGGAAATTATTTTTCGCCTACCTAGCGAAGAAGAATTTCATTTTCAAGGGAATCATAGAAGTTATAAGGGTTTGATTTCTATGGTTAAGGCAGCAAAAATGCTAAAGAAGGAATGTGAAGGATTTTTAGCATTTATAATTGTTGATCATTTTGAAGGGGCATGCATTGAAGACATACTTGTTGTAAGGGAATTTATTGATGTTTTTCCTGAAGATCTTCCTAGATTACCCCCAGATCGAGAGGTTCAGTTTACTATAGAACTAGTTCTTGGTACTACCCCTATTTCTAAAGCACCATATCGGATGGCACCTATTGAGTTGAAAGAACTGAAGGTCCATCTACAAGAGTTACTTGATAAAGGTTTTATTCGTCCTAGTGTGCCACCTTGGGGTGCTCCCGTTTTGTTTGTAAAGAAGAAAGATGGTTCAATGAGATTGTGTATCGATTACCGACAACTGAATATGGTTATTGTCAAGAATAAATACCTCCTTCCTCGAATTAATGATCTTTTTGATCAATTACGGGGTACAGCTATGTTTTTAAAAATTAATTTACGATCTGATTATCATCAATTGAAAATCAAAAGAGAGGATGTATCGAAGACAGTTTTTCGAACTCGTTATAGACACTACGAGTTCTTAGTTATGCCTTTTGGATTAACTAATGCTCCCGCAGCATGCATGGACTTAATGAATAGAATCTTCCAACCGTATCTTGACCAATTTGTTATTGCCTTTATTGATGACATATTGGTTTACTCTAGGAGTAAGGAGGAGCACGAGACACACCTGAGGATTGTGTTGGATATATTACGGGAAAAGAACTTGTTTGTAAAGTTTAAGAAATATGAGTTTTGGCTTGATCGTGTGACGTTTTTGGGGCGTATAGTGACAAAAGATGGTATTTCGGTAGATCCAGCGAAAGTAGAGGTAATTGAAAATTAGGAAAGACCTTCTAGTGTGACTGAAGTAAGAAGTTTCTTGGGATTGGCAGCTTATTATAGGCGCTTTATGAAAGGATTTTCTAGTATAGCAACACCATTGACTAATTTGACTAAGAAGGACGTGAAGTTCACTTGGGATGAGGCATGTGAAAAGAGCTTTCAAGAGCTTAAGAGTCTTTTGGTATCCGCCTTTATTTTAACTCTCCCATCTGAAGGTGCAGGTTTTGTGATTTACAGTAATGCTTCTAGAAAGGGCTTGGGTTGCATTCTAATGCAGCATGGTCAAGTTATAGCATATACCTCTAGGCAGTTAAAGAGTCACGAATGAAATTATCCAACTCATGATTTAGAGCTGGCTGCTATAGTGTTTACTTTAAAGATCTGGAGACACTACTTGTATGGGGAGACTTGTGAGATCTTTACTGATCATAAGAGTTTCAAATACTTATTTACTCAAAAGGAATTGAATTTGAGGCAGAGAAGATGGTTAGAGTTAGTGAAGGATTTTGACTGCTCTATTAATTACCATCTAGGTAAGGCAAACGTGGTAGCAGATGCCTTGAGTAGGAGATCATCTAGGTGCATGGCTCATCTTATCACCATACAAACTCATTTGGTAGAGGACTTGAGGAGATGTGGGATTGAGGTTGTTACCCATGGGCAAACAAACTTGTTAGCTCAGTTAATAGTCCAACCCACTTTAATTGATAAAATTAAGGTAGCCCAAGGGAACGACATAGAACTCAATAAAATCCGTGAAGATGTAAACAAAGGACATAAACCCAAATTCAGACTTGACAATAGAGATGTATTATGGTTGGGGCAAAGGTTGTGTGTGCCAGCAAACAAAGAGTTGAAGGTAGAAATCTTAAGAGAAGCATATGAAGCATCTTATAGTATACATTCTGGTAGTACTAAGATGTATCATGATCTAAAGCAGAGTTTTTGGTGGAGGAATATGAAGGGAGACATTGCTGATTTGGTGTCTCGATGTTTAGTTTGTCAACAAGTAAAGATCGAGCATCAAAGACGAGCAGGAACTTTACAAACGCTTCTAATTTCTCAATGGAAATAGGAACACATTACCATGGATTTCGTCTCTGGATTACCTCGTTCTAGGAGGGGATGTGATTGCATTTGGGTATTCGTTGATCGACTGACGAAATCGGCTCATTTCTTGGCGAAGAAGAGTACAGACAATGTGGGCAGCTAGCTAAGTTATTTATTAAGGAGATAGTAAGGCTTCATGGAATTCTAGTGTCAATAGTGTCTGATAGAGATCCACTATTTACTTCAAGATTTTGGGCTAGCTTACATAAAGCGTTGGGGACAAAATTGAGATTTAGCACTGCTTTCCATCCACAGACAGATGGACAATCTGAAAGGACTATCCAAACCCTTGAGGATATGCTTCGGGCTTGTGTGCTAGACTTAAGTGGTAGTTAGGAAGAACACTTAATGTTGATCGAATTTGCTTATAACAATAGCTTCCATTCGAGTATTGGCATTGCACCATTTGAGGCATTATACGAAAGAAAGTGTAGGTCCCCAATCTGTTGGGATGAGGTTGGTGCAAGAAAATTTTTGGGTTCAGAATTGGTACAGATTACCGTTGACAAGGTCAAGTTGATTAGAGAACGTCTTTGAACAGCTCAGAGTAGATAGAAGAGTTATGCAGATCATCGTAGATGAGAGTTAGAATTTGAAGAAGGAGACTTTGTTTTCTTGAAGGTATTGCCATGGAAAGGGATGTTTCGATTTGGGAAGAAAGGGAAGCTTAGTCCAAGATTTATTAGACCATTTGAGATTCTAGAGAGAATTGGTCCAGTGGCCTATCACATAGCTTTACCACCAAGTCTGTCTAGCCTTCATAGTGTATTCCATGTGTTTGTGTTGAGAAAATACATCGTAGACCCTTCACATGTGCTAGACTATCAACCGATTCAGATATCTGAAGACATGTCATATGAAGAGTAGCCTATTGAGATCGTTGATCGAAAAGAACAAGTATTAAGGAGTAGAGTTATTCCCTTAGTGACGGTACGATGTATGAACCATTCCATTGAAGAAGCCACATGGGAGCGAGAAGCAGAAATGTTAGAAAAGTATCCTCAACTCATCTTTGCATAAGGTAATCTTCTAATTTCGAGGATGAAATTTTTGTTAGGAGGGGAGGATTTGTAACGCCAAAAAAAAAAAGAATTCTTTATGGAATTTGGGCTTCACTAAAATTTATGGAGGCCTTTTTATTAAAAAAGGGTAGAAAAGAGTATTAAGTTATTAATAAAGGTTATTTAGAAGAAAATTTTGGAATAAAAGGTTATTTTTCGAAGATTCGATTCCCTATAAATTCATCTTTTATCTCCTTTTTTTATAACCCTAAAAACTTATGATATTCTTGTTTCCTGTCTTATCAATTGTTCATAATTTTTCTTCACTCAAATTGATAAAAATATTTACAATTAAATTTTTCCCTTTTTTATCAAATTTTAATAACTCCCAAGTAATGGGTGCATCTTGCAACCCAGCCTTCAAGACACGGGACTTGGCATCCCAAGAATGGTCTGCCTCACCTTGAAAGACAAATGAGGCTAATATCACCCTCTGATCATCATTACAACCCATAACCACAAATATCTTCTCCATTTGCTTTAGCCATGCGTCTGCAATCATGGGATCAACACTTCCCTGAAAGGTAGGTGGTCCCAACTTCTTAAATCGTTCTAAGTTCATAACTCCTAGATCTTTTGGGCCACCTTGCCTTTCAACTGGCCCATTCTCCTGTGCTCTAACTTTACCTCTAGCCATATCTTGTATCAGCTTTTTCTGCTGTTCCATCAACCTAATCATAGTGCGCATCATAGGATTTCCTTCATTAGCCATCTCACGCAAGCTTGGGTCAACGTCATCAGCGACGCCTAGCACATTCCTCGAGCTAGAGGCATTCCTAACACTTCCCCTACATGACATCTCTTGACTATAATGCAAAGAATGAAAATGAATCAATAACTAAAACGGTAAATAATTTATAGCTAAGAGTCATGCTGGCACGCAAAGTACTATCTAAGTGGTATAACAAAAAAAAATTAGTGATCGACAACAAAAACAAACAAATATTTCATTCCACGACAATACTAAAAATTCTATATCAAGAGTCATTACAAAGTCATAAACCACTAGAAAGGAAATAAATAAAAGAAATGACCAATGTAGAATCACTAATTATAACCGATTACTCATCGCCTTAGAGATCATTTCTCTTTATTAAACGGAACAAAATCTATAAAGTCTCATCCTTTCCTTCTACAGCCCTAAGGTTCATAGGCTCCCTCAACCGGGTGGGGAAAAGATCTAACTCTACTTTTCTTTCTTTAGGAGTTCCATCAGGTAGTTTATCTAGACCTGGAGATACCCATCTTTTGCTATAGCAAGGCTTAAATCGAGACCCTGTCCAATATAGACGACGTATTATAAACTTATTTTTGTTAGCTCCCTTGCCATAAACACGTAGTCCTCGTATAGCCTCATTGAGCCTCTTTCTTGAAGCTCTAGGTCCTGGAGGAGTATCGACGTAGACCACTTTTCTCTTTTTCAGTTTATCATCCATTCGTTCTTTATAAAGTCTTCTAAGGTCTTTAACATAAACTCCACCTAAGATAAATTTTTTGGTCCTGTCAATTTCTATCCATCTCTTATTCTTAGCACTTTTCATACCCATACTGTTCCTCATCGTGTCTATAAAATAAAAGTGATCAATTCTATTACACGATCTGATTAAACCTTAAAAGGAAGTCTATAGAATTCTAACCTAGGCTCTGATACCCACTAGTATAATACCCCAAATCTAACACGTGCAGAGCACATGAGAGAAGGAGGTTACTCGCAAAACATAATCTCTAATCATAAATACCAAACTGATATACCTCAAATTCTTATAAGAATAATCCACAAGTCACAAGTCACATAAAATAACAAAGTCTTAAAACCCAAATTACAAGTTCATGATCGAAATAAACTAAAAAAAACATAAGTCAATTCTTCTTCTTCTTATTCAAATAGGGAACAAAAATAAAAATCTCTAACTTCATGGCTCGGCACACCTCTCAGAGGAACTTAATTTGTAAAAATAAAATAACGAGGGGTGAGCTGTCAACTCTGTAAGTAAAACCATTTCTAACACACTAGGCCTATCGATACCCAAAAAAATATATTTGAAGCCTTTTTTGAGCAAAGAATATTTCATAAATCCATAAGTTTCAAAAAAACTATATTCCATGATGAAGTAACGTATTTCAATTAGATAACGTAAATCCATAATAATTCAGAATATCAAAAATAAAGTTACTTATTAAGGCAAAGCATATTCACATGTATAGAAAATGAAACGTTAGCTCATGTTACATAGTGTCACCTATAGTCCCGGTGACCCGGCCCAGACAGAATTAGAATCAGAATCAGAATATTGTGTGCACATTCAGAATTTATACCCAGTACTGGTCCAGACAGATATATCTTGTATTACGATCAGAATCAGAATAACTATGGATAATAAGCCAAAACATTAAGAATCTTATAATCATCAATAATTGAAGTCATACATAAGTACCAAACATTCGTATCAGATTCAGAAAGTCCATAAAAAAATTTAGGCTTGCAAACTGATTTACAAATAAAATCATAATGAGTAGTCATGTCACCAAAATAATTTACATATTGAAAGACATTTATAAAATATTTTATTAAAAGAATTCATATTTGAAAATATTCTCATAAACTGATTTTGCTACGAAAATCCTTTAATTTCTAAATAGTATAAAATTCTTATAATAATATCAAAATACTTATACCTATCCAGTATACTAGGAATGAAGTTACTTATCTCGATATGAGAATCTTGAACTATACACCTCTAAGTCCCTAAGAGTCCTAAACACCTTAACAAATATAAAACATAATTATTAATAATTCACTCTAAGAATCTCCCTTTCTAATTCATTCCTGTACAGGTCTGGTATCAGAATTTTAACTCTTAATCTATATTCTAGACATCATGAGTATTGCATATAAAATTTTGAAGAGGATCTGAGATCAAAATCATTTTAAAAACTATTTATTTCTCAATAATTTCAAAACTGTTTTCTCATAACCTTAACCGAACAGAACCGTTTCTGAGAATTTTATAAAATGAAATCCTTATCAGAAAATTATGAAATTAAAACTGGAGATACTATACACATATCTTAACATCCATATAAAAGTTCATAATTTTCTGAGTTCATTTGATAGTGAAAATAATTCTGTAAACCCGATTGCACTGTTGGAATCTCAGTTTTCCCGTGCAGTGGTTTCTAATTCGAAAATACATATTAAATTGAAAATGAAAGCAAATTTTATTAAATTAAATTTATTAAGGAGGCTCTATATGTCTATTTTCGAGAATATGAATTTCTAATAAAAATTCGTTCACAAAACATCAGTTTAAAAATCAAGATATCATATTGTCTAGAATCATCCTATATTATACCAAGGGTTGATTAACCAAACTCCTAATTAATCAAAATCCTAAATAAAACCTAGACACATCATATGTCATGCATAAAGATCTATAAAAACAAATCTAAAATCATACCAAGTATAAACCCTAAATAGAATGATTTACAAGAAATTCTTGATGCGAATAAGGAGGGTATACATACCGTTTGCTTACGATATGGTTATCATCAATTGAAAAGCAAAAGTGAGGATGTATCGAAGACAGCTTTTCGAACTCGTTATGGACACTATGAGTTCTTAGTTATGCCTTTTGGGTTAACTAATACTCCCGCAGCATTCATGGACTTAATGAATAGGATCTTCCAACCGTATCTTGACCAATTTGTTATTGTCTTTATTGATGACATATTGATTTACTCTAGAAGTAAGAAGGAGCACGAGACACACATGAGGATTGTGTTGGATATATTATGGGAAAAGAAATTGTTTGCAAGGTTTAAGAAATGTGAGTTTTGGCTTGATCGATTGACATTTTTGGGGTATATAGTGAGAAAAGATGGTATTTCGGTAGATCTAGTAAAAGTAGAGGTAATTGTGAATTAAGAAAGACCTTCTTGTGTGACTGAAGTAAGAAGTTTCTTAGGATTGGCAGGTTATTATAGGCACTTTGTGAAAGGATTTTCTAGTATAGCAGCACCATTGACTAATTTGACTAAGAAGGACGTGAAGTTCACTTAGGATGAGGCATGTGAAAAGAGCTTTTAAAAGCTCAAGAGTCTTTTGGTATCCACCCCTATTTTAACTCTCTCATTTAAAGGTGGACGTTTTGTGATTTACAGTGATGCTTCTAGAAAGGCTCAAGTTATAGCATATACCTCTAGGCAGTTAAAGAGTCACGAATGAAATTATCCAACTCACGATTTGGAGCTGGCTGCTATAGTGTTTGCCTTAAAGATCTGGAGACACTACTTATATAGGGAGACTTGTGAGATCTTTACTGATCATAAGAGTTTGAAATTCTTATTTACTCAGAAGAAATTAAATTTGAGGCAGAGAAGATGGTTAGAGTTGGTGAAGGATTTTGACTGCTCTATTAATTACCATCCAGGTAAGGCAAACGTGATAGCAGATGCCTTGAGTAGGAAATCGTCTAGGTGCATGGCTCATCTTATCACCATACAAACTTATTTGGTAGAGGACTTGAGGAGATGTGGGATTGAGGTTGTTACCCATGGGCAAACAAACTTGTTAGCTCAATTAATAGTCCAACCCACTTTAATATATAAAATTAAGGTAGCCCACGGTAACAACATAGAACTCAATAAAATCAGTAAAGATGTAAATAAAGGACTAAACCCAGATTCAGACTTGACAATAGAGATGTATTATGGTTGGAGCAAAGGTTATGTGTGCCAGCAAACGAAAAATTGAGGGTAGAAATCTTAAGAGAAGCACATAAAGCATCTCATAGTATATATTCTGGTAGTATTAAGATGTATCATGATCTAAAGTAGAGTTTTTGGTGGAGGAATATGAAGGGAGACATTGCTAATTTTGTATCTCGATGTTTAGTTTGTCAACAAGTAAAGATCGAGCATCAAAGACTAGCAGGAACTTTACAAACGCTTCCAATTCCTCAATGGAAATGGGAACACATTACCATGGATTTCATCTCTGGATTACCTCGTTCTAGGAGGGGATGTGATTGAATTTGGGTAGTCGTTGATCGACTGACAAAATCGACTCATTTCCTGGCGAAAAAGAGTACGGACAATGTGGGGCAGCGAGCTAAACTATTTATTAAAGAGATAGTAAGGCTTCATGGAATTCCAGTGTCAATAGTGTCTGATAGAGATCCACTGTTCACTTTAAGATTTTGGGCTAACTTACATAAAGAGTTGGGGATGAAATTGAGATTTAGCACTGCTTTCCATCGACAGACAGATGGACAATCTGAGAGGACTATCCAAACCCTTGAGGATATGCTTCGGGCTTGTGTGCTAGACTAAAGTGGTAGTTAGGAAGAACACTTAATATTGATCGAATTTGCTTATAACAATAGCTTCTATTCGAGTACTGGCATGGCACCATTTAAGGCATTATACGGAAGAAAGTGTAGGTCTCCAATCTGTTGGGATGAGGTTGGTGCAAGAAAACGTTTGGGTCCAAAATTGGTACAGATTACCGTTGACAAGGTCAAGTTGATTAAAGAACGTCTTCGAACTGCTCAGAGCAGACAGAAAAGTTATGCAGATCATCGTAGACGAGAGTTAGAATTTGAAGAAGGTGACTTTATTTTCTTGAAGGTATCGCCATGGAAAGGGGTGTTTAGATTTGGGAAGAAAAGGAAGCTTAGTCCAAGATTTGGACCATTTGAGATTCTAAAGAGAATTGGTCCAGTGGCCTATCGCATAGCTTTACCACCAAGTCTTTCTAAACTTCATAGTGTATTCCATGTGTCTGTGTTAAGAAAGTACATCGCAGACCCTTCACATATTCTAGACTATCAACCGATTCAGATATCTAAAGACATGTCATATGAGGAGCAGCCTATTAAGATTATTGATCGAAAAGAACAAGTATTAAGGAGTAGAGTTATTCCCCTAGTGAAGGTACGATTGATGAACCATTCTATTGAAGAAGCCACATGGGAGCGAGAAGCAGAAACGTCAGAAAAGTATCCTCAACTCTTCTTTGCATAAGGTAATCTTTTAATTTCAAGGACGAAATTTTTGTTAGGAGTGGAGGATTTGTAACGCCAAAAAAAAAAGAATTTCTTATGGAATTTGGGCTTTCACTAGGATTTATGTATACCCTCCTTATTCCCTTCAAGAATTTCTTGTAAATCATTCTATTTAGAATTTATGTTTGGCATAATTTTAGATTTTTTTTTATAGATCTTGATGCATGACATATGATGTGTTTAGGTTTTATTTAGGATTTTGATTAATTAGGAGTTTGGTTAATCAACCATTGGCATAATATAGGATGATTCTTGACAGCATGATATCTTGATTTTTAAACTGATGTTTTGTGAACGAATTTTTATTAGAAATTCATATTCTGGAAAATAGACATATAGAGCCTCCTTAATAAATTTTATTTAATCAAATTTGATTTCATTTTCAATTTAATATGTATTTTCGAATTAGAAACCACTGCACTGGAAAACTGCAATTCCAGCAGTGCGATCGGATTTACATAATTATTTTCACTATCAAATGAACTCGGAAAATTATGAAATTTTATATGGATATTAAGATAAGTGTATAGTATTTCCAGTTATAAAATTCTCAGAAACGGTTCTGTTCAGTTAAGGTTATGAGAAAACAGTTTTGAAATTGTTGAGAAATAAATAGTTTTTAAAATATTTTTGATCTCGGATCCTCTTCAAAATTTTATATGAGATACTCATGGATGTCCAGAATAGTTTTGTAAAATATTATGTCATTCTGAAGTCTAGATTAAGAGTTACAATTCTGAGATCAGACCTGTACAGGAATGAATTAGAAACGCAGATTCTTAGAGTGAGTTATTAATAATTATGTTTTGTATTTGTTAAGGTGTTAAGGACTCTTAGGGACTTAGAGATATGTAGTTCAAGATTCTCATATCGAGGTAAGTAACTTCATTCCTAGTATACTGGATAGGTATAAGTATTTTGATATTATTATAAGAATTTTATACTATGTAGAAATTAAAGGATTTTCGTAGCAAAATTAGTTTATGAGAATGTTTTCAAATATGAATTCTTTTAATAAAATATTTTATAAATGTCTTTCAATATGTAAACTATTTTGGTGACATAACTTCTCATTATGATTTTATTAGTAAATCAGTTAGCAAGCCTAAATATTTTTATGGACTTTTCTGAATCTGATAGGAATGTTAGGTACTCATGTGTGATTTCAGTTATTGATGATTATAAGATTCTTAATGTTTTGGCTCATTGTCTATAATTATTTTGATTTTGATTCTGATTCTGATTCTGATCATAATATACGATATATATGTCTGGACCAGTACTGGGTATAAGTTCTGAATGTGCACACAATATTCTGATTCTGATTCTGTCTGGGCTGGGTCACCGGGACTATATGTGACACTATGTGACATGAGCTAACGTTTCATTTTCTATACATGTGAATATGATTTGCCTTAATAAGTAACTTTGTTTTTGATATTTTGAATTCTTATGCATTTACATTATCTAATTGAAATACGTTACTTCATCATGGAATATAATTTTTTTGAAACTTATGGATTTATGAAATATACTTTGCTCAAAGAAGGCTTGCAATTTATTTTTTTGGGTATTGATAGGCCTAGTGTGTTAGGAATGGTACTTACCGAGTTAACGGCTCACCCCTCGTTATTATTTTTTTACAAATTAAGTTCCTTTGAGAAGTGTGCCTAGCCATGAAGTTAGAGATTTTCGTTTTTGTTCCCTATTTGAATAAGAAGAAGAAGAATAGACTTATGTTTTTTTTTAGTTTATTTTGATCATGTTTTTTAATTTGGGTCTTGAGACTTTGTTATTTTATGTGACTTGTGACTTGTGGATTATTCTTATAAGAATTTAGGGTATACCAGTTTGGTATTTATAAGTAGAGATTATGTTTTACGAGTAACCTCCTTCTCTCACGTGCTCTGCACGTGTTAGATTTTGGGTGTTACACTAGTGGGTATCAATTTATTATCAGCATTAATAACTACTGTGACTTGTGATTTCTTGGGAACAACTTATACCGAACTAACCCATGAACTATCAAAAATGGGATAAATGATACCGGCATCTAATAGTTTAAGGACTTGGGTTCTAACAACTTCTTTCATGTTAGGGTTCAATCAACGTTGCATTTCCCTAGTAGGTTTAGCATTTTCATCAAGGTAAATGTAATGCATGCAGTCTACTGGGTTTATAGCTTTTATGTCGACTATAGTCCATACTAATGCTCCTTTGTATTCTTTTAAAACCTCTAACAACTTACCTTTCTGTTTGTCAACTAAGGATGATGAAATAATTACTGGCAAAGTATTTTATTCTCCCAAGAATGCATCTTCCAAAGTGTTGGGTAATGGTTGAGCTTGAGTTTTAGTGGTGTTTCTGATGATGGGTTGAGTTTTTTCTCTAAGGTTTTACACTGGTTGACTTACGAATTTGCCTTTCTCAACAGTCATTGCTAAGGTTTGAACTGAAGCTGCAAGTTGGCCTACTATTTTCTCGAGGTTAGAAATTGATTAGGCCTGTGAGTTGAAGCCTACTCCCATCACATTTTGCAGTCTATCAATGGTGTGGTTTTATTGATTGATTATAAAGTAGATAGAATTCTTAAAATTCTGGAATGCATCATCTCATGGTCTGGATTGAGAATAATTTGAGTTTTGGTTATAAGCATTGAATGGTGGTTGAGAGGCTTATGGAACTTAAGGAATTGGTTGCATTAATGGAGCTAGAGTTGTTGGTCTATTCTGTTGGAATCCTTGAGACCATGAAAAATTGAGGTAGTCTCTCCATCCAAGGTTATATGTGTTGAAGTAAGGGTTGTAGTTTGATGGCTTCCTCATTATACCTATGGTGTTGGCTTGATCTGGGTATGAGTCATGGTCATATGGCTCTATTGATTTAGCAGCTGTTAACGATGCAATTTGTCGAGTAAGGTCTTTCAACTATTTCTTTGACTTCTTTGATTCCCGACCATGACTCGTCAATTTAGACCTCATTTACTCCTATAATTCTTTTACTATTTATGAATGATCGACTTCGTTGTTGGGAATTATTCACTTGTCATTAGAATAAATCCTAAATTTCTAATGCACTTTTGGACATTAGTTCTCCTCCACTTGTTGCCATTAGCCATTCTTGCACATTTGACAATAATTCCTCTAAAAGTATTGGCATTGGTGTCATTTTTCATATCCATGATGTGCACATTTTAAGAGTAGCTTGCTGAATCACTCCCATACTTCGAAAAACTACTCGTCTTCTCTCTAAATAAACTTTGAAATTTCCCTGCGAATAGAGTTGGTTTTATGAACTGAGAAGTATTTATTTAAAAATTTTGTGACCATTTGTTCCCATTATGTAATGCTATTAGTAGGCAATGTGTTAAACCATGAACGAGCTCTATCTTTTAAAGAAAATGAGAATAGTCTGAGTTTAACATCATCATCTGAAAAATTCTCATATCTAAAAGTTTGACAATAGCATGAAAATCATTTAAATGATTATATGGGTCCTCATTTTCTAGGCCATAAAATATTGAAAGATAATTTAGCATACTAGGTTTTAATTCAAAACTCCTAACAGCTACATTTGGGTATCATATACATGATGTGCTCAAGTTAGCTAAGGGACTGAAATAATCCTTAAATGGCCTCTCCTGTGGTGGTTCTTGTTGTTGTAAATCCATTTCAATTTTATTTTTAAGTGCGATGTGTTTGAGTGTGTGAAGTATTTTTTTCAATTTTAAGTCTATAGGCTTAAGATTAGGTAATTGCAACCTTCGACCATGCATAAAAAAAATAAAAAATGCAACAAAAAAATGAGAACAAATTTAAAAAATAACGAAGAAGGAGAAATTACGATACTAACCTTATCATGTTGTTAAAACCTTACTATGAACATACACTCAAGGGCTGAAAAGAAAATACAAGAAATAGATTAACTAGAAATAAAATAACAAGATAAATTAAAACGAAAAATGTAAAATTAAATTACAGAAATATAAAGAAGAGAAAAAAATGAAATTAAATTACAAGGAAAAAATTTAAAAGAAAAAAATAATTACTTAAAAAATTAATTCTATGAATTAATAAATTAACAAAATAAACAAAAATTACAAAGAAAAATAATTTAGGAATTAAATTATAGAAATTTAAAGAAATTACAAAGAAATTGAATTATTGAAATTTAAAGAAATTTAAATTACCAAAATTAAATTACAAATTCACTTTTTTAATTTTTTTATAATTTTTAAAGAATGCAACAGCAAAAAAATTACTTAAAAAAACTAATTCTATCAATTAATTCTACGAACTAATTAAAATAAATTAACAAGATAAACGAAAAAATTACAAAGGAAATACACTAAAGCATTAAAAAGAAAATAAAAGAAATAAATTACAAGATAAAAAAATTACAAAGAAAAGTAAAGTAAAAATTAAATTACTGAAATTTAAATTACAAAAATTAAATTATAGAATTATCTTTTTATAAGGAAAAAAATACAAATAAACAACAAAAATTAATTCAACAATTAAAATAACTTACCTCCCAGGCAACGGCGCAAAAAACTTGTTGTGCAAATTTTGTTGAACTCGCAAGTACACGAATTTATTGTAGAATAAATTAATGGTGACGAGTGTCGATCCCACAAGAAGGTGGATTTTAATTGTGTGTTGAATTAATTTTCCAAGTGAATAATTGAATTATGGTAGATTTATCCTAAATTTTGAATTAAAATGGCAGGAATAATTAAAAATTCAATTGTTATAATAAAGCACTTGGTATCTGGATCTGCATCAACATACTTCATAGCTCAATATTTCTTATTAATACCAATTAAATTATGAAGGAGAAATCCACTCCTTATGAACCACGTTCTAATTAATATGGTGCTAAGGGCTTATTGTGCCAAACAATAATAACTGTGTTATTACTATCTGTCAACAAAAAGTCAAAACATTCATAGAAATTAGAGGGGAAAATAAAATAAATTTACTAATTAAGCCCATGGAACATGTTGAGACTTCACCTTTAACCCAACCTTGAAAGAAAATTAGCTACTCATATTTGAACTAGGGATAAAAAGGAAATTTTACTAAAATACAAAGAAAATACAAGATAGAGAAGGAATTTCAAAAAATGGAGCTCAAAATGAACTCAAGATTGTCAAATTAAGGGGAGAGCCTTCTTTTTATAGATACAACGAGTAAATCACGACCATCGGATTAAAACAATTTGGATGCACAGGATTGTGCCACATGGCAAGTTCTAATTAGTTTGAACACATCATTAGGGCTATTATCCCATATATATGCATGTACCGTACGCATGTTTTTTTGATCCACTAACATACTACCACGTCATCGGTCAACAATGCATAAATATTTTTATCCAATAAGATTGTGACACCTCTTCGGTCAAGCCACGTCATTAGTCAACGCCACATAAACAGTCAATGCCACATCATTCCTACAATCAAATGCTGCCACGTCATTGGTCGACACCACATTATCAGTCAATACCACATCATCATACAGTACATATGAATAGTGTCATGAGCATTATCATGAACAGTACATGTGAACAGTAATATTTTTACTTTTATACTCCTCCTAAGGTTTTTGACCATTCTGAGTTTAGATTTTCCATCCGTTTTATCATCCGATGTCTCGTTTATAAATTTACATTTTCTAGTACTCAACAGGCAATTCACCTGCCAACCACACTTTGGCTTCGATTATCCATCGGATGTCAGTAGGGATATGATTTGTCATAAGCAATTGCATGTGTTCGGACTGAGCTTTATAAATGGTGAGGAGAGCATTCTGAGGAAGTGAAGGAAATTATTTGTGAAATTTTACTAAGATCTCGTCTCTATCCATGCCTTCAACTAAGAATATTAGTTATTATGGAAAATTGAAGTAATCAACGTTGATTGTCACGGAGTACCATTATCCGCCATTTAATCGGGTGAAAAAATGATAACACGCAAAGGAAAGAAAAAAAGTCTGGCAAAAACACAATACACGTAAAGGCAAACAAAAAACAAAAAAGTATGAACTTACAATCGTCCTCGTATTGAATTTACCTCAAGCTCTAATTGAATGTTGTAGATGCCTCTCTCAATTTCTTTGAGACCTCCTTCTAAATCCTCAACATGGGCTACTAACTCTGGCGGTTGTAACTTTCAGATACAATGTGTTTTACAAAATCAAATCTGACCTCTGAGATGAGATTTTATATGTCAAAATTGTCTAAGAATACTAAAACGACGTTTTTTAGTTGAGATATTTATGTGGAAAAATGATAAGAGAAAGATTAATAGTTAAACAAACAAACGTATACAAAAGCAATTAAAAATAGAAAAGAAAACTTTAAATCACCGAAAGGAAACAGAACGAAAAAAATATCAGGTCACTTAAAATTTTTTGCATTGTTTTCTCTGCAGGGATGGTATTCATGATATGCCTTTACTTTTCTGACCATTAACTTTAAAAATTACATCGTTCCTTGGATTCTTAAATTTAATGGCTCCGTGTAGAAAAACAATATGATCAGTAGATAGACCAGACTATCGAGAGCGTAACTTACTTAGAGAAATATGCCCTTGAGAATTGAACAAAAATACTTTCTGACTTGGTGTGAAAGATTTTCTAATGCTCCATTTGTCACGAAAGATTTTCATTCGCTTTTTGTAATCTTTAACATTTTTGTCATTACGAGTTTCCTCTGGTTTTACCAGTTGTAATCTCTTTTTTTAACCAAAGATGGGGTCAATGATGTCTGAATTTTTTTATTTGTTATCGGGGGAGGATGAGATGATTTCTTACAATGTTTTTTCTTCTCCCAAGAATATAGAATTCAAAGGGTTAAGTGAAGGTTTGAGCTCAATCTTTGGTAGTGATTCTGATAATGGGATAAGATTTTCTTTTAATGGTGCCAATTGCTCTATCTTTGTCTTTCATTTTTCAATGTCCATACATGGTAATGAATCCAATAAGGCATTAACCTCATCAATCGATCTGTCAATATTGAAATCCAAACCAAAGTGAGTTAAACATGTTAGTAAAGGGTCATTACTAAGGTTTAAAGGAAAAGTATGATCACCTAATTCATCAATTAAATCCTCATCTATAATTCCATCATCTGTACTGTGAGATTGTTTGGCAATGTTAAAGATATTTAGTTTCATGGTCACATTGCCAAATGACAACTACATATTTCTAGTCCTGCATTGAATGTGAGTATCGGCAGTTGTCAAAAATAGACGACCTAAAATAATGAGGATGTGCTTCCTTAAATCCTGCACTGGTTGAGTGTCAATTACAATGAAATCAATAAGAAAATAAAATTGATCTACCTCGATAAGGACATTTTCCACAGTACCGCAAGGTATTTTCATAGATCGATCTATAAGCTACAATACCATTGGAGTTGGGTGTAATTCTTCCAGTCCAAGTCTCATAAACACTGAATAAGGCAACAGATTAACACTAGCTCCTAAGTCCAACAAAGGATTCTCAATTGTGTCGTTTCCTATACTACATGAGATAGTGGGGGAGCCTGGATCTTTGCATTTTAGAGAAATTTAGTGTTAGAGTACGAAACTAATATTCTCTGTTAAAAATGCCTTCTTTTGAACATGAATATTTCTCTTTTTAGTACAATGTTTTATAGCATCAAGCAAAAGGATGCTGACACATGTTTAGAGATTTCAAAATCTCACCCGTTGATTTTTCTTCTTTGCTTTGGCTAACCTCTAGAGAAATGGAACTTTAGGAATATACTCCGGTGGATTGGTTTCTTCTTTCTCTTCTGATGATGAGTCTTTAGCATTTACAGGTACAATTTGAGTTGTTTTGGTCACGGACATCTTTACTTTATTGTTGATTTTTTTTCTTTTTCGCAAGTTCATGATGACTTTGACCTCTCCATATTGCTGAGGTGAACTGATACTTGTTCCATGCACTCCTTTAGAGTTTGGCCCTGGTTGACTTAAGAATTTTTTTTTCCTCAACAGTAAGTCCTTTAACCATTTCGTTGACTTCTTTTATTCCCGAGCTTGACTCATTAATTTGGACCTCATTTACCCCTTTAATTCTTTTATTGTTCCTGAATGGTCGACTCCGTTGTTAGGAATTATCCGCTTGTCGCTGGAAGAAATCCTAAATTTCTGATGCACTTTTAGACATTAGCTCTCTTTCATTCGTTGCCATTAGCCATTCTTGAACATTTAGTAATAATCCCTCCAAAAAGTTTTGGCATTGGTGTCATTTTTCATATCCATGATGTGGACATTTCAAGAGTAGCCCGTTGAATCACTCTCATACTTCGAAAAACTACTCATCTTCTCTCTAGATGAACTCTGAAATTTCCCTGCGAATAGAATTGGTTTTATAAACTGGGAAGCATTTATTTAAAAATTTTGTGACCATTTATTCCCATGATGTAATGCTATTAGCAGGCAATGTACTAAACCATGAATGACCTCTATCCTTTAAAGAAAATGGGAATAGTTTGAGTTCAATATCATCATCTGAAAAATTCTCATATCTAAAAGTTTGACAAACAGCATGAAAATAATTTAAATGATTATATGAATCCTTATTTTCTTAGCCATAAAATATGGGGACATAATTTAACACATTAGATTTTAATTCAAAACTCCTAGTAGCTACATTTGGGTATCGTATACATGATGTGCTCAAGTTAGCTAAAAGACTAAAATAGTTCTTAAAGCTCCTGTGGTGGTTCTTGTTGTTGTAAATTGTTGTGCAAATTTTATTGAACTCACAAGCGCACGAATCTATTGTAGAATAGATTAATGGTGACGAGTGTCGATCCCACGAGGAGGTTAATTTTAATTATATGTCGAATTAATTTTTTTTAATGGGAACAATTAAATTATGGTAAGTTTATCCTAAATTGTGAATTAAAATGGCGGGAATAATTAAGAATGAAACTTGTTATAATAAAGTACTTGGGTATTCGGATCCGCATCAACATGCTCCATGGGCTAAATATTCCATATTAATACCAATTAAATCATAAGGGGGAATTCCACACCTCATGAACCACTCTCCAATAAGTATGGTGCCAAGGGCTTATCGTGCCAAATAATAATAACCTTGTACTAGGGTGCCGGTTTAACCAGGGCTGTAACTAGACAAGACTATTATTATTTGTCGACGAAAAGTCAAAACAACCACAAATATTAGAGGGGAAGAGAAAGTAAATTTACCAAATTAAGCCCATGGAATATGTTGGGACTTCACCTTCAACCCAAGCTCAAAAGAAATTAGCCACTCATATTTTAACTAAGGATAAAAAAGGAAATTTTATTAAAATACAAAGAAACTACAAGAATGAGAAGGAATTTCAGAAATCTAAGCTTAGAAATGAATTCAGGGGTATCAAATTAGGGGGGGAGAGCCCCCTTTTTATAGATACATTGAGTAAATCGTGACCATCGGATTAAAAACAATTCGGATGCTCAGGATTGCGCCACGTCATCAGTCAACAGTCAACA
The DNA here is from genome assembly GCA_030449875.1 of Aegle marmelos. Lineage (NCBI taxonomy): Eukaryota > Viridiplantae > Streptophyta > Magnoliopsida > Sapindales > Rutaceae > Aegle > Aegle marmelos. Next base: position 16,146,037 of record JASUUL010000023.1, read on the forward strand.
GTCAACATTTGTACAGTAACGCTGCCTGAATAGTAAATAATCCCATGTAAGCGCATGTACTGTACACACGATTTTTGCTCCACTGAGATGCTGCCACGTCATCGATCTAAAGTACATAAAAAATTTAGTCCAATAAGATCGTGACACATCACGGTTAACGCCACGTCATCGGTCAACGCCACATAAGCAGTCAATCCGCATAATTCATCCAATCAGATACTGCCACGTCATAGGTAGTTGCCACATTATCGGTCCGTATACATGAAGCGATTGTCGTCGTGAAACGATATCGTGAAACGATTGTAAATGCATATATGAAGAAAGTACCGTATATGTGAACAGCGACTTTTTTCCTTTAATGCTCCTCTTAAGGTTTTCGACCGTCCTGAGTCCAAATATGATGTCCGTTTTGCTGTCTGATCACTCGTTCATTGTGAAATGATCGTAACGCCCCTGAAATACAAAAAATACATAGTTATAATAAAACACATATAATTAAATAACAAAATACTTAAATAAATAAAAGTAGCAATGTTAGTGAGATTTAAAGTGTAAAATGACGATTTTCTCCTTCATAAATATACACTTTCTAACACTCAACACACCCCCCAACCAGCTTATTTCTAGTCCCTAGCAAATAAAGCGAAGATAAAATTCAAAATTTATTTTTTTTTAAAGGAAACACATGTGTTTATTCAATCAGATTAATGATAGCAATCAAATAAAAGTACAAGCATTATCTCCAATCTAAAGGAATATCACACCCACATCAACCATCCATATGCATCAGTCCAGCAGACTTTGTTGTAGCAATAGTAATCAGTCCACTTTCAAGAATGACATATCCAACCCCAAAATCTCACCGGTTGTAGTGACACTCTCACAAAGAAATTAATCACAATAAAATTTTGTCACTACAATGAATGGTAAATTGAGAGAAAATAATAAAGAAATATCATACACTCTCACCAAGATGAAAAAAATATGCCCATAGCTTAGAAATAATATGATCTCAAATAAAGTATTAGTCAACCCAATGCATTCATTTTTTTTTTATATGCATCACTACATCTTAATTGCCCATATAACTAACTTTTATTTTAGACTATAGTTTCCTAAAATCAGGAAGGACTTTTATTAGGACATAACGTAGGCTATGGACATGGCTAACAAAGAAAGGAAAATAGGAAAACAAAACATATATATTTGAGAAAAAGTTTAAGAACTTTTGAAAATTATAAGATGTATTTTGCTTATTTATTGCTATTGCATTTTTTTTTCTTTTCCCTTTTTTTTTCTTTTTTTTTGAAAATTTTTTTTATAGTATAACTTCGCTGAACAAAATAATTATTTATCCTTTTTTTTTCTCAAACATGAATAGGTGGATGGAACTTGTATGATATCGGGTAATACTCTAAATTGGAGTGGGTCAGGATGATAAGTTAATAAAGAAAAGGCTTTTTTTAAAAAAATAAAAAATAAAAGGCTCAAAAGGGCTAACTATGGATATTACATAATAGGGATGGCTAGAAAGGCTCAAACGGGTCAAAAATGGCCTTCCATCATCTTTTAGGATTCTAAATAATCTTCCATATCTACTAATTAAATGGACATTTAGATGCAGTGACACACACTTTTTTTTTTAATTTAAGGGTTGACTCAAAGAAAATCTAGAGATTATGTATGAAATAATAAACTGCTAAGCTACATAAAGAATGGGCAAAAAGGGTTACTCTCTAAGAAAAATTAATAGGCTCAAAAACTCACTTGGAATTTATTATGACATGTGCATTCTTTCAAGCAACTCATATTTGTCCCCAACATCAACATGTAGAATAGTAAACATGGTGTAACATCACTCAAGACCAAAGATAATACAAATACTAAAATTCGAAAGTCATCATATCATCAAGAACTCACAAAATTTTTTTTTTAACAAAATTATTTCCCCTCAACCTATTCTAAACATAAAAAGAAAACATACATGTAGAAAAATTAAAGAAAAATGAATTTTTTTTTAAAAAATACATTTCTAGAGTTACTACACTCCATATTCAGCCATCTTCGACTTTAAAAACTTGAAAACATATATTTATAAAGGAGAAATTATCAACTATTCCCTCCCCCCAACCAGAATGAAACATTGTCCTCAATGTTTTAAAAGAAAGAAGTAGAGATTAGAATATATCACCTGGGCGTAGCAATACAGAAGAAAATATTAACAAGTAGTTGCGACTGTGGCTCACATCTTCCTCTGGTTTTACGTCCAGAAACGGCTTGAACGCCCTCTATGGGTCGAGGATAGGCTTCCCATTCAGTTTTCTTACAAACTGACAAACAGGGTCTTTTATAGTTAGATTCCCGAGACTATAGTTTGCACATTCTTTCTGGAATAATGGCCATAACTGGAGTATTGCATGTTGGACGTATCCACTGGGATGCGTTTCAAGAGACAAAAGGATATCATCCAATGACTCCTTATTCAAGTCATCCCTAATGAATTGAATCTTATCTTCTTTGTTATCAGACAACATTCCTAAAGAACATGATTTTTTTTATTGCATATCATTCTGGCACATTTATGACAAGCAGCAGAAAGTCTTCGAGCTCGTCGTTTTCTCGCATAATTTTCTTTTCCACAACCAGGCATGTATGCAATAAATTTAGGAGGTAACTCACCTGCTGAGCGAACTTTTACCTCGATTAACCAACGGATGTCAGCAGGGATGTTATTCTTTATAAGCAATCGTATGCGTTCGGACCGAACTTTATAAATGGTGAGGAGAGCATTCTGAGGAAGTGAAGGAAATCGCTTATGAAGTTTTTCTAAGATCTCATCTCTTTTCATAAGATCTCATCTCTTTCCATGCCTTGATTGTCTCGAGAATATCGGTTACAAACTTTAAACACACAAAGCAAACTAAAACACACAAACAAGAAAATCACACAAAACAAACTAAAATCGTCCTCTTGATTTTGTCATTGGATGTTGTAAATGCCTCTCTCAATTTCTGAGTTGGCTTTCTAAATCCTCAACATGGGCTTATCCGCCACTTGACGTCCGGGGTTACTTTTTAAACTGAGGAAAATTAAAAAAATAAAAGCAAACTAAAAAACACACAAAAAAGAAAATAAATTAAAACATTAAACACAAAACAAAGGAAAAAATCGTCCTCTTTTTCCAATTTACCTGGCTTTAATTTTTACCATTTATTGGATGTTGTTAGATGCCTCTCTCAATTCTCTGGAGTTGGCTTTCTAAACAACTTACTTGAGACTAGGTGTAAGCAAGAATTGAATAAAAGCAAGAATTAAATAAAAATCCAATTATAGGTCTATAAGCTCAAGATTAGATAATTATGACATTTGACCATGCATAAAAAAATAATAGAAAATACAAAAAGAACAAATTTTAAAAAAAATAATGAGGAAGGAGAAATTATGATACGATGTGTTTTATAAAATCATATACTAAAAAGAAAATATAAGAAATAGATTAACTAAAAATAAAATAAGAAGATAAATTATAAAAAAAATGAACAATGAAAAATTACAGAAATATAAAGAAGAGAAAAAGAAACAAAATTAAATTACAGGAAAAAATTACTTAAAAAATTAATTCTAAGAATAATAAATTAACAGAATAAATAAAAATACAAAGAAAAATAAAAAATTAAGATAACTTTTAATTGACAAATTTGAAATTCCAAAGAAAAAATGATAAAAATAAAAGAAATTTAAATTAAAAGTTAAAAGTGATTCACTTTTTTAATATTTTGTAATTTTTTAAATTTTTATAACAAACAAAAATAATTAAAAAAACTAATTCTATGAATTAAACGAATAAATTAAAAACATTAAAGATAAACAAAACAAATTACAAAGAAAAGTAAAGCAAAAATTAAAGTACAGAAAGGAAATCACACAAAAAATAAATTACAAAAATTAAATTCAAAAATTTTGCAAAAATTTAAATTACAAAAATTAAATTATAGAATTATTTTGTTTGAAAAATACAAGAAAACAAAAAAATTAATTCAACAAATTAAAATACTTCCAGTTGGCCAAAAATTCTAGATTTTATGGCTTTAATTTTTTACCATTTACTTTGAAAGTTAATTTTAATTTGTTAGATTCTTTTAATTGGGAACAATTGCCCCATGTGGAATAATTAAGAATGAAACTTGTTATAATAAAACGGATCCGCATCAACATGCTCCATGGGCTAAATATTCCATATTAATACCAATTAAAACACATACTCTCCAATAAGTATGGTCAAGAGAATTATTAAATAATAATGAGACTAGGTGTAAAAAGAAGACAAGAATTGAATAAAAGCAAGAATTAAATAAAAATCCAATTATAGGTCTATAAGCTCAAGATTAGATAATTATGACATTTGACCATGCATAAAAAAATAATAGAAAATACAAAAAGAACAAATTTTAAAAAAAATAATGAGGAAGGAGAAATTATGATACTAACCTTATCACGGTGTTATAACTTTACTATGAACATACACTTAAGTACTAAAAAGAAAATATAAGAAATAGATTAACTAAAAATAAAATAAGAAGATAAATTATAACGAAAAATGAACAATGAAAAATTACAGAAATATAAAGAAGAGAAAAAGAAACAAAATTAAATTACAGGAAAAAAATTACTTAAAAAAATTAATTCTATGGAATAATAAATTAACAGAATAAATAAAAATTACAAAGAAAATTTGTCTAATCAGAAATTAACTTATAAAAATTTAAAAGTTAAATAAAAAGAAATTAAATAACAAAAATTTAAATAAATTTAAATTACCAAACGATTTTCTCCTTCATAAATATACACTTTCTAACACATAAATTTCAATTAAACATAAATCCATTTCAATTTTTTTTTAAATATTTTGTAATTTTTTTTTAAATTTTTATAATAAAATTTTAAGGAAAGCAAAAAAAAATAATTAATAAAAAAAAAAAAACTAATTCTATGAATTAATTCACTTTACTTTAAAAATAAATTAAAATAAATTAACTAAAGATAAATAAAACAAATTACAAAAAAATTTAAAAGAAAAAAATTAAAAAATTAATTACTTAAAAAATTAATTCTATGAATTAATAAATTAACAAAATAAACAAAAATTACAAAGAAAAATAACTTAGAAATTAAATTATAGAAATTTAAAAAATTACAAAGAAATTGAATTATTGAAATTTAAAGAAATTGAATTAACAAAATTAAATTATAGATTCACTTTTTTTAATTTTTTTAATTTTTTAATTTTTTAATAATTTTAAAAGAGAAAAAGAAAAGAAATTAATTCACAAGAATTGTAGAATCACTTTTTTTTTTATTTTAAGTTTTTATAATAATTTTAAAAGAAAACACAAAAAAATTACTAAAAAATTAATTCTACAAATTAATCAAAATAAAAAATTACCAAGGAAATATACTCAAGCACTAAAAAAAATTAAAAAAATAGATTAACTCAAATTAAATAAATCACAAGATAAACAAGAAAAATTAGAAAGAAAAGTAAAGCAAAAATTAAAGTACAAAAATTTAAAAAAATTACAAAATAAAATTGAATTACAGAAATTTAAATTACAAAATTTAAATTATAGAATTATTATTTTTTATAAGAAAAGAATACAAGAAAATAAAAAAACTAAAAAAATTAATTCAACAAATTAAAATAACTTACCTCCCCAGTAACGGTGCCAAAAACTTATTATACAAATTTTATTGAACTTACAAGTGCACGAATCTATTGTAGAATAGATTAATGGTGATGAGTGTTGATCCCACGAGGAGGTGAATTTTAATTGTGTGTTGAATTAATTTTTAATTTTAAATTATGATGAATTTATTTAAATTTTTTAAAATGGGAATAATTAAAAATTAATAATTAAAAGTTTATCCTAAATTACATCAATTAAAATACCAATTCAATTAAAGGAGGAAAATCAAGAATCATGCTCTAATTAAAGTAGGGTTTATAAAATTATCTATTACTATCTGTTATAATCAAAATATCTCTGGAAATTAGAGGAAAAAATAAAATAAATTTACCAATTAAGTCCATGGAACATGTTGAGACTTCATCTTTAACCCAACCTTGAAAGAAAATTAGCTACTCATATTTGAACTAGGAATAAAATAGGAATTTTATTAAATAGAAAAAAAGTACAAGATAGAGAAGGAATTTCAGAAAATGAAGCTCAAAAATGAAATCAAAGGTGTCAAATTAGAGGGGAACCCTCCTTTAATAGATATAACGAGTAAATCATGACCATCGGATTAAAATAATTTGGATACGGCTTATCATTCCTCCAATCAAATGTTTGAACACATTATCGGGCTATTATCATTACACGGTGCCGTTTTTATCACTAATAATCACATCAAGCCATAAACATTTTTATCCAATAAGATTGTGATACCTCATCAGTCAAGTGACGTCATCAGTCAACACCATATAATTAATCAATGCCACATCATTCCTCCAATCAAATGTTCCCACGTCATTAGTCGGTGCCATATCAAATCTATCAAGCCATGTCATCATACAGTATATATGAACAGTGTCATGAATAGTATCATCAACAATACCGTACATGTAAACAGTGACATTTTTACTTTTATGCTCCTTTTAAGGTTTTCGACCATTCTGAGTTTAGATTTACCGTCCGTTTTTCATCCGATATCTTGTTTGTTATGAAATGACCATGATGTTCCTAAAATATGTAAAATACTTAATTATAATAAAACACACATAATTAAATTCACAAGAAGCTTAAATACATAAAAGTAAAAAAGTTAGTAGAACTTGAAGTGTAAAATGATGATTTTCTCCTTTATAAATATGTATTTTCTAGCACTCAATAAAACGCATCCTAGTGGATACGGACAAAACATAATGCTCCAGTTATAGCCATTATTTAGAAAGAATGTGTAAAATATAGTCTCGGAAATTTGAATATAAACGACCTTGTTTGTCAGTTTATAAGAAAACTGGATAAGAAGCCTATCGTCGACCCATAGAGGGTGTTCAAGCCATTCTTGAATGTAAAATCAGAGGAAGATGTGAGCCACAATCGCAACTAATTGTAAATATCATTTTATTTCAATATTGTTTTATTTTATTGTTGTTTGATTACTTACATTTTTGTCTTTAATCATTTTATACTATCATTAATTGCTTTCTCTTTTTACTATTTTCTTTTTTACTCTCGAGCCATGTACTTTACAAGTTATTTGACATAGACATGCTATCTCATTTACAGTTGTGAACTATTACCACTACGATCATTAAATATAACTATTTTTAAGGCACTCACAAATTATTTTTGAGATTACTTCCAATAGCAGCTACTCCCAACAATCAAATCAAAAATATTTATATACTCTCTAAATTTAACTATGGTAAATATAAAGAATTTATTGAGATAGCCATAGATCTTGGTCAAAATATAGCAGCTAGAAATCTACACTTGGTTTATGGAGGAGGTGACCTATGATTATCAAAATTGATTTCAAAAGCCACTTATACTAGAGGAAGCCAAGTATTAGGCATCATCCCAATAATCCTGAAACCTTTTGGTTGTTTGTCTGACTCACCAACTAGAGAAAAGCTAGTCGTCTAATTGTATGCAAGAGAAAATAACTGAAATGTTGAATCATGCTAATTCCTTTATTTTCTTACTAGGAGATCATACAACTCTAGAGGCACTAATGACATTAACATCTTGGTCCCATCTGAATATTCATTAAAAACTCATCGATTTGTTAAATATCAATAACTTTTATGATTACTTTATTGCATTTCTTAACGATGCAATAAAAAACTATTTCTTTCCTTCCACAGTGAAAAACATCTTTATTTGTGCTCACACTATTAATGAGTTACTTGATCTGTTACAAGCTAATAGACTAGAGCCATATTCCAAGACCTTAGTGTTGGAGTGGCCAACTAATAATGGTAGTAGTAGCCGCAGTAATGAGTGTAAATTAAATTTAATTCTTCGTTTGTAAATATTTTCTTCTGTGTTGCAGCACCCAGGTGATATCTTCTAATCTCTTTCTTTCCAAAGAACATTGAGGACAATGTTTCGTTCTGGTTGAAGGGAGAAAATAGTTGATAATTATGGAATGTCTCAATCTTGGTAAAGTTTTTACTAATTTTTATTGTAGAAACTAATTGTGATCAATTTTTTACATTGAAGATGGCTGAATATGGAGTGTAGTGACTTTAGAAATGCGTTTTCTTAGTTTGAAAGTTAAAAACAAATTTATTTTTCAGTAATTTTTTTATTAAGCTTTATTTTAAATGTGATTTTTCTAACTTCCTCTTTCTAACTTCTCTTTTATAAATATACACTTTCAAAATTTTGATTTGACGGTGGCTAAATATTGAATATCATGATTCTAGAAACAAATCTTCTTTTTTTTACCAAAAAATAATTTTACGATCTTTTTGACATGATGACTTTCAAATTTAAGTATTTGTATTATCCTTGGTCTTGAGTTTTGTTACACCATGTTTGCTACTCTACATGTTGATGTGGGAGACAAAAATATGAGTTGTTTGAAAGAATATACGTGTCATAATAAATTTCAAGTGAGTTTTTAAACCTGCTATTTTCTTTGGAGAGTAACCTTTTTTGCCCACTCTTTATATAACTTAGTAGTTTATTATTTGATACACGATCTCTAAATTTCTTTTGAGTCAACCTTCTAAAAACAAATTTTGTGTGTTGTTACATTTGAAAGTTTATCTAACTAGTAGATATGGAAGATTATTTAGAGCCCTAAAAATGATGAAAAGCTATCTTTAACTCGTTTCAACCTTTCTAACCATTTTTTTTGTGAAATATCCTTAGTTAACCCTTTTGAGCCTTAAAAAAAATTATTATCTTTTTTTTTATTAACTTATCATCTTGACCCAACTCCGATCTGAAATATAACTTAATGTTGTACAAGTTCCATCACCTATTAGTGTTTGAGAAAAATGTAAATAATTATTTTGTTCAATAAAATTGTATCTTAGTAAAAAAAAAGAAAAAATAAAAGAAAAAATTCAATATATATATATATATTAGTTTAAAAAAAAAGAGAGATGTACCTTATAATATTTTTTAAAAAAAAACTCTACTTTTTCTCAAATATACATTTTATTTTTCTTTCTTTATTTTTCTGTCTTTATTTGCCATATCCCTAGCCTACATTACGTCCTAATAAAAGTTCTTCTTCATTTTAGGAAACTATAGCCTGAAGTAAAAATTAGTTACATGAGTTGTAAAAATGTAGTAATGCATAAGAAAAAGAAAAAAGAAAAAAATTATATATAAAGATAAATAAATAAATATGTTGGTCTAACTCTCATTTTAACTTGAGATCGTATGATTTCTAAGTTGTAGGCACATCTATTTTATCTCAGTGAGATTGTGTGATATTACTTTAATATTTTCTCTCAATTTACCATTCATGCGGGTGACTATTGTTATTGAGTTTAATTTCTTTGTCAGACTGTCATTACCAGTGAGATTTTGGGGTATTGACATATCATTCTTGAAAACAGCTTGATTACAATAGTTGTGACAAAGTCTACTAGATTGATTCATGTGGATGGTCTATTTGGGAGTAATATTTCTTAAAGATTGGAGATAATGCTTATATTTTTATTTGATTGTTATCATAAGCTATCATTAGTTAATGCCACATCATTCTTTCAATCAAATGCTCCCACGTCATTGGTTGGTGCCACATCATCGGTCAATGCCGTGTCATCATATAGTATATATGAACAGTGTGATGAATAGTATCATAAACAGTAACGAACATGTGAATAGTACTGTACATGTGAACAATGACATTTGTACTTTTATACTCCTCCTTAGGTTTTCGACTGTTATGAGTTCAAATTTACTGTCCGTTTTGTCATTCGATATCTCGTTTATTGTGAAATGATCATGATGCCCTTAAAATACATAAAATACTTAATTATAATAAAATAGACATGACAAAATCACAAGAGATTTAATTACATAAAAATAAAGAAGTTAATGGAACTTGAAGTATAAAATGATGATTTTCTGCTTTATAAATATATATTTTCTAGCACTCAACACACTCCCTAACTAGCTTATTACTAGTCCCTAGCAAATTAAGCGAAATCAAATTCAAACCCAAAACATTTTTTTAAAAAACTATTGTGTTTATTTAATCAAACTTATGATAACAATAAAATAAAAGTATAAGCATTATCTATGGCCTTTAAGAAATATTACACCCAAATCAACTATCTACATGAATAGTTTAGTAGACTTTAGCATAGCTATTGTAATCAAGTGGCTTTCAAGAATGACATATCAATATCCTAAAATCTCACCGGTAGTGACACTCTCACAAAGAAATTAAACCCAATAATAATAGTCATTCTCATGAATGATAAATTGAAAGAAAATATTAAAGTAATATCACACACTCTCACCAAGATGAAATAAATGTGCCCACAACTTAGAAATAATATGATCTCAAGTCAAAATGTGAGTTAGACCAATGTATTTATTTATTTCTTTATATATATATATATATATATTTATTTATGCATTACTACATCTTTACAGCCTATGAAACTAGTTTCTACTTCAGACTATAATTTTCTAAAATCAAAAAGAATTTTTATTAGGATGTAATGTGGGCAAGGGATATGACAAATAAAGAAGAGAAAATAAGGAAAGAAAAGTAAAATATATGTTTGAGAAAAAGTAGAGTTTTTTTTTAGAGATTACAGAGTACATTTCTTTTTTTCTTTGAAAGTAAATTTTATATATATATATATATATATATTTGAATATTTTTTCTTTTTTATAATAAGACACAATTTTATTGAAAAAAATAATTATTTAGATTTTTCTCAAGCACGAATGGGTGATGGAACTTATACGACATCGAGTAATATTTTAGAACGGAGTTCAGTCGAGATGATAAGTTAACAAAGAAAAGGATAATAAAAAATTTTTAAAAGGATTAAAAAGGTTAACTAAGGATATTTCACAAAAGGGATGGCTAGAAAGGCTCAAACGGGTCAAAGATGGTCTTTCCATCGTCTTTTAGAACTCTAAATAATCTTTCATATCTACTAGTTAAATAAACTTTCAGACGTAGCAACACACAAATTTTTTTTTTCTAAAAGGTTGACTCAAAAGAAATTTAGAGATCGTGAATAAAATAATAAACTGTTAAGCTGTATAAAAAATAGGCAAAAAAGGTTACTCTCCAAAAAAAATAGTAAGCTCAAGAACTCATTTGGAATTTATTATGACATGTATATTTCTTCAAACAACTCATATTTTTATCTCCCACATCAACATGTAGAGTAGTAAACATAGTGTAACAAACCTCAAGATCAAGGATAATACAAATACTGAAATTTGAAAGTCATCATGTTAAAAAGATTGCAAAAAAATTTTAAAAAAACTACAAAGATATATTTCTAGAATCACTACATTCCACATTCAATCATTTTCAATCCAAAATTTTAGATATGTATATTTATAAAGGAGAAGCTAGAAAGAGAAAGTTAGAAAAATGATACTTAAAATGTAGCTTAATAATAAAAAATTATTAAAAAGTAAATTTTTTTAACTTTTAAATAAAGAAGATGCGTTTCTAAAGTTACTATACTTTATATTCAGCCATCTTTAACGTAAAAAGTTAACCACAATCAGTTTCTACAATAAAAATTAGTAAAACTTCATCAAAATCGAGACATTCCATAATTATCAACTATTCCTTCCCCTTAACCAAAAAAAAATATTATCCTCAATGTTTTAAAGAGAAAAAGTAGATATTAAAAGATATCACCTAGGTGCTGCAACATAGAAGAAAATATTTACAAGTGGATAGTTAAATCTAATTTGAACCTTTTGCTGTAGCTACTACTACCATCATTAGTTGACCATTCCAACACTAAGGTCCTAGGATGTGGCTCTGGTCTATAAGCAACTAACAGATCAAGTAGCTCATTAGCAGTGTTAGCACAAATAAAGATATTTTTCACTGTGGAAAGAATGAAATAATTTTTTATTACATGGTTAAGAAATACGATAAAGCCATCATAAAAGTTATTGACATTTAACAAACCAATAAGTTTCTGATGAACGTTTAGATGGGACCAAGATGCTATATCATTAGTGCCTCTAGAGTTGTAAGATCTCTTAGAAAGAAAATAAAGGCATCAACATGATTCAGTATTTTAGTTATTCTCTCTTTTATACCTGAGATGACTAACTCTTCTCCAATTGGTGAGTCAGACAAACAGCCAAAAGGTTTCAGGATTGTTAAGATGATGCCTAACACTTGGCTCTTTTTTGTATAAGCACCTTCTAAAACCAGTTTTGATAATCCTTGGTCACTTCCTCCATAAATCAAGTGTAGTTTCCTAGCTGCTATACTTCGACTAAGATATAAGGCTACCTCAATAAATTCTTTATATTTGCCATAGTTAAATTTCGAGAGTACACATATATTCTTAATTTGGTTGTTGGGAGTAGTTGCCATCGGATACTTCTCAAAAATAATTTGTCAGTGCCTTAAAAAAATCATATTTAATGATCTTGGTGATAATGGTTCATAGCTGTAAATAAGGTAGCATGTCTATGTCAAATAACTCATGAAGCAAATAATGATAGCATGAAATTATTAAAGATAAAAATGTAAGTGATCAAATAACACTGAAATAAAACAACATTAAAATAAAAGGATATTTATAAGTAGTTACGATTGTGGCTCACATCTTCCTTTGGTTTTACGTCAAAAAACAGCTTGAATACCCTTTATAGGTCGAGGATAGACTTCCCATCTAATTTTCTTACAAACTGGCAAATAGGATCATTTATAATCAAATTCCCGAGACTATATTTTGTACATTCTTTCTAGAATAATGGCCATAGCTGGAGTATTGCATTTTGTACATATCCACTCAGATGCGTTTCAAAAGACAAAAGAATATCATCCAATGACTCTTTATTCAAGTCATCCCTAAACACTATTCCTAAAGAACATGACTTTTTATCACATCTCATTTTGGCACACGTATAACAAACGTTAGAGAGCTTTCGAGCTCTTTATTTTCTTGAATAATTTTCTTTACCTCAACTAGGAATGTATGTAATAAATTTAGGAGGCAACTCACCTACCAATTGCACTTTGGCTTTAATTATCTATTGGAGTCAATAAGGATATGACTCTTCATAAGCAATTGCATGCGTTCGGACCGAGCTTTATAGATGATGAGGAGAGTATTTTGAGAAAGTGAAGGAAATCATTTGTGAAGCTTTGCTAAGATTGCATCTCTGTTCTAGTCTTCAACTCATAATATTAGTTATTATAGAAAACTGAAGTAACCGACGTTGATTGTCACAGAGTACTATTATCTGTCACTTAACTGGGTTAACAAATTAAAATACACAAAGAAAAATTAATTTCAGAATTATACTCTTATTGAATTTACCTCAAGCTCCAATTGAATTTCGTAGATGCCTTTCTCAATTTCTCTGAGTTGTCCTTCTAAATCCTCAACATGGGAAACTAAATATGGTAGTTGTAGCTCATAAATATGATGCGTTTTATAAAATCGTATTTGATTTCTAGGATAAGATTATATACATCTAAACTACCTAAGAATATTCAAGAAGAGTTATTTAGTTGAGGCACTTATGATTACAAGTGATAAGAGAAAATTTAATAGTTAAAAAAATACTTATATAAAAATAATCACAAGAAAAAGAGAAAAGAAAAATTAAATCATTGAAAAATTTTAAATCAAATTTGATGGGTCACGCAAATTTATTTTGGTCACGTGATTGGTACTCAAGATACGGCTTTAATCTTTGACCATTAACTTTAAAAGTGACACCATTCTATGGATCTTTAATTTTAATTGCTCAATGTGGAAAAACAGTGTGAACAATAAAGAGGCTAGACCATTGGGAGCGTAACTTACTTTTGAATAGGTACAAGTGAGAATTGAATAAAAGTACTTTCTGACCTGGGATGAAAAATTTTTCGTGATTTACTTGTCATGAAAGACTTTCATTCTCTGTTTGTATATCTTGGCATTTTCATATGCATCATTGTGAATTTCTTCAAGTTCTATCAGCTATAATCTTCATTCTAAACTAGTTTACTGCATGTCAAAATTAAATTTCTTGACGGTTTAGTACGCACGATGCTCGAGTTCCACAAGTAGGTGGCAAGCTTTTTCATATACTAGTTTATAGGATGACATCCCAATTATGGTCTTGAAAATAGTTTTACATGCCCACAATGCATCATCAAGTCACAATGACCAATGTTTTTTGTCTGATCTCACCATTTTTTCTAATATGTTCTTTATTTTTCAATTGGAGATCTCAACTTGACTATTGGTTTGCAAATGATATGGGGTTGTCACTTTGTGAGTGATGGAATACTTTGTCAAAAGAGCTTTTAATGATTTGTTATAAAAATGGACACCACCATCACTGATTATTGCTCGAGGGAATCAAAGCCTGAAACAATGTTGCTTTTCAAAAACTCTATCACCACCTTGTGATCATTGGTTCTATATAGAATTATTTTTACCCATTTTGATACATAGTCAATAGCAACCAGTATGTATTAATAGATAAAGGAAAGGAGAAAGGGTCCCATAAAATTGATACCCCATGCATAAAAAATCTCAACCACTAAAATTGGGTTTAGTGGCATCATATTCCTCTGAGTAATGCTCCTCATTCGTTGACACCTAACACAAGAAGAACAAAATGTGTAAGCATATTGAAATATAGTTAACCAATAGAAACCACATTATAAAATTTTAGTTACTATTTTCTTAGTGCTAAAATGGTATCCACACACTTGTTCATGGCAGAATGAAAAGATATTTTGAAATTCACTTTCTCGGACATATTATTTGATAATTTGATCAGCACAATACTTGAGCAACTAATAATCATCCCAAAAGAAATTCTTTATTTTCACAAAGAATTTGGCTTTGTCCTACTTTGTCCAATACTCTAGAAGTTAACCTGTAACAAGATAGTTAACTATGTTAGCATATCATGGTAATACTTCCACACTCATGAATTATTCATCTGGGAATTATTCATTCAATGGTAATGGCTCTTTAATTGTGTCAAAATTGAGATGAAAAATATGGTCTACATAACATTTTCTGTGCTTTTCTTGTCTTTAATTTTAAAGTCAAATTCCTGCAAGAGTAGCACCCACTGAATTAGGCTAGCGTTTGTTTCTTTCTTTGTGAAAAGATATTTAAGAGCAACATGATCTGTGAACATAAATATTTTTCTACCAATGAGATAAGATTGAAATTTCTCTAATATAAATACTACTGTTAGCATTTTTTTTTCCGTGGTTGAATAGTTCAACTGTGCATCATTCAATGTCATACTAGCATAGTAAATGATATGGGAAATTCAATCAACTCTTTATCCTAATACTGCTCCTACTATATAATCAGATGCTTTACACATAAGGTCAAATGGTAAGTTTTAGTTCAGGGGCTGAATGATGGGTGATGATGTCAACAACTGCTTTAGTTTTTCAAATGTCACAAGACATGAATGATTAAAGACAAAAGATATATCTTTACCAAGTAGATTGCATAAGGGTCTAGAAATTTTACTAAAATCTTTAATAAAACATCTATAAAAACTAGTGTGCCCAAGGAAAGATCTTACTTCTCAGACTGTTTTAGATGGAGGGAGATTGGAAATGAGCTCCACCTTGGCTTTATCAACCTTAATACCTTTGCTTGAAATGATGTGACTGAAAATAAAATCTTATTGTACCATAAAATGACACTTCTCTCAATTTAAGACTAAATTGTTCTCTATACATCGTTGTAGAACTAGTGTTAGATGATGTAAATATTAATCGAATGAGTTTTCAAAGATAAAAAAATCATCTATAAAGACTTCAAGAAATCGTTCAACCATATCAAAAAAAATATTCAATATGCATCATTGAAATGTAGCAGGTGCATTACATAATCCAAATGGCATCCTTCTATATATAAAAGTGCCAAAAGGGCAAGTGAAAGTGGTTTTCTTTTGATTTTTTGGTGTTATGGGAATCTGATTATATCTTGAGTAGCCATCTAGAAAGCAATAAAATCCATGACCTACTAATCTATCAAGCATTTTATCGATAAATGGTAAAGAAAAGTAGTCTATACGTGTGACAGGATTTAACTTTTTATATTCAATGCATACACACTACCCTGTAGTCACTCTAATAGATATCAATTCGTTATCAGCATTAGTAACTACTGTGACTCCAGACTTCTTGGGAACAACTTGTACAGGACTGACCTATGAACTATCAGAAATAGGGTAAATAATACCTGTATCAAATAGTTTAAGGACTTCAGTTCTAACAAATTTCTTTATGTTAGGATTCAATCGACCCTAGTAGGTTTATCATTTTCATCAAGGTAAATGTAATACATGCAGTCTACTAGGTTTATACTTTTTATATCAGCTATAATCCATCTTAATACTCCTTTATACTCTTTTAAAACTTCCAACAACTTACCTTTATATTTGTCATCTAGGGATGATGAAATAATTACTAGTAGAGTACTTTTTTTTCCCAAGAATGATGCTGAGTTTCTTCTTTAATGATGCTAGTTGTTCAACTCTTAACTTTTATTTATTTGTGTCCATAGATGGTGTTGAGCCAAGTAAGACATTGACCTCATCGACTGATCTGTCAACATCATCAAAATCTAAACCAATGTGAGTTAAACATATTTGTAAAGGGTCATCACTAAAGTTTTAAAAAATATCATCAACTAATACTTTAATTAAATCCACATCAATAATTTCATCATCTGCATTGTGAGGTTGTTTAGAAATGTTCAAAATATTTAGTTCCATGGTTATATTGCCAAATGAAAATTTTATATTTCCAGTTTTGTATTGAATGTAAGCATCGGCAACTACCAAGAAAGGTTGGCCTAGGATAATGGGGATGTGTTTCCTTGAATCCTATACTGGTTGAGTGTCAATTACAATAAAATCAACAAGAAAATAAAATTTATCTACCTAAACAAGCACGTCCTCCACAATACCATGAGGTATTTTCATTGATCAATCTGCAAGCTATAACATCATTAGAGTTATGTGTAATTCTCCCAATCTAAGTTTCATAAACACTGAATAAGACAACAGATTGACACTCACTCTTAAGTCCAATAAACAGTTCTCAATTGTGTGGTTCCCTATACTACATGAGATAGTAAAAGGGTCTGGGTCATTGCATTTTAAAGGAATTTTATATTGGAGTATAGAGCTAACATTTTTTTGTTAAAAATGTCTTTTTTTGAATATAAATATTTCTCTTTTTAGTATAAAGATCTTTAAGAAACTTGGCATAAAATGGCACTTATTTTATATCATCAAGCAAAGGGATGTTAACACTTACCTATTTGAAGATTTCAAAAATCTTACTTGTGGATTTTACTTTCTTTGCTTTAGCTAATCTCTGGGGAAATAGAGCTTTAGGAACATACTCTCATAAGTTGGTTTCTTTTTTCTCCTCTGATGATATGTCTTCAACATTTATAGGTACAATTTGAGTTGTTTTTATCACCGGCATCTCTATTTTATTGTCGATTTCTATTCTTTTTCATAGGTTTATTATGGCTTTGACCTCTCTATGTTGCTATCGTGAACTGGTACTTACTTTATGCACTCCGTTAGGGTTTAGCACTAGTTGACTTTGGAATTTACCTTTCTTAACATTCATTGCTAGGGTTTGAATCGAAGAGGCAAGTTGACCTACCATCTTCTCAATGTTTGAAATTGACTGGGTCTGTGAGTTGAAGACTGCTCTCATCTCATTTCATAGTCCATCAATGGCATGGTTTATTGCTCGATTGTAGAATAGGTAGAATTTTTAAAATTCTAAAATGCATCCTCTCATAGTCTAGATTAAGAATAATTTGAGTTCTAATTGTAAAGTCTGAATGGTGGCTGAGAGGCTTATGGAACTTAAAGAATTTATTGCATTTGTAGAGCTGGAGTTGTTGGTTCATTCTGTTGGAATCCTTGAGACCACAAAAAATTGAGATGGTCTCTCCATTCAGAGTTATATGTGTTGGAGTAAGGGTTATAGTATGATGGCTTTCTCATTACACCTATGACATTGGCTTGAACTGGGTATGAGTCATGATCATATGCCTCTGTTGATTTAACAGCAGTTAAAGATGCAATTTTTCAGGTAACTTCTTCAATCATTTCTTTGACTTCTTTGATTCCCGAGCTTGACTAGCCAACTTGGATCTCATTCACTCCCTTGATTCTTTTATTGTTTTTGAATGATCGACTCTGTTGTTGGAAATTATCCACTTTTCGCTGGAAGAAATCTCAAATTTCTGATGCACTTTTGGACATTAGTTCTCCTCCACTTGTTGCCATTACTCATTCTTGCAAGAGTAGCATTTGTGCCATTTTTCATATATATGATGTAGATATTTCAAGAGTAGCCCGTTGAATCACTTTCATGCTTTGAAAAATTGCTCGTTTTCTCTCTGGATGAACTCTGAAATTTCCTTACGAAGAGAATTAGTTTTATGAATTAGAAAGTACTTATTTAAAAATTTTGTGATCATTTGTTCTTACGATGAAATGCTATTAGCAGGTAATATATTAAACCATAAACGAGCTCTATCCTTTGAAGAAAATGGGAATAGCCTGAGTTTAACATCATCATTTGAAAATTTTTAGATAATTTTCATATCCAAAAATTTGACAAATAGTATGAAAATTATTTAAATGATTATATGAGTCCTTATTTTCTACACCATAAAATGTTGAGAGACAATTTGGCACACTAAGTTTTAATTCAAAACTCCTAACAGCTATATTTGGGTATCATATACATGATGTGCTAAAGTTAGCTAAGGAACTGAAATAATCCTTAAATAGTCTCTCATGTGGTGGTTATTATTGGTGCAAATTCATTTCAATTTTATCTTTAAATACAATATGTTTGTGTGTGCGAAGTATTTTTTCTAATTCTAAATCTATAGGCTCAAGATTAGGTAATTGCAATCTTCGACCATGTATAAAAATATAATAAAAAAATACAACAAAAAATAAGAACAAAATTAATAAAAATAAAGAAGATGGAGAATTTACGATACTAACTTTATTATACTGTTACCACTTTACTTTGAAAATAAACTCAAGTACTAAAAAAAAGAAATAGATTAACTAATAATAAAACAATAAGATAAATGAAGAATTATAATAAAAAATGACATAAAAATTAAATTACAGAAATATCAAAAGGAGAAAAATAAAAGAATTTAAATTATAAGAATTGCAAATTCACTTTTTTTAATTTTTTAATTTTATTTTCATTTTTAATAAAATTTTATAAGAAAATAACAAAAAAATTACTTCAAAAAATTAAGTTTATGAATTAATTTCACGAATTAATTAAAATAAATTAACAAGATAAACAAAAAAATTACAAGGAAAATAACTTAAAAATTAAATTACAGAAATTGAAAGAAATTTAAATTATAAAAATTAAATTACAGAATTATTATTTTTTAATAAAGAAAAAAATACAAGAAAACTAAAAAACTAAAAAAATTAATTCAACAAATTAAAATAACTTACCTCTCTAGCAACGACACCTAAAATTTGTTGTACAAACTTTATTGAACTTGCAAGTATACGAATCTATTAGACAATATATTGATGGTGACGAGTGTCGATCCTATGAGGAGTGGATTTTAATTATGTATCAAATTAGTTTTCTAAATAGGTGGTAGAAATTATGGTGAAATTAACATAAATTTTGAATTAAAATGGCGGGAATAACTAAAAATACAATTATTATAATAAAGCACTTGAGTATTTGGATTTGCATCAATATGCTCCAGGGCTCAATATTCCTTATTAATACTAATTAAATGATAAAGGAAAATCCACTCCTCATGAGCCATGCTCTAATTAATATGGTGCTAAGGACTTATCGTGCCAAATAGTAATAACTGTGTTATTACTATTTGTCGACAAAATATCAAAACATCCACAAAAATTAGAGGGGAAGAGAAAATAAATTTATCAATTAAGCCCATGGAACATGTTGAGATTTTATCTTTAACCCAATCTTGAAAGAAAATTAGCTACTCATATTTAAATTAAGGTGAAATGAGAATTTTATTGAAATACATAGAAAATACAAGATGGAGAAGGGGTTACAGAAAATAGAGTTAAAAAATAAACTCAGGGGTGTTAAATTAATAAGGAAACTTTCCTTTTATAAATACAACGAATAAGTCATGGCCATCGAATTAAAACAATTTGGACGCTTAGAATTACGCCACGAGGTAAGTTTTAATTGAATTGAATACATCATCAAGGCTATCATTTTGTGTATATATATGTACCGTACGCATATTTTTTCTAATCTACTAACATACTACCACGTCATTGGTCAACAGTGCATAAATATTTTAATCCAATAAGATTGTGATACCTCATCAGTCAAGCCACGTTATCAATCAATACCACATCATTTCTCCAATCAAATGTTGCCATATCATTAGTCGATGTCGCATCATCATACAGTATATATGAACAGTGTCATGAATAGTACCATATATGTGAACAGTCACATTTATACTTTTATACTCTTCTTAAAGTTTTTGACCATTCTGAGTTCAGATTTGCTATTCATTTTGTCATCTGATATCTCGTTTATTGTGAAATAACTATGATGCCCCTAAAATATATAAAATACTTAATTATAATAAAACACACATAATTAAAATCAAAAGAGACTTGAATACATAAAAGTAAGGAAGTTAGTGGAACTTGAAGTATAAAATGATAGTTTTCTCCTTTATAAATATATATTTTCTAGCACTCAACAATACACCAAATAGAATATAAACATCCTTTCTAGATCTTAAATTAATCACCATGTAGTGTTATTTTTCTTCTCTTTTTAAATCCTATGTATTACTAAGTAACTATGCTGAGGTTTGTTAATTAATGCTGTAATAAGATATCCAATTTGATTCTCTAAGTTTCTTAATGATACAACGTAATTCTAGACAACTACTTCATTCTTCACAATATACTCCTTTATTAAAGCCTCAAGAGAACTAAAATGATTACTGCTGGTATTTTTTTACCCTTAATTTTGCTATTGAAATCCAGGTTGTGCTGGTCTATTCTGTCCACTAGATATTACAACATGTTGATTCTGATTATTCCATGAAAAGTTTAAATGATGTCTCTATCTAGGTTTATAGATGCTTAAAAAAGGATTGTTCTAATTTTATCTATTGAAGTGCCCATATAATTCACTAACATAAGATTTCTAGGGCAATCATTAAACAAATGCTCTTCTTCCTAAAAACCACAAGATACTTTAGTTATTTGCTAACAACTGCTAAAGCAGTAGTATAGCCTTTACCATATTTGTCAATGAGGCTACTTAAGCTGATAATACTATTAAAGTATCTATAATATGGACTTATGTTGCCCTTCTTGTTGTAGCTTGTCTATTTGATGGTCATTAATAGTTGTTATTGGCTATTGTCTCTAAAATTTTATAAGCTTTGTTGTAGGATTTAGATAACAAAGCCTCATTTGCTGAAACATCCACCATAAAATTAGTGCTTTGTTGAGATCATTGTAGAAAGTTTCCAACTGTTTACAACAAGGAATACCATAATGAAGATATCACCTGAGTAACTTCTTAAATTTTTCCCATGTATTATACAAGCTTTCATCCTCCATTTTTTGAAAAGATGTAATTTCATTTCTCAACTTTGCATTCTTGGTAAATGAAAAATAATTCATTAGAAATTTGTCAACCAAGTCATTTTATGTAGTTATAGAGTCAAGTGGTAAAGAATCCAACCATGCCCATGCTCAATCCCTCGGAAAAAAAGAAGAGAAAATTCTAACTTTGAAACTTATTGTAATGCTCTAGCAATCATTAAAGCATCATTCACCTCCAAAAATAGTTTAAGATGAAGATATAAATCCTTTTATTTTAGTCCATTGAATTGCCCTACTATCTGTAGCATTAAAAACATCACTAGTTTAAGCTCAAAATTATCAGCTTGTACTTCAGGCCGGACTATTCCCTAATGTATGGGGCAACATTGCATAATCTCTAATGGCTCTATTTCTATCGACAACAATTCAAATAATATTTGTTAGCCTAAAGGACTACATAAAATGTAATTTTGATGATAACAAATATGTATTTTAAGAGATTTGATAGATATTATATTTTACATTTTCACTAGTTCTTGAAAGATAATATTTATGCAAGTGACTTAAGTGAAATTAAGCTCAAGATACTCAACAGACAACTCCTCAATCAAGAATAAAGTTTAGCTCAACGAAGACATTATTGCAACAAATTCTTATAAAGCTCGTATGATTTAATATATGCATGGTTTAACATTTAAGAAGCTCAAAATTTTTTTAATAAATCATTATTTTTCATACAATTATAAGCCAAGTATTTTATCCAATTAGTTGTTTTACAAGTTGTGGACTAAAATAAAAATATTTTGTAATCTTGGATTTTAATAAATATTGTGTTGAATTCTGAATTTGGTCCTTTTTAGAAATATTTTTAATATTTTAAATATACTATAAGTTCTAAAAGTTTTAAGGCTAAAGTCTAAATATTTCGTTGGATAGAGAGCTATTGTAACAAGCTTGTGTAGCTGTCATGTACTCTATTTTTATGGTAGATAAAGCCACAATAGTCTGTAATTTTAAAATCGAGCCTACAGTTCTTTCTGCAAATGCAAACACATAGCTAGAAATGAATTTTCTTTTATCGAGATCTCCTGTAAAATCTAAATCTAAATAGCCTTTGATAGTAAACTCTAATCCTCCTTAGCATAATGCAACGTTTAAGATTCTTTAGATGTATCTCAGAATCCTCTTCATAGTTTTTCAATGCTCTCTATCAGGATTCATGATATATCGACTAATTGCTTCTACTGCTTGAGCAATGTTTGGTCTTGTGCACATTATAATGAACATGAAACTTCTCACTACTGATGCATACAATACTCGAGACATTTCCTTCCTCTCTACTTCATTGGTAGGACATATACTTGAGGATAACTTGAAATTAATAGGAAGTGTGGTAGAAATTGGCTTACAATCTTGCATGTTGAAGCGCCGCAATATTTTCTTTAAATAATTCTTTTGGGAAAGCCAAATCTTCTTGTGTAATACCTGTTTTTATTTTTTATTTTTTATTTTTTTACTTTATTAATTAATTGTTGTTTGTGTATTTATTTATTAAATATCCTATTTTAAAAAGTTCCCTAAATGATTAAGGGTTTTAAAAAGAAATGGTTTATAAAAACCTTCTTTACGTTCTTTTTTTTAAAAAAAAAACCTAGAGGCTAATAAAGAAAACAATATAGCAGCCGCATGAGAGTGAATCTATATTTTCTCAATACGATAAAGGGAAGATCTTATTTGTGTTCTTATTCTTCATTAAAGGCGTTCTTGAGTTTGGTATTATTTTCAAGGTAGGAATGAATTTATAAGCCTTTAAACTTTGATTTTGATTGAGATTTTTTTGTGTCTTGATTGAATGATTTTATATATGATTGTATTTATAAGAATCATGATACGTAAGATCATGTGTTAATTAATGTGTATTTGAGTGGGAATAATATTATTATGATATTCTGGAAACTATGAACAGTATAAATTAAACTTGAGATTATTACTAACTTAATCAAGTTTCATGCATAAAACTTTATAGATTATTAAACTAGACATCTTTATATTTCTATTCATATATTTTTTATTCAAAAAATCATTTTATATAAATTTTTTTGATTTTTCGAAGTTAGAACATTGATGCTGGAAATTTTCGATTTTCAGCAGTAATTCACACTTCCATAATTTATTTCATAACCTAAACGACTTCTAAAAATTATGGGAATTTTTATTGTTGTACACATATATGTCTAGGTTCTTTGTTTTAAATTTCGTAATTTTTAGATTTATATAAAAACTACTAAAAATCATGGAGCTAGGCTGCCGCAATCCTGGAATCTGTTTTCCAGAATTGCGACGGCTGATATTTAGGTCGTTTTGGGTGACGTTTTCATTAGTAAATATTTTGTAAATTTTAATTCTGATTCCTTTTTGTGTTATATAATTTCTAAAACTAGAATCGCTATTTTTGAATAAGTATAAATAAAGTTATAAATTTTTGAGTCAGCAGTCCTTGGTATATATCGTCACTGGACAGTTTTGATGTTTTTGGTGGAAAATCAGCTTTCAGCGATGATTATTAATTTTGATTGATATTTTCAGTTTTGTATTGGATATCAACATGTTACGATAGCTCTGTGTGATATTTATAATTTTCCGACATAGTTATAGCTTAATAGAAATCAGCTCTTGTATGATGGTCTAGTATAGTTAGTGAATTAAAGTGGTTAAGTAAAAGTACATGGTTTAGGGATTTTTTATTTTTCTATCTATGTTAGAATTGAATAAAATATTGATAAGAATTTTATCTTGATAATTATAGGCTAAGAGTGAGCTGGTGTGATTGGAGTTATTATTGATTTCATTAGATCGAGGTAAGTGAATTCATGCATAATGGATTTAGAAGTTATGGATTTAAAACTATTTTAAAATACTTTTTTAAATTAGTTTTAAATAAATACTCATTTTTCTATAAAATATTTTCCTTAAAACTATTAATAAAGCTTTGTCAATTTAATGTCTTACAAGTGTTTTATCGAAATATTATTGAATAATTGATATTGATAAACTAAAAATTATTTTAAGTTTTAACTCATTGTCCGTAGTTACCGTTATTGATATTATTGAACAGCTAACTGTATTGTGCGCACCTATTGATGATTATTGCAGGGTAAAGTACCCTGATTGAACTATTGATCTGGTCATCGGGAGTACAGGTGATATATTAAACTATTGACCAGGTCAATAGGGATACAAGTGACACTATGTGACATGAGTAATTTTAGTAAAAGAAAAATTTTATTGATAAAGATTTTAAATGCAATTATTTATTGAAAATGAGTATATACTTTTCGTGTTACAAATCTTGTGCATGAGTTTGCTTACCGAGTTGACGGCTCACCTCTCGTCTCCAACATTTTTGCATATCAATTTTTTTTAGAGATGTGGACTTTTGGTCTAGCAGAGAGGATTTGTTAGCTGAAAACTTTGGCATTTTTTAGAAGATTAATTTTAGCTACTTGAACTATTGTTTAGAGATGAATTTTTTATTTTGGAGGATTATTGATTCATTTATTATTTTGGAGACTATGTTTTGCTCATGGACAGCAGTGACTTTATTCGGGATTTATTTAAAAAATAAGTTTTATAAGATTTCATTTCAAATTCCTCTTAAGTTTTTCTTGAGTGAATTTGGGGTGTTACATCCTGTCATTTCTGTCTCGATAAATTTGCATCTTAAGAATCTTGTTTACTAGTCCCAAGTCCTTTATTTTAAACGCCCTAGATAATTATGCCTTCAATTCTTAGACTCAATCTTTGCTGGGGCCTACTACCAACATGTCATCTGTATACAACAGCAAAATGATGAAATCATTTGTAATATGCACAATGATCTGTTCTAAGTCTGTTGTACCTAAAGCTCATCATTAAGGAATCAGATCTCTTATACCAACACCTCGATACCTGTTTAAGATCATATAAAGATTTGTTCAATCTACAAACTAAGTTCTCTTTTTTTGTTTTTATAAAATCTTCTAATTGGAGCATATGAAGAAATACAATTTTTACTTCTAACTGCTCTAGATGTAGGTCAAATGTAACATATATTACCAAGGCTACTTTAACTGTCGTGAGTTAACTATCAGAAAAAATATTTCGTTGAAGTTAATACCTTCTTTCTGAGCATATCCTTTCACCACCAATCTTGCATGATACCACTCTATTTCGTCATTGTCATCACGTTTAATCTTGTAGACTGATTTGTTACCAATGGTTTTTGTTCCATGTCATAGTAGTATAAGTTCTCATGTCTTACTCTTGTGTAAAGGCTCAATTTCTTGCTCCATTGTTGTTATCCACAAAGCAACATTTGAATTATTTAAAGTTATATAGAAAGTTAATGGCTCTTCATCCTCTATTAAAAGATAGTATGCAATATTAATCTTTGTGACGTAATTCAAGTGCCATGCTAGTAGTTGTCTCTTATTAGTTGATTGACGAACTTCTAGAGTCTTGGACTCAATTGGTTTTTATTCCTCATGCTCTAGTGCTGCTGTAGAAGAATTTAAATTTTTTTCTGGATTATTCTCTATGTATATCGACATAGTCTCTGACTTTTCTTTTACAATACTATTATCCCCATCTCTCTTTTATAGTTGATCTTCTATAAAGATAACATCTCTGCTGATGATAATCTTATGACAATGGGGTCCCACAGATGATACCTTTTTACTCCATCAGCATACCTCAAGAAGATGTACCTCTTATATTTTGAATTTAGCTTTGTTCTTTATTGGGTATTGTACATCACGTACACATGACAATCAAATGTATATACATGGGAATAGTCAGCCGGCTTTCTAGTCCACATCTTCATTAGAGTCCTCAACCCAATTGCGGTTGACGGAGATCGATTTACCACATAACAAGTAATTTTAACTGCTTCCACCTAAAATGAATTGGGTAGACTAGTAGTCTTTAAGGCATAATCATGACCCATGTATACATATCCTCCTAAGATAGGTTCATATGTATGAAATTATTCTCTCCGAGAATAGCCCTTTTTATATTCTAAAATAATTATTGTCTCGTTGTAGAGTATTTTTTTATTATCTAAGGTACTTGATACATACCCCTAAGCATTTGATGTTTTTCTTATTTATTGATTTTCATTTATCATGATTGTTGAGTGTTAAAAAGTGTATATTGATAAAGGAGAAAATCGTAATTTTATACTTTAAGTCTCACTAACATTGCTACTTTTATTTATTTAAGTATTTTGTTATTTAATTATATGTGTTTTATTATAATTATGTATTTTATGTATTTTAGGGGTATCACGATCGTTTCACAAAGAACGAGTGATCAGACAACAAAATGGACGTCATATTTAGACTGAGGACAGTCGACAACCTTAAGAGGAGCATTAAAGTAAAAAAGTCATTGTTCACATATCTAGTACTGTTCATACGTATGGTACTATTTATGGTACTGTTCACGACACTGTTCGTATATACGGACCGATGATGTGGCAACTACCTATTAGGTGGCAATATCTGATTGGATGAAGTATGTGGTATTGAGTGCTTATGTGGCGTTGACCGATGACAAGGCATCGACCGATGATGTGTCACGATCTTATTGGGCTAAATTTCTTATGTATAAGGTTATTATTATTTGGCACGATAAGCCCTTGGCACCATGCATAAGGTTATTATTATTTGGCACGATAAGCCCTTGGCACCATATTTATTTGAGCGTGGTTTATGAGGTGTGGAATCCCCCCTTATGATTTAATTAGCATTAATATGGAATATTTAGCCCATGGAGCATGTTGATGCAGATTCAGATACCCAAGTGCTATATTATAACATTTTCATTCTTAATTATTTCTGCCATTTTAATTCACAATTTAGGATAAAGTTACCATAATTTAATTGTTCCCATTAAAAGAAAATTAATTTTGCACATAATTAAAATCAACCTTCTCGTGGGATCGACACTCGTCACTATTAATCTATTCTACAATAGATTCGTGCACTTGCGAGTTCAATAAAATTTGCACAACAAGTTTTTGGTGCCGTTGCCGGGGAGGTAAGTATTTTAATTCGTAGAATTAATTTTTTTCCTTAATATTTATTTTTTGTAATTTATTTTTTTGTAATTTATTTTTTTCAAAAAAAATTAGATTAGAATTTTATTTCTTTCTCTCTTCTTTAAATTTGTATAATTTAATTTCTATGTTATTTTTCTTTGTAATTTTTCTAATTTATCTTGTTATCTTTCTTGTTATTTATTTTAATTTTAGTTAATATTTATTTTATGTAATTTATTTTTATCATAGCTATTGAGTGTATTTTCATTGTAACAACGTCACAAGGTTCGTATCGTAATTTCTCTCTTTTTTATTTTTATTTATTTTATTTTTTTCTTTGCATGCATGGTTGAAGGTCATTATCACCTAATCTTGAACCTTTAGACCTTGATTTGGAAAAAATACTTCGCACGCACAAACACACTGTTTTTCAAAAGAAACTTGAAATGGAATTGCAAAATCAGCAACCAGAACCACAAGAGAGACCGTTTAAGGATTATTTTAGTCCTTTAGCTAATTTGAGCACATCATGCATAAGGTACCCAAATGTAGCTGATAGGAGTTTTGAATTAACACTTAGTGTGCTAAACTGTCTCCCCACATTCTAAAGCCTAGAAAATGAGGACCTATATAACCATCTGAATGATTTTCATGCTATTTGTTAAACTTTTAAATACGAAAATTTTTTAGATGATGATGTTAAACTTAGATTATTCCTATTTTCATTAAAAGATAGAGCTCGTTCATGGTTTAATATATTACTTGCTAATAGCATTACATCATGGGAACAAATGGTAACTAAATTTTTAAATAAATATTTCCTAGTTCATAAAATCAATGTTATTCACAGGAAAATTTTAGAGTTTACCCAATAAGACAACGAGCAGTTTTTTGAAGCATGGGAGCGATTTAATGGGCTACTCTTGAAGTGTCCACATTATGGGTACGAGAAATGGCACCAATGCCAATACTTTTTAGAGGGATTATTGCCACATATGCAAGAATGGCTAATGGCAACCAGTGGAGGAGAGTTAATGTCCAAAAGCGCATAAGAGATTTGGGAATTCTTCCAGCGACAATCGGATAATTGCCAGTAAAGAAGTCGATCACGCAGAAATAGTAGGAGAATTAAAGGAGTGAATGAGGTTAACATTGGCGAGTCAAGCTGAGGAATTAAAGAAGTCAAAGAGATTGTCGAAGGCCTTGCTTGACAAATAGCATCTTTGACAACTACTAAATCAACAGAGCCACATGACCATGACTCATATTCAGATCAAGCCAATGCCATAGGTGTCATGAGAAAACCACCAAATTACAACCCTTACTCCAACACATATAACTTTGGATTGAGAGATCACCTCAATTTTTTATGGTCTCAAGCATTCCAACAAAATAAACCATCAGTTCCACCTCCACCAATGGAACTAGTTCCTCAAATGTCTCAAGCCTCTCAACCACCATTTAGACCATACAATCAGAATCCAAACCATGGGAAAAGACATTCCAAAATGTCAGAAATCTTACTAACTCCAAGATCGAGCAGCAAAACCGCACTATTAATGAATTACGAAATGAGATGAGAGCGGGTTTCAACTCACAAGCCCAATCAATTTCTAATCTTGAGAAAATGGTAGGCAACTTGCCTCTCCAGTTCAAACCCTAGCAATGACTGTTGAGAAAGGAAAGTTCCCAAGTCAACCAGTGCCAAACCCTAAAGGAGTGCATGAAATAAGTACCAATTCGCCACAACAGCATGGAGAGGTCAAAGCAGTGATGACCTTAAGAAAAGGAAAAGAAGTCGACAACAAAGTAGAGATGCCAAAATCAACTCAGATTGTACCTGTAAATGCTGAAAACTCATCATCAGAGGAGAAAGAGGAAACCAACCTATGAGAATATGTTCTGAAAGCTCCATTTCCTCAGAGGTTAGTTAAAGGAAAGAAAGGGAAATCCACAAGTGAGATTTTTGAAATCTTCAAACAGGTAAGTGTTAACATCCCTTTACTTGAAGCCATAAAACAAGTGCCATCATATGCCAAGTTTCTTAAAGACCTTTGTACTAAAAAGAGAAATATTCATGTTCAGAAAAAGGCCTTTCTAACATAAAATATTAGTTCTATACTCCAACATAAAATGCCTCTAAAATGCAAAGATCCAGGCTCCTCCACTATCTCATGTAGTATAGGGAACCACACAATTGAGAATGCTTTATTGGATTTAGGAGCTAGTGTAAATCTGTTGCCTTACTCAGTGTTTATGAAACTTAAATTGGGGGAATTACACCCAACTCCAGTGGTGTTACAGCTTGCAGATCGATCCATGAAAATACCACGTGGTATTGTGGAGGACGTGCTTATCCAGGTAGATAAGTTTTATTTTCCTATTGATTTCATTGTAATTGACACTCAACCAGTGCAGGATTCAAGGAAGCATATCCCCATTATCTTGGATCGTCCATTTTTGGTAACTGCCAATGCTCACATTCAATGCAGGACTGGAAATATGCAGTTGTCATTTGGCAATATGACTATGGAACTAAATATTTTCAACATTGCCAAACAACCTCACAGTACAGACGATGAAATTGTAGATGTGGATTTAATTGATGAATTGGTTGATCATACATCTCTTTTAAACCTTAGTGATGATCCTTTACTGACATGTTTAACTCACTTTGGTTTAGATTTTAATATTGACAGGTCGATTGATGAGGTTAATGCCTTATTGGATTCATCGCCATGCATGGACATTAATAAGTGGAAGACAAGGATAGAACAATTGGCCCCATTGAAAGAAAATCTCATCTCATCATCAGAATCACCACCAGGAATTGAACTCAAACCTTCACTCGACCCTTTGAATTCTACATTCTTGGAAGAAGAAAAAATACTGTCAGAAATCATCTCATCCTCTCCTGATTACAAACAAAAGAATACAGACATCATTGACCCCATTTTTTGTTCAAAAAGGAGGATACAACTGGCAAAACCAGAGGAGATTTGTAACGACAAAAATGCTAAGGACTACAGAAAGCGAATGAAAATCCTCCGTGACAAGCGGAGCATTAGAAAATCTTTCACACTAAGTCAGAAAGTATTTTTGTTCAATTCTCAAGGGCACATTTCTCTAATTAAGCTATGCTCTCAATGGTCTGATCCATCTACTGATCATACTATTTTTCCACATAGAGCCATTAAATTTAAGAATCCAAGGAACGGTGCAATTTTTAAAGTTAATGGTCAGAAAAGTAAAGTCATATCACGAATACCAACCATGTGGAGAAAACAGCACAAAACACTGAAATGACCTGACATTTTTTTCCTTTTATTTCCTTTCGGCGATTTAAAGTTTTCTTTTCTATTTTTAATTATGTTTGTGAAAGTGTGTATGTTTAACTTTTAAGCTTTTATTTTTTATCATTTTCCTCACGAATCTGTCAACTAAAAAGTATCTTTTCAGCATTCTTAGACAGTTTCGACGTATTCAATCTCATCTCAGAGGTCAGATATGATTTTGTAAAACACATCGTATCTGGCAGTTACAACCACCAGAGTTAGTAGCTCATGTTGAGGATTTGGAAAGCCAACTCTGAGAAATTGAGAGAGGTGTCTACAACATCTAATTAGAGCTTGAGGTAAATTCAATAAGAGGATGATTTTAGTTTGTTTTGTGTGTTTTAATTTATTTTCTTATTTGTGTGTTTTAGTTTGCTTTGTGTGTTTAAAGTTTGTAACCGTCAGTCAAGTGGCGGATAACGGTACTTTGTGACAATCAAGTCGGTCACTTCAGTTTCCCATAATAACTGATATTCTGAGACGAAGGCATGGAAAGAGACGAGATCTTAGCAAAACTTCACAAGCGATTTCCTTCACTTCCTCAGAATGCTCTCCTCACTATTTATAAAGCTCGGTCCGAACGCATGCGATTGTTTATGAAGAATAACATCCCTGCTGACATCCGTTGGTTAATCAAGGCAAAAGTTCGCTTAGCAGGTGAGTTACCTCTTAAATTTATTGCATACATGCCTGGTTATGGTAAAGGAAATTATGCGAGAAAACGACGAGATCGAAGACTTTCTGTTGCTTGTCATAAATGTGCTAGAATGATATGCAATAAAAAATCATGTTCTTTAGGAATGCTATCTAATAACAGAGAAGATAAGGTTCAATTTATTAGGGATGGCTTAAATAAGGAGTCATTGAATGATATCCTTTTGTCTCTTGAAACGTGTCTCGGTAGATATGTCCAAATGTAATACTCTAATTATAGCCATTATTTTAGAAAGAATGTGCAAACTATAGTCTCAGGAAACTGACTATAAAAGACTCTGTTTGCCAGTTTGTAAGAAAACTGGATGGGAAGCCTATCCTTAACCCATAGAGGGCGTTCAAGCCGTTTCTGGACGTAAAACCAGAGAAAGATGTGAGCCACAATCACAACTATTTGTAAATATCCTTTTACCTCTCTGTTCTTTTATTTCACTGTTATTTTACTATTTGCATTATTGTTTTTAATAATTTCGTTTACTTTTTTTTATTATTTTCTTTTTTTACTTTTGAGCCATGTGCCTTACACGTTAATTGACATAATGTCCCATACACAGCTATAACAACTGTCATCAAGGTCTTTAAATATGAATTTTTTTACTGAGCACTCACAAGTTGATTTTTAGCAGTATCTTAATGGCAGCTACTTCCAGTAAACAATTCAAGAACATTTATGTGCTTTTTGGGTTTCATTATGGCAAATATAAAGAGTTCATGAAGGCAGCCATAGATTTTGGTCTAAGAATAGCAGAGAGAAAATTACACTTGGTGTATGGAGGAGGTGACCGAGGGTTATCCAAAATAGTATCAGAAGCTGCTTTTGTCAGAGGGAGCCAAGTGTTAGGCATCATCCATTAAATCTTAAAACCTTTAGGTTGTTTGTCTCATTCACCAACTGGAGAAGAGTTAGTCATCTCAGGTATGCAGGAACGAATAACTGAAATGCTCAATCATGCCAATGCTTTTATTTTCCTTCCAGGCGATCTTACAACTCTTGAGGCACTAATAACATTAGCATCTTGGTCCCATCTGAACATTCATTAGAATCCCACTAGTTTGTTAAATGTCAATAACTTTTATGATGGCTTTCTCGCATTTCTTAACCATGCAATAAAAAATTATTTCATTCCTTCCTTAGTGAAAAAAATCTTTATTTGTGCACATAATACTAATATGCAACTTGATCTGTTACAAGCTTATCAACCAGAGCTAGATCCCAGGGCTATTGTGTTGGACTGTTCAAATAATGATGGTAACAGTAGCGGCAGTAAGAAGTACAAATTAGATTTAACTCTTCGCTTGTAAATATTTTCTTCTGTGTTACAGCACCCAGGTGATGTCTTCTAAACTCTACTTCTTTCCTTTTAAATATTGAGGACAATGTTTTGTTCTGGTTGGGGGGAGGGAATAGTTGACAATTATGGAATGTTGAACTAACCATGACTAACGTTTTGAGTAGAAGATGGTTGAATATGGAGTGTAGTGACTCTAGAAACGCATCTTCTTAGTAAAAAAACAAAAAAAATTTGTGTGTGTTTTTTTTTTCTAACCTTTCATTTTTCTCCTTTATAAATATATGTTTTCAAGTTTTTAAAGTCAAAGATGACTAAATATGGAGTATAGTAACTCTAGAAATGAATCTTCTTAAAAAAATTCATTTTTCTCTAATTTTTCTGCATGTATGTTTTCTTTTTATGTTTATAATAGGTTGGGGGGAAAAAATTCTGTTAAAAAAAAATTTGTGTGAGTTTTTGATATTGGATGATATGATAACTTTCGAATTTTAGTATTTGTATTATCTTTGGTCTTGAGTGTTGTTACACTATGTTTACTATTCTACATGTTGATGTTGGGGACAAATATGAGTTGCTTGAAAAAATGCACATGTCATAATAAATTCCAAGTGAGTTTTTGAGCCTATTAATTTTTCTTGGATAGTAACCTTTTTTGCCCATTTTTCATGTAGCTTAGCAGTTTATTATTTTATACATGATCTCTAGATTTTCTTTGAATCAACCCGTTAAAAATATATATATATATGTGTGTGTGTGTGTGTGTGTGTGTGTGTGTGTGCGTGTTACTGCATCTAAATGCCCACTTAATTAGTAGATATGGAAGATTATTTAGAGTACTAAAAGACGATGGAATGCCATTTTTGACTCATTTGAGCCTTTCTAGCCATCCCTATTATGTAATATCCTTAGTTAGCCCTTTTGAGCTTTTTATTTAAAAAAAAAACCTTTTCTTTATTAACTTATCATCCTGACCCACTCCAATTTGGAGTATTACCCGATATCATACAAGTTTCATCCATCTATTCATGTTTGAGAAAAAGGATAAAATAATTATTTTGTTCAGCGAAGTTGTGCTACATAAAAAAAATTCAAAAAAAAAGAAAAAAAAGAAAAAATGAAGAAAAAAAGATATATAATATCAATAAATAAGCAAAATGCATCTTGTAATTTTCAAAAGTTCTTGAACTTTCTCTCAAACATATATATTTTGTTCCCTATTTTTCTTTCTTTGTTAGCCATGTCCCTAGCCTACGTTACGTCCTAATCAAAGTCCTTCCTAATTTTAGGAAACTATAGTCTAAAATAAAAGCTAGTTATATGGGCAATTAAGATGTAGTGATGCATATATATAAAAAAAAAGTGAGAGAAAAAAATGAATACATTGGGTTGACTAATATTTTATTTGAGATCGTATTATTTCTAAGCTATGGGCATATTTTTTTTTATCTTGATGAGAGTGTATGATATTTCCTTATTATTTTCTCTCAATTTACCATTCATTGTAGTGACAAAATTTTATTGGGATTAATTTCTTTGTGAGAGTGTCACTATAACCGATGAGATTTTAGGATTGGATATGTTATTTTTTAAAGTGGCCTGATTACTATTGCTACAACAAAGTCTACTGGACTGATGTATATGGATGGTTGATGTGGGTGTAATATTCCTTTAGACTGAAGATAATGCTTGTACTTTTATTTGATTGTTATCATTAATCTGATTGAATAAACACGTGTGTTCTTTTTTAAAAAAAGGGTTTTTAATTTTATCTTCGTTTTATTTGCTAGGGACTCGCAATAAGCTAGTTGGGGGGTGTGTTAAGTATTAGAAAGTGTATATTTATAAAGGAGAAAATCGTCATTTTACACTTTAAGTCTCACTAACATTGCTACTTTTCTTTATTTAAGTATTTTGTTATTTAATTATATGTGTTTTATTATAATTATGTATTTTATGTATTTTAGGGACACCACAATCGTTTCACAATGAACGAGTGATCAGACAGCAAAACGGACGTCATATTTGGACTCAGGACAGTCGAAAACCTTAAGAGGAGCATTAAAAGAAAAAAGTCATTGTTCACATATATGGTAATCGCTCATTCATACGTGCAGATCTTATTTTTGATCTTATTCACGACTTAATCGTTCATATATACGGACCGATGATGTGGCAACTACCTATTACATGGCAGTATCTAATTGGACGTTGATCGATGATGTGGCATCGACCGATGATGTGTCACGATCTTATTGGGCTAAATTTCTTATGTACTGTAGATCGATGACGGGCAGCATTTCAGTGGAACAAAATTCGTGTGTATAGTACATGCGCACGCTGTTGTGCAAATTTTAATGAACTCGCAAGCGCACGAATCTATTGTAGAATAGATTAATGGTGACGAGTGTCGATCCCACGAGGAGGTTGATTTTAATTATGTGCTGAATTAATTTTCTTTTTAATGGGAACAATTAAATTATGGTAATTCTATTCTAAATTGTGAAATAAAATGGCAGGTATAATTGAAACTATAACTGTTATAATAAAGCACTTGGGTATCCGGATCCGCATCAACATGCTCCATGAGCTAAATATTCCATATTAATACCAATTAAATCATAAGGGGGGATTCCACACCTTATGAACTACTCTCCAATAAGTATGGTGCCAAGGGCTTATCGTGCCAAATAATAATAACCTTGTATTAGGGTCTTAGGTTTAACAGGAAATGGTCAGAACTAGACAAGACTATTATTATTTGTCGACGAAAAGTCAAAACAACCACAAATATTAGAGGGGAAGAGAAAGTAAATTTATCAAATTAAGCCCAT
Source organism: Aegle marmelos (assembly GCA_030449875.1). NCBI lineage: Eukaryota > Viridiplantae > Streptophyta > Magnoliopsida > Sapindales > Rutaceae > Aegle > Aegle marmelos. The sequence continues at coordinate 16,182,112 of JASUUL010000023.1, forward strand.
GGAACATGTTGAGACTTCACCTTCAACCCAAGCTCAAAAAGAAATTAGCTACTCATATTTTAACTAAGGATAAAAAGAGAATTTTATTAAAATACAAAGAAACTATAAGAAGGAGAAGGAATTTTAGAAATCTAAGCTTAGAAATGAATTCAGGGGGTGCCAAATTAGGGGGGAGAGCCCCCTTTTTATAGATACATTGAGTGAATCGTGACCACCGGATTAAAAACAATTCGGATGCTCAGGATTGTGCCACGTCATCGATCCAGCGATCAATCAGCAATCAACCGTCAACAAAGTCAACATTTTACAAGAACGCCGCTTCGAATAGTAAATAATCCCATGTAAGCGCATGTATCGTACACCCGATTTCTACTCTAATGAGATCTTCGCCACGTCATCGATCTACAGTACATAAGAAATTTAGTCCAATAAGATCATGACACATCATCGGTCAACGCCACGTCATCAGTCAATGCCACATAAGCAGTCAATCCACATAATTCGTCCAATCAGATACTGCGACGTCGTAGGTAGTTGCCACATCATCGGTCCGTATACATGAACATGAGCGATGTCGTGAAAAAGATCGCGTGAAGCGATGCACGTGCGTATGAGCGACGATCTGATGTATGTGTGAACAATGACTTTTTCTTTAATGCTCTTCTTAAGGTTTTCGACCGTCCGAGTCCAAATATGACGTCCGTTTTTTTTGTCGATCACTCGTTTATTGTGAAACGATTATGATACCCCTAAAATACATAAAATACACAATTATAATAAAATACATATAATTAAATAATAAAATACTTAAATAAATAAAAGTAGCAATGTTAGTGAGATTTAAAGTGTAAAATGATGATTTTCTCCTTTATAAATATACACTTTCTAACACTCAACACACGCATGGGATTATTTACTATTCAGACGGCGTTACTGTTTAAATGTTGACTGTTAACTGTTGGCTGTTGGCTGATGACGTGGCGCAATCCTGAGCATTCGAACTGTTTTTAATCTGATGGTCACGATCCACTCAATGTATCTATAAAAAAGGGGCTCTCCCCCCCTAATTTTATACCCCTGAATTCATTTTTAAGCTTAAATTTCTGAAATTCCTTCTCCTTCTTATTGTTTCTTTGTATTTTAATAAAATTTCATTTTTTATCCTTTGTTAAAATATGAGTGGCTAATTTTCTTTTAAGCTTGGGTTGAAGGTGAAGTCTCAACATGTTCCATGGGCTTAATTTGATAAATTTACTTTCTCTTTCCCTCTAATACTTGTGGTTGTTTTGACTTTTCGTCGACAAATAATAATAGTCTTGTCTAGATATCACCCTAGTTACACCGACACCCTAGTACAAGGTTATTATTATTTGGCACGATAAGCCTTTGGCACCATATTTATTTGAGCGTGGTTCATGAGGTGTGGAATCCCCCCTTATGATTTAATTAGCATTAATATGGAATATTTAGCCCATGGAGCATGTTGATGCAGATTCAGATACCCAAGTGATTTATTATAACATTTTCATTTTTAATTATTTATGCTATTTTAATTCACAATTTAGGATAAAGTTACCATAATTTAATTGTTCCCATTAAAAGAAAATTAATTCTGCACATAATTAAAATCAACCTCCTCGTGGGATCAACACTCATCACCATTAATCTATTCTACAATAGATTCGTGCGCTTGCGAGTTCAATAAAATTTGCACAACAATGATTCTAACTCGCACTGGGCCGACATTCCGTTGATCTCCCCTCGTCATCGATAGTACCTCTGCTTGCTATGAACTCACCAATCTGTCTTTCTTACTTTTTCGTCTACTCTCCTCATTTAATACAAAGGCTGCAACATCATCGATGACTAGACAATTCACCTGGTTGTTGCTCATTGAATTGATGATGGGTTGATCATGTGAATTTGGTAGACTTTGAAATACAAACTCCGCACGTTCATTTTCTTTTATTTTATCACCCATTATGGTCAATCACTGTTGTAGATTCTACTATTCGAAGAGTGTAGAGAGTCCTCTTCAAGAAGATTTTATTATGCAACAATTTGGCCTCGTACAGATATGTGAGAGTATCCTAAATTTCTTTTGCTATCTTTTTCTCTATCACACTATATAACACTCTATCTATAAGTGTCAAGTGTAGATCAGTAATTATGTTGTTGTCCATCTCATTTCACTTGTCATCAGTTATCTTCGTGAGCCTTTCTCTAATTGTTGTTGAACAATTATTTTTTCTCAATATAACTTTCATCTTTATTTTCCACAACGAAAAATTATTCCCATTGAACTTCTCAAATTTGTATTTTACAGCTATTACTTTTCACCACGAATTACTTTCACTAAAATCAGCTCCCATCGTTTAATGTGAATAGTAACAATATAAGTAAATAGTGTCGTGTACATAAACAGTACCCCCGATTCTAGAAAAATTCAATCAATACCTCTGATATCACTGTTAGAAAATTGATGGGTAAAGTAGGACCACAGTTAAAATAAAATTGGAAGAAAATAAAGAACAAGTCTACATAGAGAATACGAGGAATTACGATGATTAAAACAAAGTTTAAAAGGTATGAAAATGTAATATAGAAATAGATATAACATTGGAATAAAGAGCAACTGACAATAAAGCCGGCTTTCAAATTAGGTTATGTTAACATTGACTATTCGTTTTATACGAACAAGATCAAAATTCTGTCCAAAGGGGCACGAGAAATACAAAAGAATGAACTGACTGTAAAAACTACTGAAAAGAGATCGAATTCTAGACGAGCTACAATAAAGCATAAAAAATGCACCAATCTCTCAAGCCTGACGGAACTGAAGGCACCCTAAATTTATTAATTTAGCAAATGGTATTACCTTGACAAATTATGATTCAAATCCAAATGGCAGACCTGGCTGACAATAAATAGCATATTTATGTCCAGGTACACACTGAAGATTTATAAGGAAAGTTAATATGGTCTCCATACTATATAAAATAAAGTATAAACATGTTTTAGGTGGACATTAAGAACGTGTTTTAAGTGGACATTAAGACTAACTCTTTTGTTGACTGAAGAAAATAAAGACGAGTCCAGTTTGAATTGCTGCCTCTAATACCAAACGAAATCCTTAAGCTTCTCCTTAAGTTTATTTTCTTCACATCTTTTATTTTGCGGAAACCACGGGTTTATCCCAGTTAGCTTTTCCCTTCACCTTCTCTAATTTTGCAATTGCTAACTTCAATGTTTCCTCTGTGCTGCCACTCTGCCATGATGATGAGCGCTCTGCACTGTTGCAATTCAAAGAAAGCCACATCATTAATCAGAGTTACATTACTTATATTTCGGATTAGAGCATACTGCAATGTTGTCCTAAAGCAGCATTATGGAAGCCAGATGAAGGTAACATCGATTGCTGATCTTGAGATGGTGTTTACTGCAATAAGAACGCTGGTCATTTTCAACTAAATTTTTTGAACAACAGTTGCCTTCAAATATCAACTCTAGGATTATTTTTTTTAAACCTTGTCCTTCAGTGAAATATTTTCAACAACTTCAGTGGTTTTGAAATCCCAACAGCAATTATCAACCTTCCAAGATTATCTTATCTAAACCTTTCTTATTTTTTCTCTCTGGTCAAATACAGTTAGAAATTCTAGAGCTCTCCAACTTGGAATCTCTTGGTCTATCACGAAATAAATGTCATTGGAAAAATCCAAAACCAATTTGCAAATTTCAAGATGATGCAATCTGAAAACTTGAACTTCTGATTTTCAAATTCATTCCTGATAATCTAACTGTCAAAAATCTATTTCTTTGAGATTTTATCTCCCCAAGACTATTCTAGGTAATTAAATTTAAATTTTCTGCTTAATTAATGTACATGCACATTATTTTTAAAAATATTTTTTATTCAAAATTACCAATTCAAAATAAATTTTATTAAAACAAAGTTTAAAAATATTTTTGAAAATCTATAATTTGAGATTTTTAATAGATATAACATTGGAATAAATTTTAGCATATTTTCTGCTTAATTAATAAATGCATGTTATTGTTAAAAATTTTTTTTATTCAAAAATTACCAATTGTAATATTAAATTCATTTTATAAAATTATTATTTTTATCAAAATTTTTTGACAAATCTATCTTCTTTGAGATTTTTAATACAAAAGACTATGAATTGCTAGGTAATTAAATTTTATATATTTTCTGCTTAATTAATAGATCATGTTATTGTTAAATATATATTTTTTATTCAAAAATTACCAATTGTAATAAAAATTCATTATTATAAACTATTATTAAGCCTAACGGAATTTTTTGACAAATCTATCTTCTTTAAATTTTTATCTAATTTATTGCAAATGGTAATTAAATTTTACAAATTTTATGATTCAAATCCAAATAGACCTGCATGTTAATAAATATATATTTTTATTCAAAAGGTACCAATTGTAATATTAAATTTATTATTATAAACTATTATTATTTTTCTCATACTTTATAAAATTTTTTGACAAATCTATCTTCTTTGAGATTTTTATCTGGACATTAAGACTATGAATTGCTAGGTAATTAAATATAACTCTTTTTTTGACTTAATTAAATAAATGTTATTGTTAAATTTAATTTTTATTCAAAAAACCAATTGTAATATTAAATTTATTATTATAATCTTTTATTTTTTTATCACGGGTAATTTATTTTTTGACAAATCTATCTTCTTTGAGATTTTTATCTCCCCAAGATTTTGAATTGCTAGGTAATTAAATTTTATATATTTTCTGCTTAATTAATATACATGATGATTGTTAAATATATACTTTTTTATTCAAAAATTACCAATTGTAATATTAATCATTATTATAAACTATTATTATTTTTATTTCGTAATTATATTTTTTACAAATCTATCTTCAATTTTTTCTCCTAAAGACTAGCATTGCTAGGTAATTAAATTTTATATAGGTAATTAATATCGATTTATTGTTATCTTAGATATTTTTTATTCAAAAAACGCTTGTAATATTAAATTCATTATTATAAACTATTATTATTTTTATCCGTAATTAATATTTTTGACAAATCTATCTTCTTTGAGATTTTTATCTCCCCAAGACTATGAATTGCTAGGTAATTAAATTTTATATATTTTCTTAATTAATATACAGTGTTTTGTTAAATATATATTTTTTATTCAACCAATTGTTATTAAATTATTATTATAAACTATTATTATTTTTTATCTGGTCAAATTAATATTTTTTGACAAAATCTTCTTTGAGATTTTTATCTCCCAAGACTATGGAATCTCTTGGTAATTAAATAAATTTTCATTAATTAAATAAACCAATCTTGTTAAAATATATTTTTTATTCAAAATTTACCAATTGTAATATTAAATTCATTATTATAAACTATTATTATTTTTATCTACGAATTAATATTTTTTGACAAATCTATCTTCTTTGAGATTTTTATCTCCCCAAGACTATGAATTGCTAGGTAATTAAATTTTATATATTTTCTGCTTAATTAATATACATGCATGTTATTGTTAAATATATATTTTTTTATTCAAAAATTACCAATTGTAATATTAAATTCATTATTATAAACTATTATTATTTTTATCTACGTAATTAATATTTTTTTGACAAATCTATCTTCTTTGAGATTTTTATCTCCCCAAGACTATGAATTGCTAGGTAATTAAATTTTATATATTTTCTGCTTAATTAATATACATGCATGTTATTGTTAAATATATATTTTTTTATTCAAAAATTACCAATTGTAATATTAAATTCATTATTATAAACTATTATTATTTTTATCTACGTAATTAATATTTTTTGACAAATCTATCTTCTTTGAGATTTTTATCTCCCCAAGACTATGAATTGCTAGGTAATTAAATTTTATATATTTTCTGCTTAATTAATATACATGCATGTTATTGTTAAATATATATTTTTTTATTCAAAAATTACCAATTGTAATATTAAATTCATTATTATAAACTATTATTATTTTTATTATTTTTATCTACGTAATTAATATTTTTTGACAAATCTATCTTCTTTGAGATTTTTATCTCCCCAAGACTATGAATTGCTAGGTAATTAAATTTTATATATTTTCTGCTTAATTAATATACATGCATGTTATTGTTAAATATATATTTTTTTATTCAAAAATTACCAATTGTAATATTAAATTCATTATTATAAACTATTATTATTTTTATCTACGTAATTAATATTTTTTGACAAATCTATCTTCTTTGAGATTTTTATCTCCCCAAGACTATGAATTGCTAGGTAATTAAATTTTATATATTTTCTGCTTAATTAATATACATGCATGTTATTGTTAAATATATATTTTTTTATTCAAAAATTACCAATTGTAATATTAAATTCATTATTATAAACTATTATTATTTTTATCTACGTAATTAATATTTTTTTAGAAACTTCAGGAAGAATTCTACCTTCACTCAATAATCTATCCAAGCTCCTTCGTTCAAATTTTCTAGCAAATGATTTAGTGAGTGAGCTGCCTTTTTTCATTGGTAATCTTCATTCTTTGTGAGAACTAAATCTTTCAGGAAATAATTTGCCTGGTGAGTGGCCTACTTCCATTGGAAATTTTTTTCTTTGAAAGAACTTGATCTTTCATTTAATAAAATTATCGGTTAAGTTCCCATTGTCTACTGGAAATTTTAGTTCTTTGAAGAGATTTTTTTAGTGCCAAGCAGTTTTTCGGGCAAAGTTCCAAATTAAATTGGTAATTTTATCCAGCTGCTATAGTTGGACCTTGTATTTAATAAATTTTTAAGTGAGTTGCCTATTTCTTTTGGAAATCTTAGGTCATTGGAAGTATCAGTTATTGATAAGTGTAATTTTTCATGTTGAATTCTATCTTCACTGAAGAATCTTACTCCACTAAAGCCAGTTCTAATACCACTTCACTGAAATTTCACCATGTAGGACCGTTAAGGTTGCATGAACACAGTCCTAAATGCTAAAATTTTAGAGAAGTTGTATTAGAATTGGCTTTGGTGAACAATGACAACCTATTTGATAAGAGAGAAAAAAAAGTTCGAAATGTTTTAGGCTATTAAGTAAAAAATCTAGCTCTATCGTTACTCTGAGTGAATTTTTAGAAAAATGAAGAATGATGAGTTGAGTAAGATTCTTGAGTGAAAATAGAATTCAAGCTGAAAAATTACACTTACTAATAACCAATCCTTCCAATGACCTAAGATTTCCAATGGAAATAGGCAACTCACCTCAAATTTGTTAAATACAAGGTTCGACTATTGCCGCTGGGTTAAATTACCAATTTAATTTGGAACTTCGCCCAAAAACTGCTTGGCACCAGCAATGATCTCTTCAAAGAACTAAAATTTCCAATGGACCATGAAAACTCACTCGGTAATTTATTGAATGAAAGGTCAAGTTCTTCCAAAGAAAAAAGATTTCCAATGGAAGTAGGCAGCTCATCAGACAATTTTTTTCCAGAAAGATCTAATTCTTTCAAAGAACGTAGATTACCAACAGAAACAGGCAGCTCATCCAGTAAATCATTTACTAAATGGTCTAAATGAAGTAGCTTAGATATATTTCTGAGTGAAGGTAGAATTCTTCATGAAATTTGTAAAAAAATAAGAAAACATATTAATTAAGTAGAAATTTTGAAATAATAATAGTTTATAATAACGAATTTAGTATTGCAATTGGCAATTTTTGTGTAAAACATATATATACCAATAACATGCATGTGTATTAATTAAGGAGAAAATATATAAATTTAATTATCTTGCAATTCTTAGTTTTGGAGGGATAAAAATGTCAAAGAGATAGATTTTCCGAGTTATGAGATATAATTGAACCAATAGAAGCATTGCAAAATGTCAAGTGTTTTTAGATTGCTTAACCTTTGGAGTAAATTTATGAGATTGTGTTCTGAAGTTCAAGTCCATGATATTCATTTCGAGATACTTTAAGAGCACCAAGAGAGCACCAAGTTAGAAAGCTCTACAATTTCTGATGGTATTTGACTACAGAAAAAAGAATAAGAGATGTTTAAATAAGATAACCTCGAAAGGTTGATAATTTCTATTGGGATTTCAGAACCACGGAAGTTGTTGAAAGCATGATTTAAGCTACTTAAGATAGACAAGGCTGTAAAGGCTGCTGCTAGGGTCGATTGAACATTGAAAGCAGCTTTGGAGAGGTCAAGCTTGATGACACGACCAGCATTGTTGTTGCAATGAACGCCGTACCAAGAGCAGCAATCAATGTTACCTTCTTTTGGTTTGCATGATGCCGGTGGATGACATTGCAATACGTTCTAATCAGTAAAATAAGTAACGTAACTCTCATTAACGATGAGGCTTTCTTTGAATTGTAACAATTCAAAGCGCTCATCATCATGGCAGAGTGGCAGCGCAAAAGAAGCAGTGAAGTTAGCAATTGTAAAATTAAAGAAGATAAAAGAAAAAACTAACTGCATGAATATTGTGAAGAAACATATAAAGGATAAACCCATTGTTTCGTCAAAAGTAAAATTTCTTTAACTTTATTGATGTGAAGGATCTAAGGGCCTTGGTTTGCTTTTATAGGCCAGTTGCGGGAATTCAAGCATTATAGTCATTCAATTCTTTTTTATTTTCTCAAGTCAAAAAAAGTTAGTCTTAATAATATTTAATGTGACGTTGGAAACTTTTACTATTATGTCACCTCCTAAAACACGTTTTTGACAAAAGTGAGAAAACCATATAAACATATAGAGGATAACCCATGGTTCCCTCAAAATAAAATCTGTACCTTATAGATGACAAGAAATTTAAGGACCTTGATTTGCTTTTATAAGCAAATTTCAGCAATTCAAACATTATAGTCTTATTTTACTATTGTATCACCACCTAAAACACGTTTTTACTTTATTGGGAAGTGAGAGGACCATATTAGTCTTACATGACTTTCCTTATAGACCCCCTCAATGTGGACTGTGTAATGTATGATGTAGTGAGTTTTAATTTCACCGTCGCTTAGGCTTGTACCCGGACATAAATATGACATTTGGATTTGAATCATTGTTTATCATGGTAATACCATTTGCTAAATTGATAAATTTCAGGCTTGAAATTTGGTGCATTTTTTATCGTTTTTTGTAGATCGTCTAGAATTCCATTCCTTTAAGTAGTTGTTACAGTCAGTTGCTTGTTTCTCTTACCCCTTTCGACAGAATTTTGACCTTGTTCGTATAAATCAAATAGCCAAAATTAACACAACGTAATCTGAAAACCAGATTTATTGTCAGCTGCTCTTTATTCCAATGTTAATGATCGTTTGAATTTTCTCCCTTTGTGAATAAAATAAGAAATTTTGTGGCTTTATAATTTCAGTTGTCGATTTGAGACTATGCTGTCTTACTTGGTCAATCATGTTATTGTTGGATTATGTGCTCTTTAAAGTATACTGATTTATTTATTTTCTTATTAATAAATATTTGAGATATTTTTTAAAAATCTTAATTGCATGAATATTTTGAATAAGGTTTGTTTAATCAAATTATATATATTTATGTGATTATCATATAGATTCACAAAAGTCATAAATATAAATTATTTTATAATTAAATAATTAAATTTATAATTGATAAATAGAGTTAGGTACTTTATTTATGTTTAAACCGTAGTAAATTCATTAAATGATTTACCTTAATCATGTATTAATTTATTAATGTAATTTGACTATATTAAATTGAATTACATATGAGATTTAATTAACCTTAAAATGACTACTAAACTTGTTAAATCTCACAAGTATTGATTTTATTACAATCTCTATTTGAGTTAATTGTAGTTTCACATTTGCGATTGTCATTTCATTTGAGTTACCAATGGGTATGACATATATTTGTAGTCAAGATTACCTAATATCTTAGTGGAAACAATTATGAGCAGTGAGATTATATATTAACAATATAGAATGTATATAATACATCTCTTAATGGGTTTTCGATACTTAATCATAAAATTCTTTGGCCAAAGTGTGTCAACATAATTAATATATTAAAAATAATCATTAGAGAAAACCAATATGTATCAAGAAACAAGATGTAATTAAATTAATAGAACAGTTGAAATATCAATTCAATTAGCAATGTGGTACAAAGGAGTATTCAATAAAGAAATCAATATGGCATGAGTCAAGTTATTATTCGAGAACACTATCTTAGATAGCATATCATTATGAAGGTAAATTCCAATATTTTAGTGGAGTAGATTTGTAATTAAATAATTGGATTGGTTTAATTATAGATTTAATTATTGTAACTACTACTGTATGTATCCGTATGATCCTCGGGTTAGCTCATTTAATGAACTATACCACTACTGGATTAATAAATAAGATAGCTAGTTATTTATGTTAAAAGCTTGAATATATTCTTTAGTAAGAGGCTCTATTTAATATGCTTATGCGTAAGAGGTTTTGTGTTATTTTACAAAATGAACTCTTATAAGAAGAACAAATAACGTCACTTTCTCTTATTTTTAATTTAAATTAAATTTGATTTAATAGAATTAAAAAATAAATAAATAAGGAGCCTAGGTTTTCCAATAAATAAAGATATAAAAAGATTTGTTTCTCTACATTAAGAGATACAAGAGCCATAATATTTAGATTAGAGAAAACAAGAGCCAAATATTTTGATTAGAGAAAAGGGAGTTTTTCTCTCTAATTTTGAGAGAAAAAAGTTTCTCCTACTACTTATTTATAGCAGTGATAAAAGCGTAAATCAAACTTGAGTAATAACTTGAAAGATCATTGATGAATGATCGTGATCCAACAAGACTGGTGGTGATAGATCCTGACCTGAAAGTCTAAATTACTTCTATGAGAAAGTAAAAGTACGATTTCTCGATTATGGTAATTCTATGTATTGTCTGGGAAATGAGATCTTAATATTTTCGCTGCAAATAACCAACAGTTATGTCATTTCCACGACTAAACTGATTGATATTAATTGTATCATATCGACTCCATTAATCAAAACGTGTATCATCGCTTGAGATGTCTTGATTTTGACAATAAGAGTAGAAAATTAAGTGTTTGACACACCTAAATTTTCCAAATCCTTTCTCCTTCCGAATATTTGTTATTGAATGTTAGATTTTCAACTCTTGAGTCTTGTCTGACTTGTAGGAGCTGGAGAAGATGTTCAGTGCTCCCCCAACTCAGCCAAAGTATCAGCTTCGGAGAACATTATCATCCCATCCTGACACAGTCTCTCTCTCTCTCTCTCTCTCTCTCTCTGAAAGTTTTGCAGATATAAAGATGGTTTTAGTAGTTTACTTTGAGGTGAAAGCTAAACATGTCCTATATAAATGGATACTTAAGAAGTAGCTGTGTATTGCTTCTGCTACTAACAGTCTGCTTGTTGTTCTTGTGATTACTTATCTGTGATATCAGGTGCAATAGAACTTTCATGGTTACTTGTCACCATTGTCTCTTAAGACTTGTCAGAAAACACTGTAGTTGAGTTCTTACAAATGTTCACCATGGTGACCGGAAGATGTGTCGGACATTTTAGCGAACTTGACGAATTAGGACGTCTGATCAGCAGCTAAGGGGCATAGCAGACTGGTGCAACTTTTATCACACAAAATAAAACATTCAAGAGCTTCAAGAAAACCGAGAGAAATAAATTTAATTAAGACATGCAGATAACTAGAACAAAATAAAAGGAAATCTGAGTTGAATTACAATAATAACTTGTAACAAAAGAACTCTAGTTAGAAATATCTATTGTTTTCTTTTTCATATTACTAAAAAGAAGGAAAGAAATAGAGGGGGGAAAAAGAAAAAAGATTAAAACACCCAATTTGCAAAAGCAAATTGCCAGGCTACTATGCCAAAGCCTAAAAGTGCAAATACAAGCTTCCCCCTTTCCTTTTATTTAATCACTGACCACGATAATTCTTGCAAAAGGTGCTTCTGCTGCTGGATATTTCAGTTCGACTGAAACAACATTAGCTAAGAAGATCATCAAGAACAACCCGTAATCAATTCAGAAATCTGGAAGAAGAAAGGTTCGGTCACGGAAACATAAAGTCAAACGAGCAGAAAATGAGGGAAACAATATGAATGCACATGAAGGTTCACTTGTGTATGTGATTTTGTAGTTGTACTTGTGGTTTTATTACCAAAACTTATCTCATCAAGAACGCACATAAAGTCAGGCAGTTTTGACAACTGGGGTTATCGACTTGTAGTTGTACTTCATATCTTTGAGTCATTAATGGAAGGGGTTTTATGATCATATTGGCTTCATTTTCACTGCATTTTTTAAGAATAATTTTTTTCGTTTCTTTTTCTTTTGTTGGGGGCGGGGGGGGGGGGGGGCAAAAACTTAAAACTTTCAGACTTACTCCAAGATTTCAAGAACTAGGAAATTTGGGACATAAAAGTATGTCCTAAACCTGTGTCTTCTTCATGATGTTTATCAGTAGCATAGAAACTAAGGAATATATATTACAGCTAAAGAACAACCGCTAGTGGAGAAATAGCATTAACAATTTTTTTATTTGATTGTACTATATGCATAGCATGGCATAGAAAATTAGAAATATATTATTTCAGGCAGATAATCATTAAATAATCAGATATTTAGAGATAATCATTTAATAATCTTTAACTGTACCTAGTGTTGAAGGATTTTGAAGAAGAAAACACAAATTTTATTGAAGAAACCTCAAGAACATTATAAGAACAATTTAGAAGCTATGTTTTCCTTCTTATTCTTTCTTCTTCTTACACTTTGATACATACAACACAAATGGCATAGATATTTATAGCGAATGAAACACAAACATAATCATAACAATGCACATCACCTAACATGCTCCACCAAGCTTTCATCATAATACCAAACATATTCCACTAGCCTAACATGCTCTAAAGGAGCCCTTTAATGGCATCCAAAGTGTAAAGCTCAATTAGATTCTCCATGGACATCACATTGTAGGACCATGATGATAGAGCATAATGATGAAGACCATATACCACTCAACACCTCATTCCAATTATGTGTAAAACAAGCTTAATTATCTTCAACACTTAGAAGTACAATGAATGCACTGCCTTGCCTTGTGTTCGGCCGTACTACCTCAATACTTGTCATAGGGGAGGATTAATATATGTCATATGCCTAGAGGACTATAAAGAAGGGAAATGTTCTCAAATTCTTCCTGTACACACAAAAATTAAGTTTTAGCTCATCATGCTCTTTATCTCTAAGTTATGTTCTAGAATGTAAATATACATTATACGTGCCAATGTATTCTAGATCCACAACAAATGTATAGACAAGAGTAATGATAGAGTTACATACACTTTCACAAACTTATTTTGTATAAATGGATGTGTTATAATTTGATTAGTTGAATTAAACAGTACTTGGTCCATATGATTTATTTTATTATTTTTTATTTTCATCTAACCAATAAATTAATATCAAATTAATTTGTATAAGAGTTTATAGCTCTATCATCATTAGTCATATAAATCCAAATCCGATATCATTTGTCATATCTAGCCACAACTGAAAAATGTCCTGTATAATAATGTTTAATTAATTACAGTGGTAAAACCATCTTTTTGCATAAATTTACCAACGAGTAGAAAAATGGTAGATTTTAAAGTATTGTAATACTTTTTGTATTTGACTCCTTGAGGGCAGAAAATGGTAATTTTGCTTGAAAATAAATATATCAGAAGAAGCAATTAAGAGAAGAACAAGCAAGCAAGTCAACTTAGGGTGTGTTTGAGATTGAGGTTAGACAGCTGTACCTTTGAGTTACAGCAATAAAGTATTTGGTAAACACTAGTTGTTGTACCTTGAAAGTTATGTTAATATGATTTTTCACTTATATAATGAAAAATCTATTATATCTTTAATAATTTTTTCAAAATTATTATTTAAAAATTATATTTACTATATATTATTAACTTTTATTTCATAGTTATAACTTTTTTCTACAGCAGCTATAGCTTAAAAGATACAACATCTCAATCCGACACACACTCTTAAGTTGAGAAGTTTTCACCATTGTTTTAAGTTGGTGCAGTTTGAAAGAGAGACGAGTGTGCCATGGGTGGTTGGTATTCACGGTTCACAAATGGCTATGCTTCCCTTTTTGGAAAGTTTTTTGGTATATCGATCTAGAAGTAGATGGTTTTAATCTTTACTCAGTTATCCATTTCCTAACAATTTTCTTTCTCATATTATCATAGCTTTTAATTCTAGGATACTTTGATCAACACCAAGATCAAATTTTGCAAACTCAGGAACAAAAACTAAACAATTTGAAAATGAAGTAATGGGTGACACAGGAGTGTTTTCATGCTTACAAATTTTAGAAATAAGTTGTGAAAGAACATGGGAACACTTAGAAGGATTTGTCAATAAAGGAGGTAGCAGAGTCTAGAACTATTAGTTGACTTCAAAGAATAAACTGTACCAATTTACAAAAAATTACAGCATGTATAATATATGTTAAAAAGTATGTTTTTCTAGTTTTAGAAAAATTATACGGAAGTAAATTTGGACTTTTCTACAAATAAATATTCTAGAAATACTACCAAAGGTCATAGCTGTCCAGTTTCTGCACATGGCCAATATTTTTAATTAAACTAACATTATTGTGCTTTACAAACATAGTCAATCTATATATCAATGCAAAGCTTGTTGAGTCTGAACTTTGCTGTAATTTATGGCGTTCAAATTAGGGTTGAACTAGGCAAGAAATGGTTCAATGAATGCCAACTGGTTAGAGTTATTGTAGCCTCACCTAAGTGAGTTAAGAAATATGATTTTACATGTTTTACCTAAATTTTGATAGTTAATGTACGAGTACGAGTACGAGTTTGATTTGTTTTCTAAGAGTTGAAAGTAATATCTCATGCTTGGATGGATGTTTCAAGACTATATATATAAGTTTAGATAGTAAAAAGAGAGAGATGTGTGATTTGAGTTTTGTTTTCTTTAGCGAGTTCTCTTGTATTGAAAATTCAATCATTTAACTTTGTATCTTTAGAGAGGATTTATTAGAGTGGTGAGTTAGAGAGCTTTGTATCTCTTATTGTATTCTTTGGGTGGTGAATTTTCTGTATTCCTTTGTAATACTTTGAGAGTGGTGAGCTTGTGTGTGTTGTTCTGATGTGAGTGTTCTTAAAAGTTATCAATAAAATTCAGTTTTTTTTTTTTTTTTGTCTGGTGTCAATGGGGTCATCTGTTGGCACACAAATGTCAATATGCCAATATGTGTAGCTTTGGCAGGAGAACTATTCAGAAAAGACTGCCAGAAAAATCATTAAGATTGCCTTGACATATGTCAAACGAGAGCAAAGATATGCGGCAGTTGTGATTATCATTATGGCAAGACATGTAATGTTCGACAATCAAACCAGCATTAATTAACGAAATAGGATTTATATATGAGAAGTTATTACTATAAAGTGTTGTGTGTCAATTTTTTGTTAACTATTAATTTATGCTAGCTAGGTTTTCTCTCAAATTTTAAAACGAGAAAGCACAGCAAAGATTTATATATAATTCTTTTTCTTTTCCTTATTTGTGTAATTGTAAGCAAGCAACTGAGTTTAATATAAACCTAATTCAGATAACATACCATATACCGTATAACAAATTAAAATTAAAATACCATGCACATACTGTATTTCTTTTTAACAAAAAAAATCCAAACTTTCCAAGTGAGCAAGCATAGCCATTATTGAAACTATAAATCCCAACCACCCCTTGGCATATTTGTATCCTCTTAATTCATACTGCACCAAGTTGAAACAATGGAAAAAACTTCTCACCTTAAATTGGCTTGCTTGGTTATTCTCTTAATAGCTTCTTCTGGTAATATATTTTAAACTTCATTATCTCTTTACTTGTTTTATTCAATAATTTTATTCAAATTAATGCTTCCAGCTAAAATTTAACAAAATAACATCAATTTCTTTGTCTATTTATTTTGTTCTTTCGAACGGTTGAAAAACTCATCTTCAGTCCTGAGAACTCATGAAATCAAATTATTTTTATAAAATTATGTTTGCCCAGAGCTTGCCAAACTCCCGATGGAATGTGCATTTGTAATGGAGAAAGACTGCAGAACAAAAATTCTCTCTTGGTCATCACTCTAAAAAGCGATAATAAAATGTGTTTGATGAAAATATGTTGAACATCAACATACCTTAATAAAGATTTAAACCCCAAATTTGCATTAAATCTTTTGGTTTTTTGGGTTGATTTAAACATTTCACTTTTTGATTTGAGTAAAAGAGTTTGTGAGAGATATCAGATTGATTTTTAAGAGGACTGTCAAGATTTGAATAATTCTCGCAAGGAAACATTATTATAACCCATTAATTATTTTTAAAAAATAACGGTTAAGTTTATAAGTTAGTTAATTAATGGGGCAATAGTAGCAGAAACCCTACGATAATAATTGATTTTTTTTTCCCTTCAAAGGCCTTATAATATTTCTTTTAATTATTAAGAAATAATTTAGATTGATTCATCAGTATGACTACTTTCTTCTTTCTAATAATAAGAAATAAAAAGTGAGAAAAAATCATTAAAAAATTTCATGTGCTCGGAAAGAACATGTTTTTTTATAAGTTAATTAATTATTAACGCAGTAAATAGTAGAAAAAAATATGATGATAAGACATTAAATTAATTCTCTACGGAGCGAAAATGACATTCAATACCTGTTTTATTGACGTGTTGATTGAAATACAGTAACAAATATCTGGAAAGAAAAAAATTAATTAACTGAAATATCAATTGTCCAATATATGCTGGGTATTTTAAGACATGTTTTTCTAGTTCCGTGCAGAGATCTCTTGGTGAAACTCAGAAAAGCTCGAAGTACATACATAGAAACTGTTGAAGCGTCATACTGTCATTCAAATCCATAGTTAGAGTGTGTTTGTAAAGGATAGAGACTTTATGGGGCAAATTAGTAATAACAAAAAACTATAGTATTTTTTGTAATTAGGTGGAAAAGTTAGTTAGGTGTCGATGACATGGCTTACTGATTTTGCTGACCAAAAGTTGATGTTTGTATTTAGGCAAAACTTATGTTGCAGTCAGTTATAACCTACGAGATCCTTATATGTAAACCTAACTCTCGCACCGAAAGAAATTGAAATTTTTTTTTTTAATCCCGCATAAACCGGACTCTCCTGCGGCTTTGACCGTATTACAGATGTTTTTTACTATATCATATTACCCTGAGAAGTAACTACCAAACATGATACTGTAATACTACGAGTAATCCTAATAACATGTAATGAAGGTTGCCAAACATGTGCTTAATGTGTAATTTGTGCATTTGCAAGATAATGTGAAAGAATTTATGACTTTTTTTTTTTTTTCAAATGAAGTAGAAATTTCTCATGTCCATATTTGACTTGGTTATGAACAGCTTCGATGCTTTTGATCAGTCAAAATTTGTTCTAAAAATTCTTTTCCTAGTTCACGCAAATGCACTGAGTCCAGTTAACTTTTTTCTATATGCTGAAACTGAAGCAAGCCTACTGATAATAGCCACTGACATGAAAAGGAAATTTGCCGCCATATCATGAACTTATGACATATCTGCTCCTAAACATAGTATTCACTTGTAGTAAACATTTGCGCATGTAGATGTACACGTATGTGTGTCCTTGTCTACATTTTCTTATGGATCTGCCCTGTTTCTAACTATTATTTGGGTGACCGGTAAATATTCTATGAATACCTACTCATCGATGATGGTTGTCGCCAATGCGAATGCTTACTATAATATCAACATTATAATAATTATCATGTACCTACGCAAGCAAACCTTCATGTATATTTAATTCTTTAAAAAACTTGTTAAACGCATATAATCTCTATTCACCTAACAAGTTCTAATTCCAAATGCATTTTATTTGTTTTTAACTAATTTATAAGCAAAATCTCTAATCTTTTATCAGTAGTTCATGGATTATTTTCAAATTAACTTAAGATTTTAGGATTGGACAAAATAATTTTTTTTTTTAATTTTGTTATGGTGAAGTGGTTATAGAGGAATGGTTGATATTAATATCTGGGGAATGCTTTTGTGAACAGATAAACTGTATGTAGTAATTGAGTTGAAGGAAAGATACATGCTCAAGACTCTTATTTTTATTTGATAATTTTGCTGGGTAGAGTGTCAATAGTTATCATTAGTAAAATTTAATATTTATGTCGTATGAAGATACGCCGATATGCTTCATAAAATAGTTATATTGCCTAATGCATACAAGTTTGATAATCAAAATAGTAAAATAAAATCACTTTTAGTATTTTGGCACTCATATCACAAAGGTTCTTGTGAAATATCACAGCAATCAAGTGACCAATCATATTGATGAATCAACCTAAATTATTTCTTAATATTTAAATGGAATTTTATAGAATTAAAAAAAAATCCACTACTACTATTTACTCTATTAATTTAACTACGATCGGATAACTCTCTTCCAATCTCTTTTTACTCGATCAAAAACTGAAATGCAAAAGTCAACCAATATGTATATATATAATGCAAATTTTTGAATTAATAATTCTTTATTAAGACGAGTTCATATTCAACGTATTTTCATCAAATTCATATTAATTATTGTCACTTTTTGAGTGATGACCAAGAGAGAATTTTTCTGCAAACTTTCCTCCCGGGCGCTCGCATATTCCTTTCCTGTTGCAATGGCCTTTATAACCTTCACAGTCATCGTCGCAATCAGCGTCGTCTTCGCAAGCGTTGGATAAACCTAAATTAATTAAATTTGTTCTGATCTCATGAGTTCTGAGTACTAAATTAAAGATGAGCTTTTCGATTAGTTCAAAAAAACACAATAGTATATATATAGAAAAATAAATTAATATTGTTTTTGTAATTGTTAGCAAAAAGCATTTGGGATAAAATAAAATAAATAAGACAAAGAAAAGGATTTAAACAAATACCAGAAGAAGCAACTAAGATTTTTTCCATTCTTTTTTAAGTAGGTGTAATAAGAAAGAGATACAACTGTATATTCCATGAGGCTGTTGGTATTTATAGTTTTAATAATGGTTATAAATATGTAGAAATAAATGGTATGTTGTTACTCTTTAATTCGTTTTCATATCCTTGGGATCTGCATTTTCATTTTAAAGATATGCATTGATCAAATACATGGTATGTGTTATTCATATCCTTCTACCAAATATATGCGTTCAAAAATGTCAAGAGCGGCTATAATTGGAGATTTGGAGATTTTGTTGATTATTGTGATTGGCCGTAAGCAATTAATTTTATGATGCACTCCTCTTTCTTTTTTCTTTTTTCATTTTTTTTTCAAGGTAAGGAGATTGACAAAGTGTTAATTTATTTTTTAGTCCCTTACCATCTTCAATGTTCAAATAGGGATAGCGAATCAAATAAAACTATTCAAAAATCACTAGATGATACCCTTAGAGCTCAATTTAATATATACATTGATTTGTCAAAGGGTGGAGTCATTGCCACCCCTTTGAAATTCTTATCTAACCCCTTTGTTTATAAATTTATAATTTTAACCTTAATTTGAATTATTTTATACCAAAGTTAATTAAACGCACCCATCTACTTCAACAATATGATCAACAATCTAGTTTCTTGTTTATGACCCAACTATAAAATTTCAATTGCAAACCATTCATTAACTGGCATCAAATGAATTTTGCAAAAGAACAATTTTGAATAGAAATCAAAGACGATATTACCCTTATTCAAAGCCGAAAAATATGGATTTGGTGGTGTGAAATGAAATCACTTGAAAACTAAACTTAAGAAGCTCCATTGTTTTAGAATTCTACTAATCCCAAGTACTCCATCTCCATCATTGCACATCAAAGTCTTGGTGTTGAAATTACAATGTTGAATAAGTGATGCAGCAGAAATTTAATGTTTAAATTATTCTATTGTTTTTTAGAAAATACTAGAATAAAAGAAAATTCACACTGATTCAAAACAATATGGTGAATTTAGAGATTAAAACTCATTGATATCATAAAATATAGAGCATTAACTAACTTAAATACTCATATAAGGATTTAAAAACTGAAATATTATTAAACTCAAAAAAATTCTTTCTTTTAAAGGCTACAAGAGAAGGCTATTTATATTAGTAACAATTATCTTAAACCATAAAGTAAAAAAAAATAAAGTCCTAAACTAAAAAAGAAGACAAAGTCCTAAACTTAAAATAATAAGGAAACTAATCTTAATATAATATGGATTCCTAATCCGTATCATTTCTCCCAGGATAAAGAGAATTCACCCTCGAATTCAAATTGTTAGCAACATTATCTTCATCATGATCACCTTTGTAATGAATAAGTTGCTTGACATTAAATACATTTGCAATGCGGATATGACTGGAAAGCTTTAATTTGTGTGCATGAGGATTCATCTTCTCGATAATCTCAGAAGGTCTAATTTTCCTAGTAAAAAGCTTATTGTACTCAGTATCGAAGAACTTATCTTTAGTTAAGACAACCCAAACAAGATCTCCCACTTGAAAATCTAGAACTCGATGCTTTTTGTTTGCCACAATTTTATATCCTTCGATAGTCTTCTTCAAAGATTATGCGTAGCTGCATGAATCTTCTTAAGTTGCTCAATAAAGTCTTTTGCCTTACTATTTTTGTGAACTAAATCTAGAACTAAAGCCAAGTCAATTGGAGCTTATGGATTATATCCATAATTCACCTAAAAAAGGATTAAACTAGTACTATGCTTAACTGTTCAGTTATAAGCAAACTCGACTTAGTATAGCTTTTGATCCCATATCTTTAGGTTTTTGCTAACTAGACTACCTACGTAAATGGTTTCCTAAAACATTTGGCAACTTTAGTTTGACTATTTATTTGTGGATGGTAAGCATTTTCAAAATTGAGGTATAATGTCCTCCAAAATGGCTAAGAAATCATGTATCCTAATCATATACTATAAAACTTGGTAAACCATGCAATCAATGAACTTCTTTTAAGAATAAACGAGCAACAGTCAAGGTATTTATAGTCTTCTTGTAGGCAATAAAGTAAGTCATTTTTTAGAACCAATCTACAACAATAAATATTAACTTCATACCCATCTAAATGCGGGATAATTCCAAAATAAAATCCATGCTAATATCAGTCCAAGGTTGTATTGGAATTGACAGTGGCATATAATCTAGCATTAGTCGCGGTGCCCTTGGAAATCTGACAAATGCAACAAGTTTCAACATAGTGATTGACATCACGCTTTATGATAAACCAAAAATAAGTTTCAGCTATTAGAGCTAGAGTTTTGTCATGACCCTATGCCCTTTGTTATGTAACTTTGCAATAATCTTCAATCTCAAGATAGAGTCAGGGACATATAATTGATTACCTTTGAAAATGAATATGTCATGTAAATGATAGTATGAGTGAAAACATGTAGCAACGTCTTTTACTATAGGAGCAAAGAAAGGATCGGAAGCATATAACTTAAAAAATATGTCAAATTCGAGGACTTAATTATACATATGTGTTAACAAAAAAAGATCATTGACTAAGTGCATCTACTACCCTGTTAGATTCGCTAGAAGTATGCTTTCCTACGAAAGTAAACTGTTGAAGGAATGTTATTCATATGGCATGTCGGTCAGAAAGTTTATCTTGAATATTAAGATATTTCAATGCAGTATGGTCAATGTATAAAATAAATCTCTATGAATTGGATAATGACACCAATGTTTCAATGCCTAAACCACTGCGTAAAACTGTACATCATAAGTGTTGTAGTGTGCCTTTACTCTATTCAACTTCTCGTTAAAATAATCTATAAGCTTACCTGTTGGCTAAGAATGGCTCTAATGCCTACCTTGGAAGCATCACAATGCACTTCAAAAGTAAGTGAAAAATTTGGTAGGGCAAGTATTAGGGTATTAATCGACTTTTCTTTGATAATATCAAATGCCTTAGTAACTGTTTTTGTCCATAAGAATTGTTCTCTTTTTATGCAATCCGTGATTGATGCCATGACAGTACTAAAATAAGGAGTGAATCACTTGTAAAAAGAGGCCAATCCATGGAAACGTCTCGTGGTAGACAAAGTAGATGGTTGTGGCTAATCTTAAATAGCATTTGATTTCGATTGATCAACAGATATATCATACTTTAATACAACATATTCCAAAAATAATACCTTTTCTATCAAGAAAATACACTTATTTACTACTGTGTATAAACCTGCTACTCTTAAAGTTAAAAGTACCTTCTCCTAAATGTAGTAGATGTAACTTGCCGCTGGTGCTATATATAATTAATACACTAAAATAATACCCTTATTTTCTCATTTATTTCGTAAAATAGATCCTGACCTGAAAGTCTAAATTACTTCTATGAGAAAGTAAAAGTACGATTTCTCGATTATGGTAATTCTATGTATTGTCTGGGAAATGAGATCTTAATATTTTCGCTGCAAATAACCAACAGTTATGTCATTTCCACGACTAAACTGATTGATATTAATTGTATCATATCGACTCCATTAATCAAAACGTGTATCATCGCTTGAGATGTCTTGATTTTGACAATAAGAGTAGAAAATTAAGTGTTTGACACACCTAAATTTTCCAAATCCTTTCTCCTTCCGAATATTTGTTATTGAATGTTAGATTTTCAACTCTTGAGTCTTGTCTGACTTGTAGGAGCTGGAGAAGATGTTCAGTGCTCCCCCAACTCAGCCAAAGTATCAGCTTCGGAGAACATTATCATCCCATCCTGACACAGTCTCTCTCTCTCTCTCTCTCTCTCTCTCTGAAAGTTTTGCAGATATAAAGATGGTTTTAGTAGTTTACTTTGAGGTGAAAGCTAAACATGTCCTATATAAATGGATACTTAAGAAGTAGCTGTGTATTGCTTCTGCTACTAACAGTCTGCTTGTTGTTCTTGTGATTACTTATCTGTGATATCAGGTGCAATAGAACTTTCATGGTTACTTGTCACCATTGTCTCTTAAGACTTGTCAGAAAACACTGTAGTTGAGTTCTTACAAATGTTCACCATGGTGACCGGAAGATGTGTCGGACATTTTAGCGAACTTGACGAATTAGGACGTCTGATCAGCAGCTAAGGGGCATAGCAGACTGGTGCAACTTTTATCACACAAAATAAAACATTCAAGAGCTTCAAGAAAACCGAGAGAAATAAATTTAATTAAGACATGCAGATAACTAGAACAAAATAAAAGGAAATCTGAGTTGAATTACAATAATAACTTGTAACAAAAGAACTCTAGTTAGAAATATCTATTGTTTTCTTTTTCATATTACTAAAAAGAAGGAAAGAAATAGAGGGGGGAAAAAGAAAAAAGATTAAAACACCCAATTTGCAAAAGCAAATTGCCAGGCTACTATGCCAAAGCCTAAAAGTGCAAATACAAGCTTCCCCCTTTCCTTTTATTTAATCACTGACCACGATAATTCTTGCAAAAGGTGCTTCTGCTGCTGGATATTTCAGTTCGACTGAAAACATTAGCTAAGAAGATCATCAAGAACAACCCGTAATCAATTCAGAAATCTGGAAGAAGAAAGGTTCGGTCACGGAAACATAAAGTCAAACGAGCAGAAAATGAGGGAAACAATATGAATGCACATGAAGGTTCACTTGTGTATGTGATTTTGTAGTTGTACTTGTGGTTTTATTACCAAAACTTATCTCATCAAGAACGCACATAAAGTCAGGCAGTTTTGACAACTGGGGTTATCGACTTGTAGTTGTACTTCATATCTTTGAGTCATTAATGGAAGGGGTTTTATGATCATATTGGCTTCATTTTCACTGCATTTTTTAAGAATAATTTTTTTCGTTTCTTTTTCTTTTGTTGGGGGGGGGGGCAAAAACTTAAAACTTTCAGACTTACTCCAAGATTTCAAGAACTAGGAAATTTGGGACATAAAAGTATGTCCTAAACCTGTGTCTTCTTCATGATGTTTATCAGTAGCATAGAAACTAAGGAATATATATTACAGCTAAAGAACAACCGCTAGTGGAGAAATAGCATTAACAATTTTTTTATTTGATTGTACTATATGCATAGCATGGCATAGAAAATTAGAAATATATTATTTCAGGCAGATAATCATTAAATAATCAGATATTTAGAGATAATCATTTAATAATCTTTAACTGTACCTAGTGTTGAAGGATTTTGAAGAAGAAAACACAAATTTTATTGAAGAAACCTCAAGAACATTATAAGAACAATTTAGAAGCTATGTTTTCCTTCTTATTCTTTCTTCTTCTTACACTTTGATACATACAACACAAATGGCATAGATATTTATAGCGAATGAAACACAAACATAATCATAACAATGCACATCACCTAACATGCTCCACCAAGCTTTCATCATAATACCAAACATATTCCACTAGCCTAACATGCTCTAAAGGAGCCCTTTAATGGCATCCAAAGTGTAAGCTCAATTAGATTCTCCATGGACATCACATTGTAGGACCATGATGATAGAGCATAATGATGAAGACCATATACCACTCAACACCTCATTCCAATTATGTGTAAAACAAGCTTAATTATCTTCAACACTTAGAAGTACAATGAATGCACTGCCTTGCCTTGTGTTCGGCCGTACTACCTCAATACTTGTCATAGGGGAGGATTAATATATGTCATATGCCTAGAGGACTATAAAGAAGGGAAATGTTCTCAAATTCTTCCTGTACACACAAAAATTAAGTTTTAGCTCATCATGCTCTTTATCTCTAAGTTATGTTCTAGAATGTAAATATACATTATACGTGCCAATGTATTCTAGATCCACAACAAATGTATAGACAAGAGTAATGATAGAGTTACATACACTTTCACAAACTTATTTTGTATAAATGGATGTGTTATAATTTGATTAGTTGAATTAAAAAAGTACTTGGTCCATATGATTTATTTTATTATTTTTTATTTTCATCTAACCAATAAATTAATATCAAATTAATTTGTATAAGAGTTTATAGCTCTATCATCATTAGTCATATAAATCCAAATCCGATATCATTTGTCATATCTAGCCACAACTGAAAAATGTCCTGTATAATAATGTTTAATTAATTACAGTGGTAAAACCATCTTTTTGCATAAATTTACCAACGAGTAGAAAAATGGTAGATTTTAAAGTATTGTAATACTTTTTGTATTTGACTCCTTGAGGGCAGAAAATGGTAATTTTGCTTGAAAATAAATATATCAGAAGAAGCAATTAAGAGAAGAACAAGCAAGCAAGTCAACTTAGGGTGTGTTTGAGATTGAGGTTAGGCAATTTGTACCTTTGAGTTACAGCAATAAAGTATTTGGT
Source organism: Aegle marmelos (assembly GCA_030449875.1). NCBI lineage: Eukaryota > Viridiplantae > Streptophyta > Magnoliopsida > Sapindales > Rutaceae > Aegle > Aegle marmelos. The sequence goes on from JASUUL010000023.1 coordinate 16,207,585, forward strand.
AAACACTAGTTGTTGTACCTTGAAAGTTATGTTAATATGATTTTTCACTTATATAATGAAAAATCTATTATATCTTTAATAATTTTTTCAAAATTATTATTTAAAAATTATATTTACTATATATTATTAACTTTTATTTCATAGTTATAACTTTTTTCTACAGCAGCTATAGCTTAAAAGATACAACATCTCAATCCGACACACACTCTTAAGTTGAGAAGTTTTCACCATTGTTTTAAGTTGGTGCAGTTTGAAAGAGAGACGAGTGTGCCATGGGTGGTTGGTATTCACGGTTCACAAATGGCTATGCTTCCCTTTTTGGAAAGTTTTTTGGTATATCGATCTAGAAGTAGATGGTTTTAATCTTTACTCAGTTATCCATTTCCTAACAATTTTCTTTCTCATATTATCATAGCTTTTAATTCTAGGATACTTTGATCAACACCAAGATCAAATTTTGCAAACTCAGGAACAAAAACTAAACAATTTGAAAATGAAGTAATGGGTGACACAGGAGTGTTTTCATGCTTACAAATTTTAGAAATAAGTTGTGAAAGAACATGGGAACACTTAGAAGGATTTGTCAATAAAGGAGGTAGCAGAGTCTAGAACTATTAGTTGACTTCAAAGAATAAACTGTACCAATTTACAAAAAATTACAGCATGTATAATATATGTTAAAAAGTATGTTTTTCTAGTTTTAGAAAAATTATACGGAAGTAAATTTGGACTTTTCTACAAATAAATATTCTAGAAATACTACCAAAAGGTCATAGCTGTCCAGTTTCTGCACATGGCCAATATTTTTAATTAAACTAACATTATTGTGCTTTACAAACATAGTCAATCTATATATCAATGCAAAGCTTGTTGAGTCTGAACTTTGCTGTAATTTATGGCGTTCAAATTAGGGTTGAACTAGGCAAGAAATGGTTCAATGAATGCCAACTGGTTAGAGTTATTGTAGCCTCACCTAAGTGAGTTAAGAAATATGATTTTACATGTTTTACCTAAATTTTGATAGTTAATGTACGAGTACGAGTACGAGTTTGATTTGTTTTCTAAGAGTTGAAAGTAATATCTCATGCTTGGATGGATGTTTCAAGACTATATATATAAGTTTAGATAGTAAAAAGAGAGAGATGTGTGATTTGAGTTTTGTTTTCTTTAGCGAGTTCTCTTGTATTGAAAATTCAATCATTTAACTTTGTATCTTTAGAGAGGATTTATTAGAGTGGTGAGTTAGAGAGCTTTGTATCTCTTATTGTATTCTTTGGGTGGTGAATTTTCTGTATTCCTTTGTAATACTTTGAGAGTGGTGAGCTTGTGTGTGTTGTTCTGATGTGAGTGTTCTTAAAAGTTATCAATAAAATTCAGTTTTTTTTTTTTTTTTGTCTGGTGTCAATGGGGTCATCTGTTGGCACACAAATGTCAATATGCCAATATGTGTAGCTTTGGCAGGAGAACTATTCAGAAAAGACTGCCAGAAAAATCATTAAGATTGCCTTGACATATGTCAAACGAGAGCAAAGATATGCGGCAGTTGTGATTATCATTATGGCAAGACATGTAATGTTCGACAATCAAACCAGCATTAATTAACGAAATAGGATTTATATATGAGAAGTTATTACTATAAAGTGTTGTGTGTCAATTTTTTGTTAACTATTAATTTATGCTAGCTAGGTTTTCTCTCAAATTTTAAAACGAGAAAGCACAGCAAAGATTTATATATAATTCTTTTTCTTTTCCTTATTTGTGTAATTGTAAGCAAGCAACTGAGTTTAATATAAACCTAATTCAGATAACATACCATATACCGTATAACAAATTAAAATTAAAATACCATGCACATACTGTATTTCTTTTTAACAAAAAAAATCCAAACTTTCCAAGTGAGCAAGCATAGCCATTATTGAAACTATAAATCCCAACCACCCCTTGGCATATTTGTATCCTCTTAATTCATACTGCACCAAGTTGAAACAATGGAAAAAACTTCTCACCTTAAATTGGCTTGCTTGGTTATTCTCTTAATAGCTTCTTCTGGTAATATATTTTAAACTTCATTATCTCTTTACTTGTTTTATTCAATAATTTTATTCAAATTAATGCTTCCAGCTAAAATTTAACAAAATAACATCAATTTCTTTGTCTATTTATTTTGTTCTTTCGAACGGTTGAAAAACTCATCTTCAGTCCTGAGAACTCATGAAATCAAATTATTTTTATAAAATTATGTTTGCCCAGAGCTTGCCAAACTCCCGATGGAATGTGCATTTGTAATGGAGAAAGACTGCAGAACAAAAATTCTCTCTTGGTCATCACTCTAAAAAGCGATAATAAAATGTGTTTGATGAAAATATGTTGAACATCAACATACCTTAATAAAGATTTAAACCCCAAATTTGCATTAAATCTTTTGGTTTTTTGGGTTGATTTAAACATTTCACTTTTTGATTTGAGTAAAAGAGTTTGTGAGAGATATCAGATTGCTTTTTAAGAGGACTGTCAAGATTTGAATAATTCTCGCAAGGAAACATTATTATAACCCATTAATTATTTTTAAAAAATAACGGTTAAGTTTATAAGTTAGTTAATTAATGGGGCAATAGTAGCAGAAACCCTACGATAATAATTGATTTTTTATCCCTTCAAAGGCCTTATAATATTTCTTTTAATTATTAAGAAATAATTTAGATTGATTCATCAGTATGACTACTTTCTTCTTTCTAATAATAAGAAATAAAAAGTGAGAAAAAATCATTAAAAAATTTCATGTGCTCGGGAAGAACATGTTTTTTTATAAGTTAATTAATTATTAACGCAGTAAATAGTAGAAAAAAATATGATGATAAGACATTAAATTAATTCTCTACGGAGCGAAAATGACATTCAATACCTGTTTTATTGACGTGTTGATTGAAATACAGTAACAAATATCTGGAAAGAAAAAAATTAATTAACTGAAATATCAATTGTCCAATATATGCTGGGTATTTTAAGACATGTTTTTCTAGTTCCGTGCAGAGATCTCTTGGTGAAACTCAGAAAAGCTCGAAGTACATACATAGAAACTGTTGAAGCGTCATACTGTCATTCAAATCCATAGTTAGAGTGTGTTTGTAAAGGATAGAGACTTTATGGGGCAAATTAGTAATAACAAAAAACTATAGTATTTTTTGTAATTAGGTGGAAAAGTTAGTTAGGTGTCGATGACATGGCTTACTGATTTTGCTGACCAAAAGTTGATGTTTGTATTTAGGCAAAACTTATGTTGCAGTCAGTTATAACCTACGAGATCCTTATATGTAAACCTAACTCTCGCACCGAAAGAAATTGAAATTTTTTTTTTTAATCCCGCATAAACCGGACTCTCCTGCGGCTTTGACCGTATTACAGATGTTTTTTACTATATCATATTACCCTGAGAAGTAACTACCAAACATGATACTGTAATACTACGAGTAATCCTAATAACATGTAATGAAGGTTGCCAAACATGTGCTTAATGTGTAATTTGTGCATTTGCAAGATAATGTGAAAGAATTTATGACTTTTTTTTTTTTTCAAATGAAGTAGAAATTTCTCATGTCCATATTTGACTTGGTTATGAACAGCTTCGATGCTTTTGATCAGTCAAAATTTGTTCTAAAAATTCTTTTCCTAGTTCACGCAAATGCACTGAGTCCAGTTAACTTTTTTCTATATGCTGAAACTGAAGCAAGCCTACTGATAATAGCCACTGACATGAAAAGGAAATTTGCCGCCATATCATGAACTTATGACATATCTGCTCCTAAACATAGTATTCACTTGTAGTAAACATTTGCGCATGTAGATGTACACGTATGTGTGTCCTTGTCTACATTTTCTTATGGATCTGCCCTGTTTCTAACTATTATTTGGGTGACCGGTAAATATTCTATGAATACCTACTCATCGATGATGGTTGTCGCCAATGCGAATGCTTACTATAATATCAACATTATAATAATTATCATGTACCTACGCAAGCAAACCTTCATGTATATTTAATTCTTTTAAAAACTTGTTAAACGCATATAATCTCTATTCACCTAACAAGTTCTAATTCCAAATGCATTTTATTTGTTTTTAACTAATTTATAAGCAAAATCTCTAATCTTTTATCAGTAGTTCATGGATTATTTTCAAATTAACTTAAGATTTTAGGATTGGACAAAATAATTTTTTTTTTTAATTTTGTTATGGTGAAGTGGTTATAGAGGAATGGTTGATATTAATATCTGGGGAATGCTTTTGTGAACAGATAAACTGTATGTAGTAATTGAGTTGAAGGAAAGATACATGCTCAAGACTCTTATTTTTATTTGATAATTTTGCTGGGTAGAGTGTCAATAGTTATCATTAGTAAAATTTAATATTTATGTCGTATGAAGATACGCCGATATGCTTCATAAAATAGTTATATTGCCTAATGCATACAAGTTTGATAATCAAAATAGTAAAATAAAATCACTTTTAGTATTTTGGCACTCATATCACAAAGGTTCTTGTGAAATATCACAGCAATCAAGTGACCAATCATATTGATGAATCAACCTAAATTATTTCTTAATATTTAAATGGAATTTTATAGAATTAAAAAAAAATCCACTACTACTATTTACTCTATTAATTTAACTACGATCGGATAACTCTCTTCCAATCTCTTTTTACTCGATCAAAAACTGAAATGCAAAAGTCAACCAATATGTATATATATAATGCAAATTTTTGAATTAATAATTCTTTATTAAGACGAGTTCATATTCAACGTATTTTCATCAAATTCATATTAATTATTGTCACTTTTTGAGTGATGACCAAGAGAGAATTTTTCTGCAAACTTTCCTCCCGGGCGCTCGCATATTCCTTTCCTGTTGCAATGGCCTTTATAACCTTCACAGTCATCGTCGCAATCAGCGTCGTCTTCGCAAGCGTTGGATAAACCTAAATTAATTAAATTTGTTCTGATCTCATGAGTTCTGAGTACTAAATTAAAGATGAGCTTTTCGATTAGTTCAAAAAAACACAATAGTATATATATAGAAAAATAAATTAATATTGTTTTTGTAATTGTTAGCAAAAAGCATTTGGGATAAAATAAAATAAATAAGACAAAGAAAAGGATTTAAACAAATACCAGAAGAAGCAACTAAGATTTTTTCCATTCTTTTTTAAGTAGGTGTAATAAGAAAGAGATACAACTGTATATTCCATGAGGCTGTTGGTATTTATAGTTTTAATAATGGTTATAAATATGTAGAAATAAATGGTATGTTGTTACTCTTTAATTCGTTTTCATATCCTTGGGATCTGCATTTTCATTTTAAAGATATGCATTGATCAAATACATGGTATGTGTTATTCATATCCTTCTACCAAATATATGCGTTCAAAAATGTCAAGAGCGGCTATAATTGGAGATTTGGAGATTTTGTTGATTATTGTGATTGGCCGTAAGCAATTAATTTTATGATGCACTCCTCTTTCTTTTTTCTTTTTTCATTTTTTTTTCAAGGTAAGGAGATTGACAAAGTGTTAATTTATTTTTTAGTCCCTTACCATCTTCAATGTTCAAATAGGGATAGCGAATCAAATAAAACTATTCAAAAATCACTAGATGATACCCTTAGAGCTCAATTTAATATATACATTGATTTGTCAAAGGGTGGAGTCATTGCCACCCCTTTGAAATTCTTATCTAACCCCTTTGTTTATAAATTTATAATTTTAACCTTAATTTGAATTATTTTATACCAAAGTTAATTAAACGCACCCATCTACTTCAACAATATGATCAACAATCTAGTTTCTTGTTTATGACCCAAATATAAAATTTCAATTGCAAACCATTCATTAACTGGCATCAAATGAATTTTGCAAAAGAACAATTTTGAATAGAAATCAAAGACGATATTACCCTTATTCAAAGTAGAAAAATATGGATTTGGTGGTGTGAAATGAAATCACTTGAAAACTAAACTTAAGAAGCTCCATTGTTTTAGAATTCTACTAATCCCAAGTACTCCATCTCCATCATTGCACATCAAAGTCTTGGTGTTGAAATTACAATGTTGAATAAGTGATGCAGCAGAAATTTAATGTTTAAATTATTCTATTGTTTTTTAGAAAATACTAGAATAAAAGAAAATTCACACTGATTCAAAACAATATGGTGAATTTAGAGATTAAAACTCATTGATATCATAAAATATAGAGCATTAACTAACTTAAATACTCATATAAGGATTTAAAAACTGAAATATTATTAAACTCAAAAAAATTCTTTCTTTTAAAGGCTACAAGAGAAGGCTATTTATATTAGTAACAATTATCTTAAACCATAAAGTAAAAAAAAATAAAGTCCTAAACTAAAAAAGAAGACAAAGTCCTAAACTTAAAATAATAAGGAAACTAATCTTAATATAATATGGATTCCTAATCCGTATCATTTCTCCCAGGATAAAGAGAATTCACCCTCGAATTCAAATTGTTAGCAACATTATCTTCATCATGATCACCTTTGTAATGAATAAGTTGCTTGACATTAAATACATTTGCAATGCGGATATGACTGGAAAGCTTTAATTTGTGTGCATGAGGATTCATCTTCTCGATAATCTCAGAAGGTCTAATTTTCCTAGTAAAAAGCTTATTGTACTCAGTATCGAAGAACTTATCTTTAGTTAAGACAACCCAAACAAGATCTCCCACTTGAAAATCTAGAACTCGATGCTTTTTGTTTGCCACAATTTTATATCCTTCGATAGTCTTCTTCAAAGATTATGCGTAGCTGCATGAATCTTCTTAAGTTGCTCAATAAAGTCTTTTGCCTTACTATTTTTGTGAACTAAATCTAGAACTAAAGCCAAGTCAATTGGAGCTTATGGATTATATCCATAATTCACCTAAAAAAGGATTAAACTAGTACTATGCTTAACTGTTCAGTTATAAGCAAACTCGACTTAGTATAGCTTTTGATCCCATATCTTTAGGTTTTTGCTAACTAGACTACCTACGTAAATGGTTTCCTAAAACATTTGGCAACTTTAGTTTGACTATTTATTTGTGGATGGTAAGCATTTTCAAAATTGAGGTATAATGTCCTCCAAAATGGCTAAGAAATCATGTATCCTAATCATATACTATAAAACTTGGTAAACCATGCAATCAATGAACTTCTTTTAAGAATAAACGAGCAACAGTCAAGGTATTTATAGTCTTCTTGTAGGCAATAAAGTAAGTCATTTTTTAGAACCAATCTACAACAATAAATATTAACTTCATACCCATCTAAATGCAGGATAATTCCAAAATAAAATCCATGCTAATATCAGTCCAAGGTTGTATTGGAATTGACAGTGGCATATAATCTAGCATTAGTCGCGGTGCCCTTGGAAATCTGACAAATGCAACAAGTTTCAACATAGTGATTGACATCACGCTTTATGATAAACCAAAAATAAGTTTCAGCTATTAGAGCTAGAGTTTTGTCATGACCCTATGCCCTTTGTTATGTAACTTTGCAATAATCTTCAATCTCAAGATAGAGTCAGGGACATATAATTGATTACCTTTGAAAATGAATATGTCATGTAAATGATAGTATGAGTGAAAACATGTAGCAACGTCTTTTACTATAGGAGCAAAGAAAGGATCGGAAGCATATAACTTAAAAAATATGTCAAATTCGAGGACTTAATTATACATATGTGTTAACAAAAAAAGATCATTGACTAAGTGCATCTACTACCCTGTTAGATTCGCTAGAAGTATGCTTTCCTACGAAAGTAAACTGTTGAAGGAATGTTATTCATATGGCATGTCGGTCAGAAAGTTTATCTTGAATATTAAGATATTTCAATGCAGTATGGTCAATGTATAAAATAAATCTCTATGAATTGGATAATGACACCAATGTTTCAATGCCTAAACCCTGCGTAAAACTGTACATCATAAGTGTTGTAGTGTGCCTTTACTCTATTCAACTTCTCGTTAAAATAATCTATAAGCTTACCTGTTGGCTAAGAATGGCTCTAATGCCTACCTTGGAAGCATCACAATGCACTTCAAAAGTAAGTGAAAAATTTGGTAGGGCAAGTATTAGGGTATTAATCGACTTTTCTTTGATAATATCAAATGCCTTAGTAACTGTTTTTGTCCATAAGAATTGTTCTCTTTTTATGCAATCCGTGATTGATGCCATGACAGTACTAAAATAAGGAGTGAATCACTTGTAAAAAGAGGCCAATCCATGGAAACGTCTCGTGGTAGACAAAGTAGATGGTTGTGGCTAATCTTAAATAGCATTTGATTTCGATTGATCAACAGATATATCATACTTTAATACAACATATTCCAAAAATAATACCTTTTCTATCAAGAAAATACACTTATTTACTACTGTGTATAAACCTGCTACTCTTAAAGTTAAAAGTACCTTCTCCTAAATGTAGTAGATGTAACTTGCCGCTGGTGCTATATATAATTAATACACTAAAATAATACCCTTATTTTCTCATTTATTTCGTAAAATATCAAAAATTAGCTAATTCAAATGCTCACACAAAGATTTAAAAACTAAAAAAAATCATGCTTTAAGAGTTATAGGAGAGGACTATTTATATTAGTAATAATTATCCTAAACCATAAAGTAAAAAGAAAATAAAGTCCTAAACTAGAAGAAAAACAAAGTTCTAAACTTAAAATGATAAGGAAACTAATCTTAGCATAATATGGATTCATAATCTACATCAATAAGTATAAATCAACATGATGTTAAATAAGCACATGCATTATAATGTCATTAAACTTGAAGAGTTTCATAGAGAAAGAGAGAGATAAGGCTTATTGCGATTTTATTGAGAAAAATAATTGAAAAGTTATTTATAGAATTGGATAGAGGTTATTTTTAAAAGTGGTTTTATGAGGATAGAGTGAGTTTGTAAATGATAGAGACTTTTTTAGAAAGATTGGTACTTACAAAAAACTACAAAATTTTTTGTAATTAGGTGGGAAGGCCAATTAAGAGTCGATGACACAACTAACTAATTCTATTGACCAAAAGTTGAGGATTATAAAACAGACTCTCACACATAAAGAAATTCATATTTTTTTCTCTAAAAACAAAACTAATCCCGCATAAACTCGAATCTAACACGGGTTTAGTTTATATGGGTTTGACCGCATTACAATTTTTTGCTTTTGCTATATTATAATAAAAATAAAGAGTAATTACCAAACACGATATTGTAATATTTTAATATCATGAAGAGTCCTAATACTATGTAATACAAGTTGCCAAACAAGTCCTTAATGTACAATTTGTGCATTTGCAAGATAATATGGAAGAATTTATGACTTTTTTTTTCAAATGAAGTAGAAATTTCTCAAATCTATATTTGACTTGGTTATGAACAGCTTCAATGCTTTTGTCAATCAAAACTTATTCTAAAGAATCTTTTCTTAATTACAGATGCACTAAGTCTAGTTAACTTTTTTCAATATGCTAAAATCGAAGGCAAGCCTACTAATAATAGCCACTTACATGAAAAGGAAATTTGCTACCATATGATGAACTTATGACATATCTGCTCCTAAACATAGTATTCACTTGTAGTATACATTTGTGTATGCCAATGTACACATATGTATGTCCTTGTCTATATTTTCTTATAGATCTGCCCTGTTTTTAATTATTATTTATGTAATGCGCACATTTTCATTTTTTAATTTTGTTTTATTAGAATTTATAAATGGCATTATTGTCCTTATAAATAGGGCTATTCATGGGGTAATTTTTAGAAAATGGGATATTTTTTAAAATTTATTAGGGTTTCTTAACTCTCTATAAATACATATTTTTTTCTCTTCCATAACCTTAAGTCTACAATGTTTATTTCTTTTCTCTACTGCTCATTATGCTCTTATGCAAACCCTAATATTCAAACCCTTGTTTAAAGAGAGAATTAAAGTAATTTTATAAGTTTACTCTCTTTATTCTCCATAATCTTCCCTATCACTCTAATTAGAGTTTTGAATTGGTATGATTATAGATTGTTGCAAATCATAATGTATGATTTAGGATGTGTTTAGGTTCTATTTAGAGTTTTAATTTATTGTTGGGTCTTGTTAATCAATCCTTATTACTTTTGACACAATGGATAACTTTGGGCAATATGAGTATCTCAAATTTTAAACACTCATTTTCTAAACGATTTTATAAGAAATTGACCTTTCTAGAAACTAGACATGTAAGGCTTAATGAAAAAAAATTCATGAAGTTTGACTTTGTTTTCAATTTTATATATATGTTTGAAATAGACATTGCTATACTGAAAAATTGAGATTTCAAGAGAACAATTAGATTCACAAAATTATATGCACCACTAAACAAGTTCAAAAAATTCCAAAATTTTAAACAGAGATGTCTAGTATTCCTTGTTTTAATTTTATAATTTTCTAATTTATTTTTTATTTTGAAAAAATGTTGGAATCTGTTCTGTTAGGTGAGGGTACTATAAAACCATTTCAAATTTGTCAAAAAAACAAAAAGTTTTAAAAATTTTTTTGGTATTAGATCTTTTTAAAAATTTTATATGAGATACTCATAGATATTCAGAATAGTTCTGTAAAATATTATGTCATTCCAACTTTTAGATTAAGAGTTAAAATTTTAAGAATCAAACTAGTATAGGTATGAAAAGAAATCATATTTATAAAATAGCTATTGATAGTTGTATCCTGTATTTCATTTAAGGTGTTAGAGGTGTTTGAGGCTCTTAGAGACTTATAAGTGTATTAGACTAATTCAGAGAATCGAAGTAAGTAACTTTATTCTCGATGTACTGGAAAAGCATGATTATTTTGATATTACTATAAGTAAATGTGTTTTATAATTTTTCCAAAACTATTGTTTTTTATAACAAAATTAGTTTGTGTAAATTTTCTAAAATCTAAAAATTATGTTATTTTTATGTTTTAGAATAATATTAAACAATTTAAAAGTATAAATTATTTTGTTATAAAATTAACTTTTATGAATTTGTTTATAAAATACAAGAATGGAATTTATTTGCAAACCTAAATTATTATTGTCGATATTTATGAATTTGACATAAATGTTTTCTGCCTATATATAATTTCAATTATTTGTAATTATTAGGAAGCCACGTCTTAAGGGCAGATGTGCTGCAAAGTGGCACACACAATGCAAAGTACCACGTATAAGTCATTACATATAAAAATCTGATTTGAATATTTTGGCTTATTGTCCTTAGTTATTATAATTCTGATTCTAATCGTATCATACAATACAATACATATATGTTCTTGACCAGCACTGGGTTTATGTTTTAAGTGTGCACAAGATGTTCTAATTCTGATTCTACTTTAGTCGAATCACCCAGATTATAGGTGACACTATGTGACATGAGCTAACCTTTTATTATTTGTGTATAAGTTATATGATTTGATTTCATGATTTATGTGCTTTTGATATTATGAAATTATTATGAAGTAATTATTGTAAATGTCGTTTTAAGAAAAATTATGAATTATATTACATGTTTTACTAAAATAGAAGACTTGTAATATTTTTAGTAATGATAGGCATAGTGTGTTAGGAATGGTTTCACTTACCGAGTTGACGGCTCACTTCTCCTCATTATTTTTTATAGATAAATTTCTTATTAAGAGATGTGCTTAGCATTGAAATTAGAGATTCATTTCATTTTGCTCGTTTAATAAAAAAAAGAATCAATTCATGATTATTTTAAGTTTTTTTTTGTTATGAACTTCTAATTTGGGAGATTTGATATTTTTTATATATTTATGTCTTTGAGAGATATTATTTAGTGATAAATATTTATTTTTATTTTATTTTAATAAATATTTGAGGCATTTTAGTTTAAAATTTTATGTGTAAGGATTTTGATTTGTAAGTAACTTCTTTCATCACATACTTCACATGTGTTAGTTTGGGGTGTTGCAATTGTTTATCATGGCCCAATGTAGACCTGACAAGATATTGTCTGCTTTGAGGCCTAAATGGTCTTGTTTATGGGGTGTCCATACACTCCAAAAGGCGTCTTGCCAATTAAGGCATCGATCACCTCTTATAAACCCAATATCTCTCTCGTTCTTTGCTAATGTGGGATTCGCCTAGGGTGTTACATACACCCCCTTAGGGACTCAGTATCCTCACTGAGGTTTACCCGACCATCACTTAAGATGGCACACGAAATTGCTCTAATACCATCTGTCATGGCCCAACATAAATCCGGTAAGATATTGTCCTCTTTAAGCCTTAACAAGGCCCGTACGGTTTTTTTTCTGGGGCACTTATATACCCCAAAACATGTCATGCCAATTAAGGTGTGGATCACTCCTTATGAGCCTAGCATCTCTCTCATGCTTTGCTGATATGGAATTCACGTAGGGCGTTACAATTTGGGTTATCGATAAATGTTCTATAAATATTGACCCAACTTAAAAGTAATTTTTAACTCTTAAATATAAAAGTGTCTTGTTATATTATAACTCGATGAGTCTGAGATTGATCCACAAAGAAATAATTTAATTTGTTTATTTAAGTTTATCTAAAGAAATAAAAATAAATTTAAAAATATGCAATTTAATTTGAAAAAAATTATCAAGTTGAATTAGTTAGGATTATGGATCCACTCCTAGTAATAACAAATTACAACTTAATTAACAAATTCTTTTTGTTTTTATTTCCCAAAAAATTGATTATATAAATTAAAAAAATTTTCCATTAATTTTATTAAGGATTAAGGACTTAGTGTGCCAAAACTTGACTTGTTGACAATAAGTTAAAATACCATTTTACCATACTTTATACTAAGAGATTAAGAACTTATTGTGCCAAACTCCCATGTTTGTCAACAGTTGAGTGCTAGAAATTATATTTATAAAGGAGAAAATTGTCATTTTACACTTTAAATTCTACTAACTTCTTTACTTTTATGTATTCAAGTTTCTTGTGAATTTAATTATGTGTGTTTTATTATAATTAAGTATTTTATGTATTTTAGAGACATCATGGTCATTTAACAATAAACAAGATATCATATGACAGAATGAACGGTAAATCTGAACTCAGAATAGTAAAAAACCTTAGAAAGAATATAAAAATAAAAATATCACTGTTCACATATACGGTCTGTTTACATGTGATACTGTTCATAGTACTATTCATGACACTGTTCATATATATTGTACGATGATGCGGCTTGATTGATGAGGTGTCACAATCTTATTAGATAAAAATGTTTATGCACTATTGACCGATGACGTGGCAGTATGTTAGTGGATCATAAAAACGTGCGTACGGTATATGCATGTACACGGGATAATAGCCTTGATGATGTATTCAAACCAATCAGAACTTACCACGTGGTGCAATCCTGTGCATCCAAATTGTTTTAATTCGATGGCCATGATTTACTCATTATATCTATAAAAGGAGGACTTCCCCACCTAATTTGACACCTCTAAGTTCATGTTTAAGTTTTATTTTTTAAAATTCTTTCTCTATCTTGTATTTTCTTTATATTTTAATAAAATTTTCATTTTATCCATAGTTCAAATATAAGTAGCTAATTTTCTTTGAAACTTAGGTTGAAGGTGAAGTCTCAACATGTTCTATGGACTTAATTAGTATACTTTTTTATTTTCCCCTCTAATTTCTGTGGATATTCTGACTTTTTGTTGACAGATAGTAATAACACAATTATTACTGTCTGGCACAATAAGCCCTTAGCACCATATTAATTAGAGCGTGGTTCATGAGAAGTGGATCTTTCTCTCATGATTTAATTGGCATTAATAAGGAATATTGAGCCCTAGAGCATATTGATGCAGATTTAGATACCTAAGTATTTTATTATAACAGTTGTATTTTTAATTATTTCCACTATTTAAATTTAAAATTTAGGATAAATTTATCATAATTTAACCACTCACTTAGAAAATTAAATTCAACAAATAATTAAAATCTACCTCCTCGTGGGATCGACACTTATCACTATTAATCTATTCTACAATAGATTTGTGCACTTGTGAGTTCAATAAAATTTGTACAACAAGTTTTTTGCATCGTTGTCGAAAAGGTAAGTTATTTTGTTTTGTTGAATTAATTTTTTTTCTTGTATTTTTTCCTTATAAAAATAATAATTCTGTAATTTAATTTTACAATTTGAATTTTATTATTTAATTTTATTTTATAATTTTTTTAAATTTCTGTAATTTAATTTTTGCTTTACTTTCCTTGTAATTTTTTATTTATCTTGTAATTTATTTAAGTTTAGTTAATCTATTTTTTTATTTTCTTTTTAGTACTTGAGTGTATTCCTTTGATAATTTTTTTCATTTTATCTTGTTAATTTATTTTAATTAATTCGTCGAATTAATTTTTAAGTAATTTTTTTATGTTTTCTTTTAAAATTGTTATTAAAAAATTAAAAAAATAAAAAATGAATCCGCAATTCATGTAAATTAATTTATTTTCTTTTTCTCTTTTGAAATTATTTAAAAAATTAAAATAATATAATAATAAAAAGTGTGAATCTGTAATTTAATTTTTATAATTTTTTCTTTAAATTTCAATAATTCAATTTCTTTGTAATTTCTTTAAAGTTCTATAATTTAATTTTTAAGTTATTTTTCTTTGTAATTTTTTTTTATTTTGTTAATTTATTAATTCATAGAATTAAGTTTTTTAAGTAATTTTTTTAGTTGTTTTCTTTTAAATTGTTTATTAAAAAGTAAAAAAAATGATTCTGTAATTTATGTAATTTAATTTCTTTTTTTCTTTAAATTTGTGTAATTTAATTGTTGCGTTACTTTTTTTTATAATTTTTCTTGTTTATTTTGTAATTTCTTTTATTTTTTAGTTAATCTATTTCTTATATTTTCGTTTTAACACTTGAGTGTATGTTCATAGTAAGATTGTAACAATGTGATAAGGTTAGTATCATAATTTCTCCTTCCTCTTTATTTTTTATTAATTTTATTCTCATTTTTTTGTTGTATTTTTCATTATATATATTTTTTGTGCATGGTCGAAGGTCGGAATTACTTAATCTTGAGCATATAGATTTAGAATTGAAAAAAACACTTCGCACACACAAACACATCACATTTAAAAATAAAATTGAAATGGATTTACAATAATAAGAACCACAAGAGAAGAGGCTATTTAAGAACTATTTCAGTCCCTTAGCTAACTTGAGTATATCATGTATACGATATTCAAATGTAGCTTCTAGGAGTTTTGAATTAAAACTTAGTATGCTAAATTATCTCCTAACATTTTATGGTCTAAAAAATGAGCACTCATATAATCATTTGAATGATTTTCATGTTTTTTGTCAAATTTTTAGATATGAACATTTTTTAGATGATGGTGTTAAACTCAGTCTATTCTCATTTTCTTTAAAAGATAGAGCTCGTTCATGGTTTAATACATTACCTGCTAATAGCAATATATCATGAGAACAAATAATTACAAAATTTTTAAATAAATACTTCTTAGTTCATAAAACCAATTCTATTCGTAGGAAAATTTCAGAGTTCATCCAGAGAGAAGACGAGTAGTTTTCCAAGTATGGGAGTGATTCAACAGGCTACTCTTGAAATGTCCACATTATGGATATGAAAAATGACACCAATGCCATTACTTTTTGAAAGAATTATTGCCAAATATACAATAATGGCTAATGGCAACAAGTGGAGGAAAACTAATGTTCAAAAGTGCATCAGAAATTTAAGATTTCTTCTAGCGATAAGTGGATAATTCTCAATAACGAAGTCAATCATTCAGGAACAATAAAAGAATTAAGGGAGTAAATGAGATCCAAATTGGTGAGTCAAGTTTTACCCAACAAATCGTACCGTTAACAGCTGCTAAATCAACAGAGCTATATTACTATGACTCATACTCAGATCAAGCCAATGCTATAAGTGTAATGAGGAAGCTATCAAACTACAACCCTTACTCCAACACATATAACCCTGGATGGAGAGACTACTCCAATTTTTTGTGGTCTCAAGGACTCTAACCAAATGGACCAACAGCTCCAGCTCCACCAATGCAACCAATTCCTTAAGTTCCACAGGCCTCTCAGCCACCATTCAGACCTTATAACTAGAACTTAATTATTCTCAACTCAGACCATGGGAGGATGCATTCCATAATTCAAGAATTCTATTCACTCTATGATCAAGCAACAAAATCACACCATTAACGGACCACGAAATGAGATGAGAGCATGCTTTAACTCACAAACCCAATCAATTTCAAACTGTGAGAAGATAGTAGACCATCTTGCCACTTCAGTTTAAACCCTAGTAATGACTGTTGAGAAAAGTAAATTTCTAATTGACCAGTGCTAAACCCTAAAGAAGTGCATGAAGTAAGTACCAGTTCACCTCAATAACATAGAAAGGTCAAAGCCATCATGACCTTTTGAAAAGGAAAAGAAGTCGACAACAAAGTAGAGATGCCGGTGATCAAAATAACTCAAATTGTACCTGTAAATGCTAAGGACTCATCATCAGAGGAGAACGAAGAAACCAACCCACGAGAGTATGTCTCTAAAGCTCTATTTCCCCAAAGGTTAGCCAAAGCAATGAAGGAAAAATTTACAGGTGAGATTTTTGAAATCTTCAAATAGGTACGTGTTAACATTCCTTTGCTTGATGCTATGAAACAAGTGTCATCTTATGCCAAGTTTCTTAAAGATCTTTGTACTAAAGAAAAATATATTTATGTTCAAAGAAGACATTTTTAATAGAAAATATTAATTCTATACTCCAACACAAAATTCCTCTAAAATGTAAAGATCCAAGCTCCCCCACTATCTCATGTAGTATAGAGAACCACACAATTGAGAATGTTTTATTGGACTTAAGTGCTAGTGTTAATCTGTTACCTTACTCAGTGTTTTTGAAATTTAGACTGGGAGAATTATACCCAACTCCAGCGGTATTGCAGCTTGTAAATAGATCCACAAAAATACCTCGTGGTATTATAGAGAACATGCTTATCTAGGTAGATAAGTTTATTTTTGTATTGATTTCATTGTAATTGACCCTCAACTAGTACAAGATTCAAGGAAGCACATCCCCATTATCTTAGGTCGTCTATTCTTGGTAACTGTCGATGCTCACATTTAATATAAGACTGGAAACATACAGTTGTCCTTCAGTAATATGACCATAGAACTAAATATCTTTAACATTGCCAAACAATCTCACAGTACAGATGATAGAATTGTAGATGTGGATTTAATTGATGAATTAGTAAATCATACTTTTCCTTTAAACCTTAGTGATGACTCTTTACTAATATGTTTAACTCACTTTGGTTTGGATTTTAATATTGACAGATCAATTGATGAGGTTAATGCCTTATTAGATTCATTACCATGCATAGACATTGATAAATGGAAGATAAAGATAGAGCAATTGGCACCATTAAAAAAAACTCATCCCATCATCTGAATCACCACCAAAGATTGAGCTTAAACCCTCATCTAACCCTCTAAATTCTACATTCTTGGGAGAAGAAAGAACATTGTCAGAAATCATCGTATCCTCCCCTGATAACAAATAAAAGAATACAAACATCATATTTTGTTCAAAAAAGAGATTACAACTAGTAAAACAAAAGGAAATTCGTAATGACAAAAATGCTAAAGACCACAAAAAGTGAATGAAAATCCTCCGTGACAAGTAGAGCATTAGAAAATCTTTCACACAAGGTCAGAAAGCATTTTTATTCAATTCTCAATGGCACATTTCTCCAAGTAAGTTACGTTTTCGATGGTCTAGTCCATCTATTAATCATACTGTTTTTTCACATGGAGCCATTAAATTTAAGAATCCAAGGAACAATATAATTTTTAAAGTTCATGGTTCAAAAAGTAAAGTTATATCATGAATACCAACCATGTGGAGAAAACAACGCAAAACATTTAAGTGACCTGACCATTTTTTTCTTTCTGTTTCCTTTCGATGATTTAAAGTTTTCTTTTCTATTTTTAATTATTTTTACATATGTGTGTTTGTTTAACTATTAAGTTTTTTTTCTTATCATTTTTCCTCATGAATATGTCAACTAAAAAGCATTTGTTCAACATTCTTAGATAATTTTGAAGTATACAATCTCATCTCAGAGGTCAGATATGATTTTGTAAAACACATTATATCTGACAGCTACATCTACCAGAGATAGTAGCCTATATTGAGGATTTAGAAGAAGGTCTTAAAGAAATTAAGAGAGGTATCTACAACATCGAATTAGAACTTAAAGTAAATTCAATAAGAGGACGATGGTAAGTTAATATTTTTTTATTATTGATTTTTTTATTTACCTTTACATGTGTTGTGTTTCTACTAGATTTTTTTTGTCTTTGGTGTGTTATCATTTTTCACCACGATTAAGTGGCAAATAATGATACTCCATGATAATCAATGTCGATTACTTCAGTTTCCCATAATAACTGATATTTTAAGTTGAGGGCATAGGCAGAAACACGATCTTAGCAAAACTTTACAAGCGATTTTCTTCACCTCCTTAGAATGCTATTCTCACTATTTATAAAGTTCGGTCCGAATGCATGTGATTACTTATGAAAAATCATATCCCTACTGACATCCAATGGATAATCAAAGCCAAAGTGCAGTTGGCAGGTGAGTTACCTCCCAAATTTATTGCATACATGCCTGGTTGTGGTAAAGAAAATTATTTAAGAAAACGGAGAGCTCAAAAGCTCTCTAATATTTGTCATAAGTGTGTCAGAATGAGATGTGATAAACAGTGATGTTCTTTAGGAATGTTGTCTAATAACAGGGAAGATAAGATTCAATTCATTAGGGATGGCTTGAATAAAGAATCATTAGATGATATCCTTTTGTCTCTTGAAACACATCCTATTGGATACGTCTAAAACGCAATACTCCAATTATAGCTATTATTCCAGAAAGAATGTGCAAATCATAGTCTTAGGAATCTAACTATAAAAGACCATGTTTGCCAATTTATAAGAAAACTGGATAGGAAGCCTATCCTCGACCCATAGAGAGTGTTCAAGTCATTTCTAGACGTAAAACCAAAGGAAGATGTGAGTCACAGTCGCAACTACTTGTAAATATCCTTTTGTTTCAATGTTGTTTTATTTCACTATTGTTTGATCACTTACATTTTTGTCTTTAATAATTTCATGCTATCATTATTTACTTTGTCTTTTTACTATTTCTTTTTTTACTCTCAAGCCATGTGTTTCACGAGTTATTTGACATAGACATGCTACCTCATTTATAACTGTGAACCATTATCACAAGATCCTTAAATATGACTTTTTTATTTAGGCACTCACAAATTATTTTTGAGAAGTATCCAATGGCAGCCATAGATCTTAGACGAAACATAGCAATTAAGAAACTACACTTGGTTTATAGAGGAGGTGATCGAGAGTTATCAAAACTGGTTTCAGAAGCCATTTATATCAGAGGGAGCCAAGTTTTAGGTATCATCCAAACAATCCTAAAATCTTTAGGCTGCTTGTCTGACTCACCAACTGGAGAAAAGTTAGTTGTTTCAGGTATGCAAGAGAAAATAACTGAAATGTTAAATCATGTTGATGCCCTTATTTTTTTTACTAAGAGATCTTACTACTCTAGAGGCACTAATGATATTAGTATCTTGGCCCTATCTAAACATTCATCAGAAACCCATTAGTTTGTTAAATGTTAATAAGTTTTATGATGGCTTTCTCATATTTTTTAATCATACAATAAAAAATTATTTCATTCTTTTCAAAGTGAAAAAAATCTTTATTTGTACTCACACTACTAATGAGCTACTTACTGTTACAAGCTTATAGACTAGAGCCACATCCCAAGACCTTAGTTTTCAGGTATCCAACTAATGATGGTAGTAGTAGCCGCAGTAAGAAGTGCAACTTAAATTTACCTCTCCGTTTGTAAATATTTTCTTCTGTATTACAGCACTTAGTTGATATCTCCTAATCTCTACTTCTTTCCTTTAAAACATTAAGGACAATATTTCATTCTGGTTAAAAAGAGGGAATAGTTGATAATTATGGAATGTCTTAATCTTTGTGAAGCTTTTATTAATTTTTGTTGTAGAAACTAACTGTGGTTAACTTTTACGTTGAAGATAGCTGAATATGGAATATAGTGACTCTAGAAACGTATCTTCTTAGTTTGAAAGTTTAAAAAAAAAAAATTTACTTTTCAGTCATTTTTTTAACTTCATTTTAAGTGTGATTTTTCTAACTTCCTCTTTCTAATTTCTACTTTATAAATATATACTTTCAAAATTTTAAGCTGAAGATGACTGAAAATGAAATACCATAATTCTAGAAACGTATCTTCTTATTTATCTTTTTCCTAACCAAAAAAAATTATATATATATATATATTGTGATTTTTTGACATGATGACTTTCAAACTTTAGTATTTATATTATCTTTGGTCTTGAGTTTTATTACATCATATTTGCTACTCTAGATGTTGATGTCGGAGATAAAAATATGAGTTGTTTGAAGGAATATACATGTCATAATAAATTCCAAATGAATTCTTAAACTTATTATTCTTCTTGAAAAGTAACCCTTTTTTCCTATTATTTATACAACATAATAGTTTATTATTTGATACACAATCTATAAATTTCTTTTAAATTAACCTTCTAAAAAAAAAGAAAAAAATTTTGTATGTTGCTATATCTGAAAGTTTATCTAATTAGTAGATATGAAAGATTAGTTAGTGCACTAAAAGACGATCAAAAGGCCATCTTTGAACCGTTTGAACCTTTCTAGTCATCCCTTTTGTGAAATATCTTTAATTAACCTAGTTAAGCCTTTAAAAAAATTATTATCCTTTTCTTTGTTAACTTATCATCTCGACCCAACTCTGATTTGAAATATTACCCAATGTTGTACAAGTTTCATCACCCATTCATGTTTGAGAAAAATGTAAATAATTATTTTGTTCAATAAAATTGTGCCTTAGTAAAAAAAAAAGAAAAAAAAGAAAAGAAAAAAATCAAAATTTATATATTAGTTTCAAAAAAAAAAGGAGAAATGTACTTTGTAATCTTTAAAAAAAAAACTCTATTTTGTTCTCAAACATGTATTTTGTTTTTCTTTCCCTATTTTTTCATCTTTATTCACCATGTCCCTAACCTACGTTACTTCCTAATAAAAGTCTTTGATTTTAGGGAATTATAGTCTAAAGTAGAAACCAGTTATATGGGCTATAAAGATGTAGTGATGCATTAAAAAAATAAAGAAAAAAGAAAAAAATATAAATAAATATATTGGTTTGACTCACATTTTGGCTTGAGATCGTATTATTTTTAAACTGTGGGCACATTTATTTCATCTTGGTGAGAGTGTGTGATATTATTTTAATATTTTCTGTCAATTTACCATTCATGCGAGTTACTATTATTATTGGGTTTAATTTCTTTGTGAGAGTATTATTACCAGTGAGATTTTAGAGTATTGACATGTCAATCTTGAAAGTAACTTGATTATAATAACTGTGACAAAGTCTACTGGATTGATTCATGTGAATGGTTGATTTAAGAGTAATATTTCTTAAAGACTGGAGATAATATTTATACTTTTATTTGATTTACATAATCAAATTTAATTAAATGAACATGATAGTTCAAAAAAAAAAGTTTTGGATTGAATTTGATTTTGCTCAGTTTGCTAGAGACTAGCAATAAGCTGGTTTAGGGGTGTGTTGAGTGATAGAAAATGTATTTTTATAAAGAAGAAAATCATCATTTTACACTTCAAGTTCTACTAACTTTTTTACTTTATGTATTCAAGTTTTTTGTGAATTTAATTATGTGTGTTTTATTATAATTAAATATTTTACGTATTTTAGAGGTATCATAATTATTTCACAATAAACAAGACATCAGATGACAAAACAGACGGTAAATTTGAACTCAAAACGGTCGAAAACCTTAGGAGGAGCATAAAAGTAAAATTATCACTATTCACATATACAGTACTGTTGACATGTACGATACTGTTCATGATACTATTCATGACACTGCTCATATATACTGTATGATGACGTGACTTAATTGATGAGGTGTCACAATCTTATTGGATAAAAATATTTATGCACTGTTGACTGATGACGTGGCAGTATGTTAGTGGCTTAGAAAAACGTGCGTACGGTACATGCATATACACGAGATAATAGCCTTAATGATATGTTCAAACCAATCAGAACTTGCTATGTGGCGCAATCCTGTGCATTCAAATTGTTTTAATCCGATGGTCATGATTTACTCATTGTATCTATAAGAGGAGGGCTTTCTCCCCCTAATTTGACACCCCTGAGTTCATTTTTTAGCTCAATTTTCTGAAATTCCTTCTTTATCTTGTATTTTCTTTGTAATTTAGCAAAATTTCTATTTTATCAATAGTTCAAATATGAGTAGCTAATTTTCTTTGAAGCTTGGGTTAAATGTGAAGTCTTTACATATTTGAACTATTGATAAGGAATATTGAGCGCTGGAGCATATTGATGCAAATCCAGATACCTAAGTGCTTTATTATAATAATTGTATTTTTAATTATTTCTATTATTTTAATTCGAAATTTAGGATAAATCTATCATAATTTAATCACTCACTTAGAAAATTAAATTCAACACATAATTAAAA
Organism: Aegle marmelos; assembly: GCA_030449875.1. Classification (NCBI taxonomy): domain Eukaryota; kingdom Viridiplantae; phylum Streptophyta; class Magnoliopsida; order Sapindales; family Rutaceae; genus Aegle; species Aegle marmelos. Next base: position 16,230,356 of record JASUUL010000023.1, read on the forward strand.
TTCACCTTCTCGTGGGATCGACATTCATTACTATTAATCCATTCTATAATAGATTTGTATACTTGCGAGTTCAATAAAATTTGCACAACATCTACAATAAATCAAAATTTGAAAATATAACAGATGGATAAAATTATATAGAAAATAATTTGATTTAAAAAATTAAAAATGAAATTTGATCACCTCCCCCTAACTCCTAATATTTAGCTAAACATATTCGAAACAAAAAAATCATTAAAATTAAAAACACATAATTAAAAATGAAATTTGATCACCTCCCCCTAACTCCTAATATTTAGCTAAACATATTCGAAACAAAAAAAATCATTAAAATTAAAACACATAATTAAAAATGGTATTTGAAAATTCAAATAAAACTAATTTTATTTATTGAAAACAAATTACAAAGAGATATGAGAAGAAGAATTTGAGGGGAAAGAAAAGAAGAAGAGGTGTGGAGAAGTGTGTTCCCCCACTCTATTTATACTAATATATGATTAATCAACACCACACAAATAAAAAAACTAATTGCATCTTAATCTTACATGTATCCCACTAATAAAACATAAACCTAACCCATTATATTTGTCCCTAATTTAATCCACTCAAGCACATCCAACACATTCTACTAATAATTATCATACCTAACATGATAAAAACTTATAATTTCATAATTACCATATTTACTGTGGTAAAAACTTATAAATTTATAACAAAAATCTTGGATCCTCCTCAACGATAACATAATTTCTCAGATTTTTAGAATCCAAATTTGACATTCGTATAGTTGTTTGGTGCCTTAAATTGCATAAAGTTATTATTTTTACCTAATAAACACACAAAATTACATAAAATTAAATATTTAAAAAATTAAAAATTCACAATATGTTACGCAATCACTAATATAAATTATATTAATAGCACAAAATAATATTTTTACCCCTTAATAGATATAAAAGTTTTAACACTAATCAAATATCTACTCATCGATGATAGTTGTCGCCAATGCAAATGCTTACTATAATATCAACATTATACTAATTATCAAGTACATGCGCAAGTCAACCATCATGTGGATTTTTTTCTTTAAAAAACATGTTAAGAAAAGAGAAGAGAGGTGGAAAGTAAAAATAACATACAACAGTCAAGAGACCAATCATATTGATTAATCAACTTAGATTATCTCTTAATATTTAAATGGAATTTTATAAAACTTTTAGAAGAAAAAAAATCCACTACTACTATTTACTCTATTAATTTAACTATGATTGGATAACTCTTTCCAAATCTCTTTTTACTCGATCAAAAAGTGAAATTCAAAAATCAACCGAATATATATAAAACAAAAAAGGGTTTAATGCAAATTTTGGAATTAATAATTCTTTATTAAGACAAGTTCATATTCAACATATCTTCATCAAATTCATATTAATTATTGTCACTTTTTGAGTGATGAGCAAGAGACAATTTTTCTGCAAACTTTCCTCCCGGGCACTCGCATATTCCTTTCCTGTTGCAATGGCCTTTATAACCTTCACAGTCATCGTCACAATCAGCGTCGTCTTCGCAAGCGTTAGATAAACCTAAATAAGTTAAATTTGTTCTTATTTCATGAGTTCTGGGTACTAAATTAAGGATGAGATTTTTAATTTTTTCAAAAGAACACAATAGTAGACAGAAAAATAAATTAATATTGTTTTTGTAATTGTTACCCAGAACCATTTGGGAAAAAATAAAATAAGATAAAGTAAAATAAAATAAAATAAATAAACAAAGAAAATGAGATTAAAATATATACCAGAAGAAGCAACTAAGAGAAGAACAACCAAGCAAGCTAATTTAAGCTGATAAGTTTTTTCCATTCTTTGTTAATTTGGTGTAATAAGAAAGAGATAGAACTACATATTCCTTGAGGTAGTTGGTATTTATAGTTTTCATGATGGTTATAAATATCTAGAAAATAAATGGTATGTTATTACTCTTTAAATCGTTATTCATATCCTGAGGATTTGCTTTTTCATTTTAAAGATATGCATTGATCAAATATGGTATATGTTATTCATATCCTTATACTTGGATATAATTGGAGAGCATTGATCAAATATGGTATATGGTTATAAATATCAAATATGGTATATGTTATTCATATCCAAGTATATGCATTCAAAAATGTCAAGAGTGGCTATAATTGGAGATTTGGAGATTTTGTTGATTTATGTGATTGGAAGCAAGCAATTAATTTTAAGATGCACTCCTTTGTTTTTTTTTTTTTTTGAAGGTAAGGAGATTGACAAAGTCCTAATTCATTTTTTATTCCCTTATCATCTCCAATGTTTAAATACGAATGATTAATCAAATAAAACTATTTGAAAATCACTAGACGATGTCCTTAGAGCTCAGTTTAATATCCGCATTGAATTGTCAAAGGATGGAGCCATTGGCACCTCTTTGAAACTCTTTAAATTTACAATTTTTAACCTTAATTTGAATTATTTTATACAAAAGTTAATTAAACACACCTATTTAATTTGAATTATTTTATACAAAAGTTAATTAAACACACCCATTTAGTTCAACAATATGATCAACAATCAGGTTTCTTGTTTATGACCCAGCTATAAAATTTCAGTTGCAAACCATTCATTAACTAGAATCAAATGAATTTTCCAAAAGAACAATTTTGAATAGAAGGCAAAGAAGGTCTAACTCTTACTCAAAGCATAAAAATATGGATTTGGTGGTGTGAAATGAAATCACTTCAAAACTGAACCTAAGAAGTTCCAATAGTTTTAGAATTCTATTGATCCCAAGTACTTCATCTCTATCATTGGACGTCAAAGTCTCAATGTTGAAAGTAGAATGTTGAATAAGCACAAATCAACATGGTGTGGAATAAGAACAAGCATTATAATGTCATTGAACTTGGAAGAGTTCCATAGAGAGAGAGAGAGAGAGAGAGAGAGAGAGATAAGGCTTACTGGCATTTTGTTGGGAAAAATAATTGGAAGGTTATTTGTGGAATTAGATGGAGGTTATTTTTAAAAGGGGTTTTATGAGGACATACTAGACGTGGCAATAGTCTGACTCGTTGTCAAATAACTGATTCAATAAGAGTATTTTATTGAATGACCTAAGTGAAAAGTGTACATAATGAAAGTACGAGTTGAGTTTAATAGTTCTTACACACAATTATTGAGTATTGAAGTATGTAATAACCTAAAAATCAATCTCCAATCTGAATTGAGGTCCAGTTTGGTATTTAAAATAAAAGTTGATAATGTATAATAAATATGACTTTTGAATAATAATTTTAACAAAAATAATAAAGATATTATAGGTTTTTCATATACAATAGTAATGTCAAATTATTTTTGCTTTTAAGCTACAGTAATAAGTATTTACCAAGCATTTTAGTTCTCTAATTTATAAGTTACAATTGTCTAACATCAATACTAGAAAAGGTTTGAGTGAAATTTTTTTTTCTAAGCTATAGAATTTATGGAGTATCCTTTAAGTAGATTTAGTACGATAACTACAACAGTGCCTTTATTCATTTAAGCTCGTTCGAAGGATCACTTGCTGCTGTTTGGATTCCAAGAAAGCAGCAAAAAAAGTTTAGAAAAGAAAGTTAAAATGCTCTTGAAATTTTGCCTATTTTCATTTGAAGAAGACTCTCCTATATTTCTAGATTTGAGGACTTAGGCCTCCATTTACTGGCACAGATCCTGAGGCCAATTATTTTGCATTTAGATTTACGTCTTCCATTAAATAAAAATATTTCTACAAAATGTGCTCAGTTTTTGTTGGACTCCAGCATTTAGAATAGTAGGACCTATTCAAAAGATTGTAGTGAGTGCAAAAAAAGGAGTGATGGCAATTTGGACTCGATTATGGGCGTTTCCTAGTTTTGGTTGATAGAACTTGCAATCTTAGGTATACTTGCTTGTATTAGAAGGTAGATTTTACGGTCACACGCTCAACACTCATGCTGATGCTATCATTGTGTGCTTACCGGGTCACCGACCGACGTGGTTGTGTTGGCCAATTACATTGGGACAGGTGTTGCCACTTTGTAGTTAGGCTATATTTGAAATGTGTAATGAGACTAGGACCCATTTAAGAATGAAATTAATTCAATAAACTACTTATTTCATAATTTGTGATAAAATAATATCTGTTAAATTTGATAAAAATTATTTATTTCATAATTTGTGATAAAATAGTGTTGGATACATTTTGTAAAATTTACTTATTTCATAATTTTTTTTTATAACAACTTTTAAAGCAAATAAGGGATAGTTTTTCATAAATAGTTTATTAACTAAGTTACCATATTTTTTTAAAGTTCTTATTTTATCATTAATAACAAATAATTATGTCTTATTTTTCTATACATATTAATAAATAAGCTTTTTGATATCATATTACCACTATAATTAAATTACTACCACAACTATTGTATATTTTCTCGGGTATCAAAGTTTTGATCTATTAAGCTTATAAGATATTAAAGAAAAGAGCGTCATTCTTTTGGGCTTCCAAACTCAATGGATCTTCACCAGGACCAACCTTCAACCTCTTTGGGAGCTTATCAAAAGCTTCAACCACTTCCATCGGATGCATATCGGAAGGCCTTCGCAGGTCAACCTTGAAAGTCTTCTGCGCATTCCAGATAAGTCTCTTAAGGTTTACGCGAAGTGGCCAAGAACTGCCACCTGGGTTGCAATCTCTGTTGCAAGCTAGTATCTATCTGTTTCAAGTTTCTGAACTTCGGCATCACGAACATCTCATAATTCCCTTATTTGTTTTCAAATCATCCACAAATTCTTGCAACATATAATTTGGGTTCCAACTTTCTTCTTCCATCTCAAATCTGAAAGCCTTTTTAAATTCTGACTTATTCATCTCTAAAGGATCAAGTGTCTGTGGTTCTCTCCAGACTGCATCCATACCAACTTCACCGTAGAGAAACTGGATTACATCACCCAATGAGTTCCTCACAGTCCCATCATACCTTAGCATTATATCTTCCATTACCTTCACCAGTCGCCTCTGGATGTACCCTGTCTCAGAAGTCTTCACTGCAATATCAACAAGACTTTTCCTACTACCTATGGAATGGAAAAAAGTATCCGTGCAGGGTCATTCCACGCAGAGAAGAGTTCTCCACAAAGCCCCAACTTTCTGGTCCATAATCATCTTTTGTAAAATGAGGCAATGTCCGATCTATGAACCCAGATGGGATACGCTTACCCTCCACATTCTGTGCCCACACGATCAGCCATCTGTGATATGTTGATGAAACTTCCTCCGGATCCGACCGTCACCATTGCCTTCAGATTATTTCTTTCTGATAAACTCTTCTGAGCGCTATTTCCAGCATCATCATGAGCTGCGTTTGGTTTCTGAATATCAAAAATTTATTAGTACAAGCTTAAGGAACTACAACAGAGAAGTAAAAGAAGGAATTCTAGTTTGGCAACTGATTCACTTTTTTCTCAAATGTCTCCATTGTAGTTCGTCCAGGCTCAGGCTTCAAGCATTTTTCTTGGGATTTCCGAATATATACTTTCATGACTTGCTTTCCAGTAGAAATAGTGTGGTTGATTTTCCAAACGTAACTGTCGTGGCTGAGAGATTCACACACTTCCCCATCAAGTTACCCTGATCCGTCCTTCCTTTGACTTAAGCCTGCAACATATTGATTTTTAATAGGTCCACCTGACCGCTGTGTAGTTTGATCAACAAAGAAGATACCCCAGCAATAAGTGGAGATTAACAATATGTTATTATGTATATGCATACAACTTATGCATGTGCAGGTAAGCAATCCTACTCTAGGCTGCCCAGGCAATTCCTTGTCAAAATACGTGACTATGTGAAACTGTAATACCTGTGCAAACTTGGATATGAGATGTGCAGGTGCCCCTTTCTTCACTTGGCTCTTCGAATTCTCATTGTGCTTGATGATCATCACCAACTGATTAGTCAAATCACCCCGTAGTCGTTAATAATAAGCAATCAGAACTCGTACGCATACTGGTGATGAGCTGCATTCACCTGAAAAATAGTCAATATTTTTTGTACCATCATAAAATAGGCAAAAAGTTTCTATAGCTAGTTTTAAATAGTTAAGATGAAAATCCAGCATAAATGGGAAAAGAATTATAAAGCAGGAACTTGCCTCACTCCTGGAGGAGGTACTTATTGCCACCGAGGGCCTCACAGAAGGTGAAGGAATTGGAAGAATCTTCAGAATCATCCAATCCGGACGGGTGTACTGAGGATTCAATCCCAGGAGTTGGCAGTCCTCGTCACTTATTCTCAACAGAACTCAGGTGTGATCAGTCTCATCCGTGTAAGAATTAGGAATTCCTCTTCCAGCTCGTCCCGGAATAGGCGTTATGGCAAAGATGAGAGATGGAAACTGGAGTCAAGTCCCGAAGCTGCTTCCTAATCAATAAGCCTAAGTACCCGAAATATAGTTAACAACGTTACCCTTTCTGCGGTAAGTGTCTGCTTTCTTTCAATAGGTTGAGGAAGTTGTTCCTGATCATCAATCTTTTCTCTTTGAGCCTTGCACTCTGCAACCATCTTCATGCCATCAATTGTCAGCGTTGGTTGCAGGGCACCACAGCCACTCTTTCTCTTTCTAAGAGGATCTTCACCACCATGACTAAGAAGACTAAGGACATCAATCTTATCATCACCTTCACTTTTTTTTTTTTTTTGGTGGTTTTACATGCGCACAAAATCTGTTTAAGCCTGCTCTTTGGGTGCCTTATTTTTCAAAGCTAGCTTAAAATTGTCATCTTCCTGCTTGAAAAACAAGCAATCACACATGAAGCAGACAATAATCTACTAGAAATTTTAATGATGGATGAACAATTAAACTATACAAGAAATAAAGGTGAATAACTTGTATTGCAGTACATCTAATGAGAATAAGATAGTACAAATATATAGCTTTACAATGAACTAATTCAGGAAACTATCCTAGGTAATTGAGGGAAATATCTTAGCTAATTGACAACTATACACGTAGCTATTCTAGGAAACTAGAGCAATTCTAATAACTCTATTTTTGGTATAATTTCCACTGGTTTGAATTAATATCTTGCAACACTCCCCCTCAAGCTGACTTGTAGATGTCTTCCATAGCTAGCTTGCTGATTAATAGTTCAAAATGTCTCTTGTGTAGCCCTTTGGTGAATATGTCTGCAATCTGTTGTGCGGTTGGTACATAGGGAACACAGATTAACACACTTTCAATTTTCTCCTTGATGAAATGCTTATCAACCTCAATATGCTTAGTTCTATCATGTAGAACTCGATTGTGGGAAATTAAGATGGTAACTTTATTATCACAGTAAATCTTCATAGGAAGAGACACTGCAATCTTTAAATCTTCAAATAGTCTTTATCCATATTACCTTACAAATTCCATGTGCGAGAGACCTAAACTCTGCCTCAGCACTACTCTAAGCCACAACACTTTGTTTTTTACTCCACAGTGTAACGAGTTTTTCTCCAATAAAGGTACAATAACCTGAAGTTGATCGCCTGTCAGTTGAGCTATTAGCCCAATCTGCATCTGTATAGACTTCAATTTGAAGGTTGTCCCATTTCTGGAACATAAGATCCTTTTTCATGAGTTCTCTTTAGATATCTTAGAATCCTATAGGCTACATCGAAGTGTTCTTGTCCTGTTGAGTGCATGAACTAACTTACCATACTTACTGTGAAAGCTATATCAGGACGCGTGTGTGACAAGTAAATCAACTTCCCTACTAGTCTCTAAAATTTCTCCCTATCAGTCGATCTTCAATTTTAGCAGGATTAAGTTTTAAGTTGACTTCAATGGGAGTCTCCACAGCCTTACAGCCTAAAAGACTTATCTCTTTGAGAAGATCAATGATGTATTTTCTTTGGTTTACAAAGATACTTTCCTTTGATCTTGCAAATTCCATACCAAGGAAGTATTTTAACACACCTAAGTCTTTGATCTCAAAATCTCTTGTCATTCTCTCCTTAAGATCTGCTAACTCTTTAAGATCATCACCCGTTAGAATTATATCATCCACAAAGACAATTAGTATTGATATCTTACCTTTCTCTGAGTATTTATAGAATATTGTATGATCAGCTTGGCTTTGGTGATAGTCATAACTTTTCACAGCCCTTCCAAAACGTTCAAACCATGCCCTAGGAGATTGTTTAAGGCCATATAGGGATTTTTTAAGTCTGCAGACTTTGTTTTGACCGAACAACTTTTTAAATCCTGGCAGTGGATTTATAAACACTTCTTCTTCTAAATTCCCATTCAAAAGGCATTCTTGATGTCTAACTAGGGTAGTGGCTAATTATAGTTTGCTGCTAAGGATAATAATACCCGTATGGAATTTATTTTGGCGACTGGAGCAAAGGTTTCTTGGTAATCAACCCCATGTGTTTGAGTAAACCCCATAGCCATGAGTCTGACTTTAAATCTCTCTATACTTCCATCCACCTTACACTTCACTGTAAAGACCCATTTGCACCCACCTATTTTTTTATCCATGGGTAGGTCAACAACTTCCCATGTCCCACTTTTCCTCAGAGCATTCATCTCTTCCATCACCGCTGATTTCCAATCAGGATCATTAAGTGCTTCTTGAATATTTTTTGGTATACACAGGTTAGAAATTTCAGATATAAAGGCATTGTATTTTTTTAAGAGTTTACCATAGGATAGATATTTAGACATAGGATGAGAAGTACAAAAGCGTTTTCCTTTTCTAATTGCTATTGGAATATCATGATCATTAGAATTGACATCAGGCATAAGATCGACAATAGGTTCAAATATTGCATCAGGGTTAAGGACAAGATTATATGAGGAAGTATCTAGAGTACCTGTATTTTTTTCAGATTCTTCACTCAGGATGTCTGGTTGGCCCTGTGCTAAAGGGATAGTAGGTCTCTTAGTCGCTGTATGGTTCCTCCTTGAATAAGTAAGAAGCTCTCTATCTTGTTCCTTGAGAACAGAAGGTAGTATTTCTCCCTTTATCGTGATCTCAGAAGTGTTTGGCAAAATAGTCTTGGTATTACCAGTTTCAAAAATAACATTAGGAATAACACTTTCCTTTTTATTAAAGAGCCCATTTTGAGGTATAGGTTTAGTAATGCAATCTATGATTTTAGGCAGGTGATTGGAAATAACATCCCAAAAATTTCCTTCTTCTCCTATGTTCTCCCCTTAAAGAGAAATTTTTTGAAAATAAGGTTGAGTTTCTAGAAAAGTGATATCCATAGAAACAACAATTTTCTTAGTTTTTGGATTAAAACACTTATATCCTTTTTTTATTTAGTGCATAACCAATAAAAATACATTTTTCAACCCTTGGATCGAGTTTAGACCGGGTTTTATGATGTATATGAACATAAGTTGTACACCCAAAAATTTTTAGAGAAAGATTAGATTAAATTCGTGATTTAGGAAAATATTTTTTAAAACATTCAAGTGGTATAATGTAGTTCAGAATGCGGGTGGGCATCCTATTAATTAGATAGGATGCAGCTAAAACTGCTTCACTCCAGAGATATTGAGGAACATTCATAGAAAACGTAATAGCACGAGAAACTTCAAGTAAATGTTTATTTTTACGTTTAGCAATACCATTTTACTGAGGTGTATCAACACAAGTAGTTTGATAGTAAATACCTTTTTTCTGTAAAAAAAGTTTGAAGATTTTGTTTAAAATATTCAGTTCCATTATCAGTATGAATAATTCCGATTTTAGTTTGAAAGTGGTTTACAATTATCAAGTAAAATATTTTAAATAAGTTTTGAACCTTAGATTTTTCCTTCATTAAATAAACTCAGCATAAGCGGTATGATCATCAATAAAGGTTACAAACTATTTTTTTCCTAAAGAAATATTAATTCTTAAAGGACCCAAAATATCACTAAGAATTAAATAAAAGGCTTCGAGGCTTAGTAAGGCCTTGAAGAATAGATAATTCTATGACTTTTTGATAAAATGCAGTTTTCACAATGGAATTCAGAACAATTTAAACCTTTAAATAAATTAGGAAATAATTTTTTAAGATAAGGAAAACTAGGATGCCCTAGCCTATAGTGCCAAAGCATAATTTGATCCTTAACCTGAGTAGAACTGATACTACTAAAGCCTTGAGCTTCTTTATTCTTAGATTCTTCATATTCAAAATAGTAGAAACCATCTATCAATTTAGCACTACCAATCATCTTCCCCGAGCTCAGTTCCTGAAAGACACAGTGGGAGTTGAAAAAAATAATACAATAGTTAGAGTCTCTAGACAATTTACTAACTGACAGCAGATAACAAGTAAGTTTAAGGACATAGAGAACATTTTTAAGAGAGATGGTTTAGATTAATTTATTAAACAATTGCTAGCTATAGGGGAATATGAACCATCTGCTATACGAATTTTGTCATGACTAGAACAGAGTTTGTAAGTATGAAATAAATGAGAAAAACTTGTCATGTGATCAGAGACTTCTGAATCTATAATCCAAGGAGTATAATAAACAAATAAATGACAAGAGAGAGCATTTAACTTACTACCTGCTTGAGCAACGGAAGCATTAGGTATGCTTAACAATCCTGAGTTAGATTTCAACAGCTTCAGATGGTGATCCATATGCTGTTTGTTAAAGGGAACAGATTCGGTCTCATGTGCAGCAGGAGTACGAGCAAATCTGCCTTCATAAGAACCCTTCCAATTTGCTGGTTTTCCATAGATCTTCCAGCAAGTCTCTCAAGTATGTTGTGGCTTATTGCAGTGATCACACCAACACAAGACTTTTCATCAGGTTTCTTTGTAGCAGGTTGACCAGCATTAATACTAGCAGCAAGGGCCGAGTTTTCAATGGTGTTACCGAGAGATTCTTTTTGTTAAGCATGACAAGATGCTGATACGCCGTGAAATGATGCTTGTCGACGTTGATCCTGTACAATAAATTTTTCTTTTGAATGAGTGTGATTTGGTATTCAAAATTGTTATATTATGGTTGTTAATAATAAATTGTCTTTAATAATAAATTACAATATTATTATTTTTATAATAGATAATTTTATTAAAATATGAGTGTTTAAAGTAATTTTTAGACGATAAATAACTCCATATTTTAAAGTAATTTTTAGACGATAAATAACTCCACCGTTCGAAGAAATATTGTCGCCTTCTTTAAGAAAATATTTAACTTAAATTTTATAAATCAAGTATTTCAATCTTTATGCAAATAAATTTTTCAAATAAGTTGAAAAACAAAAAAAAAATTAAAAGAGGGAGCATATATATTTCGAAATTAGACACTTTTGTCGCATATATATCGATCCCGACAAGAAACAGCTGCTGAGCAACTACATAATGATAACTAGAAATTGGATTTCCTATTATATATGACCCATTTAACCCGAGATCATTTGAACAGGGATATACGGTTTGAGAATTACTACGGTATAAGCACCAAAGCGACTATTGTGAATGAAACGTGAGGATTTGTAATTAGCTACAATATCAAAGAGAAGACCAAGAAATACAGTTGGTTTTATATTGATATAGTAGACTTGAAATCCAAATCCCCTGTAACATTATCAAACTAAAACATTATTAATACACATACCCACACGCACATACAGCTGCAACCGCCTTGTATAAAAAAATATATACAAGTTAATGTCGCACGAGAAAGTTGGTTCTATAAAACTATTATGGACCTACATAATTAAATAAAAAATAACAGTTATTACGATGTCTTTATGCTACATGAATTTGTCTTTATTAGTTTGTACAAAGTTATTTGAGGATCTATCATTATTGATTTTGAAAATAATATTTTAATATTTTATCTCTGGGACATTTTTCGACATATTGGACTATTTTGAAATTCATGGGTTGAATGAAATTACAAAATAATAAAATAAATAATATGGACCAATAGTTATTTAATCTAATCAAATGAATTATGTTACATTAATTAGTAAAAAATAAATTCATATAAGAATTTATATAATATGATTTATTTTTCTCCAATCCATCATATATTTATACTTTTTTCTGTATATTCAAATTCTAAAAAAACAAAATAGAATGATCCATACCTACTTTAGAAAAATTAAATTAAAATTAAACTACGAACATATATACAAAGCAAAAATAACCCAGCCCAAACTATAACTCAATTAACCCAACACCTAATTTTTTTTATTTTTTTGACCCAAATTTAAGGGTTAGAAGTTGGGCTCGAGCTTAAATATTAGAGCCTAATTAAATTTAGATTAGAATTTAGACTCTAAATATTTTGATCGAACTTGACTTGACCCTAATTTTTTTAAAAAAAATTATATTTATGTTTATTATTTATATAATTATGCAGTTGAGACCTTGAGGTATTTTTGTGTTCCTTGTACTTTAAAGAAGTTCTAAAGTTTTTAAATTTTAATATAAATGAGAAAATTGTATCCCTTTTCTAAAAATTTAAATGAATTAAAAATTTAAAAATCCTTGAAAAAAAAAGGTCGGCATTGAGCTTTCCAATCCGAAATTCAAATAACTGGACTTTTTTTTACTATGACGTTTTAACTCCTAAGCATGATGTGGCCCACTACAATCCCTATAAAAATACTACATATCCATGATGAATTTATCAGTCAAATTCAAACCCACTCTAAATGTGTTGTTGCCATTTGAATTCCAAACAATCTAAACTTGTAAAATGTACAAAAAGGTTTTCAAAGAGTTTCCTAAGAACGTTAACAATCCAACTCTCTAACCAACTTCACATTGGATTTCGGTCGGGTCGATTCAACTAAACTACTAAATCTAAATTGACATTAAATATGAAATGAAATAAAAAATTCATAAATTACCCATAAAACTAATAAATCGAAAGAAAGAAAGGTAAATTAGTGTTTGAGTGGTAAATTAATCTTTAGAATTATTAAAAAAATAACATAAAACTTATGAATTGACATTAAATATAAAATGAAATTCAAAAAAATTTTGAAACCACACATAGGACTAGCAAATTAAAGAAAGAAATGGTAAAATTAATGTTTAAATAGTAAATAATCTTCATAATTGAAAAAAAGAAATTAAAAAAAGATATAAAACTTGTATATTGATATTAAGTGTGAAATGAAATTAAAAAAAAAAAACTAAAAACCACACATAGGACTAGCAAATTAAAGGAAGAAGGGTAAATGAATGTTCGAGTAGTAAACTGATCTTGAGAATTGTGAAAAAAAATAAAAAATTAAAAAAATAACATAAAACTTGTATATTAACATTAAGTGTGAAATGAAATAAAAAATTTGTAAACTAGAGATAAGACTAATAAATTAAAAAATGTAAATTAAAATTTGAGTAGTAAATTGGATTGTCGAATTGTAAACAAAATAAAAACTTAGAAAAATGACATAAAACTTATAGATTGATATTAAGTGTAAAATAAAAAAAATTATAAACCATATATAAGAATAGTAAATTGAAGGGAAAATGGGTAAATTAATGTTGGAAGAGTAAATCAGTCTTCAAAATTGTAAACAAAATAAAAACTCAGAAAAAATGACATAAAACTTGTAAAGAGAAATAAAACAAAAACTTGTAAACCACATATAAGACTAGCAAATTAAAGGAAAAATAGATAAATTGATGTTGAAGTAGTAATTTAGAAAAAGAATTTGTAAATGAAATAAAAATTTAGAAAATGATATAAAACTTATAAATTGACATTCAGTATGAAATGAAACAAAATATTTATAAACCACACATAGGACTAGTAAATTAATGAGAAAATGGGGTAAATTAATGTTGAAGTAGTAAATTGAAACAAAAATTGTAAATGAAACAAAAACTTGGAATATGACATAAAACTTATAAATTCACATTAAACGTGAAATGAAACAAACAATTTATAAAAAGGTTAACTAATTTTGGAATTGTAAATTAGAATAAGAAACTATAAACAAAACAAAAATTTTTAAAAAGACATAAATTTATAAATTAATATTAAATGTAAAATGAAGCAAAAAATTTATAAATCACATAGGACTAGTAAATTGAAGGAACAAGGTTAATGTTAGAGTAGTGAATTGGAACAAAAAATTATAAACAAAAAAAAAACCTAAAAAAATAATATTAAACTTACAAATTGACATTAAGTTTAAAATGAAAAGAAAAATTATAAACTATACATAGGACAAATAAATTCAAGGAAAAAGAAATAAATTCAAGGAAAAAGGGATAAATTACCATTGGAGTAATAAATTAAAACAAAAAAATTGTAAACGAAACAAAAACTTAAATAAATAGCATAAAACTTGCAAATTGAATTAAGTGTGAATTTATAAACCATATATAAGACATAGTAAATTGATGAAAAATATGGGAAATTAATCTTGGAGTTAAATTAGAACATGAAATCGTAAACAAAATAAAAACTTAGAAAAATTACATAGAACATGTAAATTAATATTAGGTGTGAAATGAAATAAAAAATTTATAAACCACTCATAGGACTAATAAATTGAAGGAAAAATATGTAAATTAATGTTGGAGTAGTAAATTAGTACAAGAAATTGTGAACAAAACAACTTTAGAAGATGATATAAAACTTATAAATTGACATTAAATGTAAAATAACATATTAATTTTGTAAACTATGCATAAAAATAGTAAATGTATCCTACAATTTAGATAAAAAAAGATAATTACCTATTACTTTAGGTAATAAATTATCTATTTATTTAGAATTAATGGTAGAATTTTTCATTAAAATCTAACAATTTATGTTTATTACGAAATTGATACTATAATTTTAATTATAGCATTATAGAATGACCCTTGCTTGTAGAGTGCTAAAAGAGTAAAGATAGTAATTATTGATGTTTTGCTTCTTTATTAACTACTTTGCTATAAAAGTCTTTGCTGCCAACATAGAAAATTGGCCTTGGGATATTTTACTTCTGTTGCTGAATTCTTTCTTGTATGCAATTAATAGTAAGTAAATTGCATTTTAGTATTTGAAATTTTGGTCCCATATTGCTTTTTATATGTTGTAATTAATGAGATCGTGCAGCTCAAATATTTCTCTAGTGGCTACTAATGGGATGATATCAATCTGCTTGTCCTTGATTGTCTTATTAAGGGGGGAAAAATAAAAACATTTTTTGGAGTGACCTCTTGATCCGTGATGGAAATTGAATAAAACCTTGTGAATTGATGGTTTGTGAAGACCATACATATAGGCTCAAGAATCATCAATTGTTTTGAGGGCCGACTATTGCACCCGGTCTCTTAACTAGTTGCACCTTTTTTTAATTTTAAAAATTGAATTAAGATAATATATTAATGAAAAAATGTGAAAAATATTAATAATAAGAAAAAAAATACATGAAAAATGAAAGATATATATAATCTTATCATAATGAAGAGAAAAAAATAAAAAAATTTATAAAATAAAAGACAAATATTTGTATCATATATGTTTTATATGTGATGTCTCATATTTTAGATCAAAATTTTCATGTATTTTCCACTTATCTCAACTTTGTTATTCTAAATACCCTCCAAGAGTTTCATTCCCACACATTTCATGTTGGACATCCATGTTGTACATTGAACATAATCTATCACATATATCACGTGAATTGTCACATGTTTACATCTTACTCATGTTTAATTTTAGTTGTTGCATGTTTGACCTCTTGTTGTATGTTTGACTTGATATTTTTACATATAAATTTCATGTTGCGTATTTGACCTCAGTATTGCATGTTTCACTTGATTATTACAAGTCTTAAGTAAAGAAAAGAAATGAAAATTTTTCCACCCATTTCATGTTTGATGTTAGTATTGCATGTTTCATGAAAAATATTGCATGTTCCCATAGTTCTCATGTTTAACCTCAAATGTTGCATTTTTTTATCTTAATTGTTGCATGTTTCACATGACTATTTTACACGTAAATTTCATATTGTGTGTTTGATTTGAATTGTTCCAAGTTTCACTTGAATTGTTGCAAGTCTTGAATAAAGCCCAAAAAAAAAAAATTCCCCACCTCTTTCATGTTTGATGTCAGTTCTACGTGCTTCACATGAAATGTTGTATGTTTACATGATTTTCATGTTTAATTTCAGATGTTGCATATTTGACCTAAGTTGTTGTACATTTCACATGATATTTTTACATATAAATTTCATGTTGCATGTTTGACACTCAAGTATTGCATGTTTTACTTAAATTGTTGCATGTCTTAAATAAAGTCATAAAAATAAAAAGTTTATCACCCGTTCCATATTTGACGTTGATGTTGCATGTTGAAAGACTAACTAGACAACCCAAAAGGAGGGGTGAATTGAGTTTTTAAAAATTAAGCAAATAAAAACTTAAAGTGATATAAACAAAGTAATCAAATTCGAAATAAATAAAAAAATGTACAATGAAGAATAGAGAGATAGAGTAAGAGAGATCAAACACAATGATTTTTACGTGGTTCGGTTATCCCCGCCTACGTTTACGCCTTCAAGCATACCGGGCTTGAGGATTCCACTGAGCAAGCCTTCAAAGCTTCAAAATCTTACAATTCATTTCCAAGGTGTCAATAAACCTTTACAAAAAGAGATTTTTCCCAATCTTTTAATCTAAGTATATCTCAACACTTACAATCACTCAAAACAAAGATTACAAATTGATTTTTCTCTCACACAATTTTTAAGATTACAAGTTAATGTCCAATATGTGAATAGATGAAGTAAGAATCTGTTTAAAGCTCAATGTAGATCGTATATTCGTGTATATGCTCAGTAGTTGTGTTGTTGTCTTTGTTTGATTTGATTTGGATGAGTTTATTTATAGTCGGAGCTGAAAACTAGCAGTTATTCATCCTTGTTGATAGAAAATGGATTACCGTTAGCCATTAACAGATAACCGTTTGCGTTGGTCAATGTTACCGTTGGGCTTGATTTCAAATTAACGGTTGACTGTTAGTAATTGCTCTTTCACTGTTAACATCCAGAGACCTGCACAACAAAAATCTTCTATCCGTTTTAGCTAAACGGTTAAAGATTAACAAAGAATATTAGTCTGGATATTATCGGTTAGCCGTTATATATTAATGATTCGCCGTTAAATTCCAGCAACCTTATAAAACAAAATGCTTAACTGGTTTTCTTTAAACAATAAAGGATTAACAAGATATGAAGATCTAGATATTATTAGTTAGCAGTTTTATGTTAACGATTTGCCGTTAAATTCTAGAAACTTATAAAACAAGATGCTTAACCAGTTTCTTTTAAATGGTAAAGGATTAACAAGTATTTGACATTCTAGATATGATCGATTATCAGTTATATATTAACAGCTCACCGTTTAATTCCAGCAACTTATAAAATAAAATGCTTAACCAGTTTCTTTTAAATGACAAAGGATTAACATATGATGCAGGTTTGAACATTATCGGTTAATCGCTAAAATTAATGATTCACTGTTTACTCTTATTGAGTTTAGAAACTTATCAGTTAAGACTTAATAGATAACTCTTTTCTGAGCACAAAGATTATGTTTTACCCTAAACGATTAGCTATTAAAAATAATGGTTAGTTGTTTACATTTAGTGTCTAAATTTTTACTAAGTTATAAAACAAACAGTTGAAACTTTTAGAAAATAGCCTCTCTTTGCATCTTATCGGTTAACAGTTAAAAATAAATAGTTCGCCGATTATTCTCAGAAAATCATATTTTTTGCAAAAATGTTCCAGTTTCTCTAAGACTTGTAAACACACACAGAGAGTTTTGACTTTTAAGAAAATATTTAAATTTTTGAAACTTCAACAAACTTATCAAAAGAGATTAATGGTTTGTTATCATCAAAATCAATAAACAGAATATGTACATGTTAACATTCTCCCATTTTTTAATAATGACAAATATATTCAAAATAGTTTGTTCCCCCTAACTATATGCTCCCCTACATGTATGACTAGAAAACAATTTTGCCAATAGAAGATATTTTCTTAAAAAGAAAATGTAAAATTTTGGTTCATGATTATATATCTCCCCCTTCATCATAAAAAAAACAATTGTTATCTTACAAAAAATTAAAGTAAAGGAACATAAGAGTGAAAAGTAAGAGGTTACCCATGAGAACAAATTCGGTAAAACTTTTGGTAGAGTCTCCTCTCAAAATTTTGAGAAATCCTTAAATAGAACATAAGAGTAAAACACTTCCAAAATCAAGTATCCACATCCCAACAACAAAAATGCCATGTAATTCAAAACAACAATGTAATCAATCATAAGAAAGACAAATACGTATAGATACTCAAAGAAAGAAACTCAATGAATAAGGTCATCCATCAACAAAACATAGATAAATTAAGATAAAAGAAAAATATGATCAAAACATGAAATGTATGTGTGAAACAAAAAAAATCAGAAACTAAGAGGCTCACCGCGAAGTATGAGGTTGCGTAGAAATGGGTAGCAAAGAGGAAGGTCTCAAAGTGGAGGGTCGCGAAAAGGGGGTTACTGCAGAGGTGCTGCCAGGGTCAAACCCAAAATACCCCAGAATCTGGCACTATTCAGCAATGATCTTATATTAGTGATCAATGCTCTGCTCCTGAAAGATCTGAACCTCAGACCGGAGTTGCTACTGATCAAGAGAGATAACATCTATTCGATCAAGGATCAGCTACTGGCACTCAGAAATCTAGCGAACAACAGCAACCAGCTGCTGCAAAATATCAAAAATAGAAGGCTGATCAAGAGCTGAAGGCTGTTGAGGAGCAGAGGGCTGCCCAGGAGTAGGAAATACCTCAGAAACTGAGGAAAGATCAGAATCCATCTCAAGCGCGGTAAAGTCGGAAGGAGCTAATGGCTAAGGAATGTCATGACAACGAGAAGGTAGAAGACGAGCTTCAAGTCAGAAGTCAGGAAGTTAATCGAGAGGATAAATATCATTAAGCATCCAATCATCCTCAGAAGTTATTAAAGTGTCCTGATTGTTGGCGTTGGCAATCTTGTGCCATTGGCCGTTCCTCTTAATAAACCCAATACTACTTATAGCATCTCGATCGATCTTTTTGGGCTCTTTATACACAGCCTCCCGTATTGGTACATGAAAGTGCTACAGTATCTTAGTAATGATATTGCTATAGGGAAGCAAGCAGTGGGTGACTGCAAGAGTAGTCAACATGTAACGTACAATGATATAACCCAACATCCATACGAGTAACCTCATATGAATGACCCCTCCTAGGTGTAATTATATGCTGTAAAATACTATGAAAAATGCGAACCTGAAGAGGCAGCAACTAAGCCCAAAAAGGTAGGCCACAAATCTCATACAAAGCTCCTTACGACAGCATATATTTCTCACACCCTTATTGTGGACAAAATCATCAAAAGACAGGGTTTTTCTAGAAGTGTAAAAAGTATTACCCTCATCCTCAATCCCAAGAATAATGGTATTAAAAAATTCTACATCAAAATCAATAGATATATCACCAACCAGGGTAACTATCCTATCTAAACAGGTAGCTGATAATTCCATATTAAAGTAGAAAACCTGAACTAAATTAGGATAAGATCTATCATCAACATTAATAGCGGATTCCCATGGTCTAAGCATGTTACTAACACTTCTACTATATACAATCAGGTCCTGAAAATTATTTATATCCACAAAATAAAAGTCAAGTACCTGTCTACCCATAAAACGATCCTCAAATCGTTTGCACAATGCGGTTATAGGGAAGTGTAGTCTTTCAAATTCAGAAGTTTCCCATGGTCGTATTGGGTTTACAGAGGCCGTATGTTTCATCCTCTGAGGTCTCTGAGATGACTCAGCCATGATGAATAGAAAAGCTTTCGGAATATGAATTTGGGAGTAAATGAACCAATTATTAAGTTGAGAAGGAGTAAAAGAAGAGAAATTGTATTTCAGTATGTCAAGAAATTGTGAAAAATTAGATAAAAAGGGCAAACATCAGTCCGCTACCCTTGGGGTTTGGATTTGGAATTTTTCAATTTTGAGCACGATTTGGTGTTTTGAATCGGTAAAATCACTCTAAAAGTGATTAAGAAGATTTCTATTGGTGTAATATGTTGTGAAAAAGGATAAACTTTGAGAAAAAATAAGATGAAAAGCTTCAGTTTCGCAAAAATGACGAAAACGGTGAAAGGCTAAGTGAGGAGAAAGAGGAAACCCATGACCAGTTATATACTTAGCGAAAACGGCGAACCGTTTTCTATAAGCAGTAAGGGGCTAATTTCCCAAGAGCGTGTAACGAGAAAACGGTTAATGAGTAAAGGTAAACAGTGAATGAGCAATTTAAGATAGTTTATTGTTTTTAGTCGATTTACCGTTAACTCCAAACGGTGAGAAGGTAGAGAGCAATAAAAAAATATCCTAGTTTCTGAAAATAAACAGTGAACCGTTTATAAGAAAAATGGTTATCCGTTTATTTTATTTATTCTTTTGCATATTTGATTCAATATCTGGCCATCAAAGATAACAAATCTAGATCATGACTTTGATCGAAAAGTGTTCTAAGGCCATTTTAATGCAAAGTTCATGAACATATATGTTTTAAAATAATTAATCCATACAAAACATACATACACACTACTAGTACATCATACTCAAGTATTTCAAGGATATTAAAATATCATATCATAAATCAAGTTATTGAATAAACTCAATAGTATATTTAGAAATGTTAATGTGAAAATTTCATCATCCCAAGTTCATGTCGAATTTTTGAAAATTGTTCTTCGCAAAGAGGTTTTGTAAAAATACCGGCGAGTTATTTTTCTGTAGAAATAAATTCCAATGTAATATCACCCTTTTGAACATGATCTCTCAAGAAGTGATGTCTAATCTCTATATGTTTGGTTTTAAAATGTTAAATGGGATTCTTTGATAAGTTTATAGCACTAGTATTATCACACTTTATAGAGATTTGTTCAAGGTTAACCCCATAATCTTTCAGAGTTTGTTTCATGCAAAGAGCTTGTGCACAACAACTACCTGTGGCAATATATTCGGCTTCAGTGGTTGAAAGTGCAACTGAGTTTAATTTCTGATTAAACCATGAAATAAATTCATGACCTAGGAAATGACAAGTACTACTGGTACTTTTCCTATCAACCTTATGACCAGTAAAATCGGCATCTGAATAACAAGTTAAATCTATCTAAGTTCCCCTAGGATATCACAGGGCAAGATTTATGGTTCCATTCAAATAACGGAAAATTCTTTTCACAGCAAGCAAATGAGATTCCTTGGGACATGATTGAAATCTTGCACACAAATATACTATAAATATGATATCAGGTCTACTAGCAGTTAAATAGAGTAAAAAACTAATCATACCTCGATACATCTTGATATCAACCTCTTTACCTTTTTCATCTTTGTCTAACTTGGTTGTTGAGCTCATTGGAGTACTTTTGGTTTCTGAGTTATCAATCCCAAAACGTTTGAGTAAATCTCTAATGTACTTAACTTGATTAATGAATATTCCCTCATTCTAATGTCCAAGAAAATATTTCAACTCTCTCATCATACTCATTTCAAACTCCTTACTCATATATGTAGAAAATTTTTTACACAAATACTCATTAGTAGAATAAAAAATAATATTATCTACATAAATTTGAACTACAAGAATATCCTGGTTCTTATGTTTAACAAAAAGAGTAGTGTCTATTTTTCCTATTGAGAAATCATTTTCCAGCAGCAAATTCTTAAGCCTATCATACCATGCTCTAGGTGTTTGTTTTAATCCATATAAAGCTTTTGATAAGTTAAAAACATGATTTGAAAATTTTTTCATTTTCAAAATCAGGGATTGTTTTACATAAACTTCCTCCATAATATAACCATTCAAGAAAGCACTTTTGACATCCATTTGAAATAAAATAAAATCTTTATGACATGCATATGCTAATAGCATCCGAATGGATTTTAATCTAGCTACTGGTGCAAATGTTTCATCAAAATCAATTCCTTCTTCTTGATTATATCCTTGAGCTACTAATCTAGATTTATTTATAACAACTACACTAGATTCATCCATTTTATTCTTAAATACCCATTTAGTGCCTATGATAGACTGGTGTTCAGGTTTAGGGACTAACTTTCACACATTATTTCTCTCAAATTAATTTAATTCCTTTTGTATTGTCATAATCTAAGATTCATCATTTTCTGCATCAGCAAAAGATTTTGGTTCAATTTAAGAAATAAATGCAGCATGCTCGCATGTGTTCCTAAGTGATGATTTAGTTGTAACACCTCTAAATGGATCTCCTAAAATGGCATCTTTAGGGTAAGAAGCAACATACCTCCACTCCTTGGGGAGTGTTTGCACCGTACCTTCTTGTTGCTCCATATTTCTTTGCTCTTCTTGATCATTCTCTTGATTTTCTTGTGATGCATGCTATTGATTATTCTTTGATGATTTTTTTTGTAACTCTTCATCTGCATCATCATTAATAACTCTTTTCTCCGCAGAGGAGAGGTTAGACTCATCAAAAGAAACATACATAGACTCTTCCACAACTAAGGTTCTTTTATTATAAACTTTATAAGCTTTGATTGAGATTGAATATCTAAGAAAAATACCAACATTGGATTTTGAATCGAATTTACCAAGATTTTCTTTTATGTTCAAAATAAAACATTTACAACCAACGACTTTGAAAAAATCAATATTGGGCTTTCTATCTTTCCAAAGTTCATAAAGAGTTTTGTTAAAAAGAGATCTAATTAACACCCGATTTAAAACATAATGAGCTGTGTTGACGGTTTCGGCCCAAAAATACTTAGGTAATACATTTTCATTCAACATGGTCCTAGCCATTTCTTGAATAGACCTATTCTTTTTTTCAACAACTCCATTTTGTTGTGGATTCCTAGGTGATGACAATTGATGCTCAATGCCTAATCATCGCCGAAATTTTCAAATATATGATTCTCAAATTCTCTACCATGATCACTTCTAATGCAAGCAATAGAATAACCTTTTTTCATTTTGAACATTTTTACAGAAAACTTTAAATGCCCCAAAGGCATCATCTTTATTAGCTAGAAACAATACCTAAGTGTATCTAGAATAATCATCTACAATTACAAATGTATAATATTTTTCACTTAGACTAGCATATCTAGATGGTCCAAATAAATCCATATGAAATAGTTGTAAAGGTTTTGAAGTAGAAACATCATTATTGTTTTTTAACGAGGTTTTGATTTGTTTACCGAATTGACAAGCTTCACAAATTTTATTCTTTTGAAAATCAATTTTTGGATGACCTTTAACTAAATCATTTTTCGAAATTTTTTATATCACATCTATACTTGCATGTCCTAATCTTCTATGCCATAACTAACAATCATCAAATAATGTAGAAAAATATTTGTTATGAGTAGATGCACAATCTATATCAATTGTATATACATTTATATTCCTACTACCAACAAATACTATCTTACCATCACATGCATTTTCAATAATACATTTTGATTTATTAAAAATAACCCTATAACCTTTATCACACAATTGACTAATACTAAGCAAATTATGTTTCAACTTTTTAATTAAACTCACATTCTCAATAATAGTTGAAGAGTTTTTACCAACATTATCGATACCTATAATCTTTCCTTTTAAGTTATCTCCAAAAGATACATCTCCACCATTTTCAATTTTGGTAAAACTTGAGATCAAAAATAATCCTCTGTCATGTGTCTTGAATACCCACTGTCTAAGCACCATTTGTTCTTCTTTTTCTTAAATCCCTGCAAAAGAAATTTTCAAGTTTTAGGTATCCAAATCTTTTTGGGTCCTTGAGTTTTAATAATGGTTCCTTTCAGAATCCAAACACATTTAGCTCCTTGATGTACTTTTATCTTAATGTGACATTTATAACTCATATGGCCATTACCATTACAGTAATGACAAACAATCTTAGGATTGTTTGTAAAGGTGGCTCTGACAAAATAATTTTTATAATATTTTTACTTAATGTTAGGTTTATATCTTATTCCACCTTTATCAAATACACATTTTTGTAATGCATCTTTTTCATTTGAAAGTTCTAACATTTTCTTTTTAAGGCATGCAGTCTTTTTACCAATTCTTAATCAATCATCATGTAATTTCTTAAATGAATCATATAACTCATCATAAGTAAGGTCACTTACCTCATCTTGTTCATCATCCGACTCATCTCCAATTACCATAAATGCCAAATTTGACACTTCATGAAATTCCTTTTCATCACTCGATTCTTTTTCACTGTCCCAAGTGGCTATCATGGCTTTCTTTTTAAGCTTGCTGAAAAATGAGCACTCCGATCTTATATGGTCAAGCTTCTTGTATTCATAACATATAATCGCCTCCTTCATCTCCTTTTGATTCTTGAGGTTTCTGAATTTTCTTCGCTCAATAGATTTCTTGAAGAATTTTCTAAATCTTCTTGCCAGCACAGCCATCTTCTCATCATCCAGCTCACTATCCTCATCACTCTCATGTTTTGACGCTTTGAGAGCAATACTTTTCTTTTTCTCCTCATTTCCTCTTTCAACTGCCAAATCTTCCTCATAAGAAATAAGAAAACCAATTAGATCATCAATAGGTAATGTATTTAAATCTTTAGCTTCCTTAATGGTAGTCCTCTGAGGTTTCCATTCTTTTGGTAGTAATCTAATAATTTTCTTAACTTTCTCACCATTAGATAAGGTTTTTCCTAGAGCTCTTGAGTGTTTACTATATTTGTAAATCTAGTATACATAGAGTAAATACTTTCATTTTGTTCCATTTGAAATAGTTCATATTGTTGAGTATATCTGTTAATTTTAGACTCCTTCACTTGATTAGTTCCTTCATAAATAACTTCAAGTTTGTGCTAAATTTCATAGGCACTTTCACAACTAGAGACTCCATGAAATTTTTTCTTATCAAGAGCAAAGAATAATGCATTCATAGCCTTGGAATTTATAGAAGCTTTTCTCTTTTCTAGTTCATTCTATTCCCGTAAAGGTTTTGGAATGTCATCTCCTAATTCATTTTTAGTCATAGGCATAAATGGTCTATTACAAATAACTTTTCAAATTTCATAATCTAAAGCTTGTAAATAAATTATCATCCTAGTTTTCCAATATGGGTAGTAATTACCATTAAAAAATGGTAGACGAGTTATGGATTGTCCTTCCTTAAATATGGATTTATTTTGGGTTGCCATAGATCTTTTACTCTTAAACGATTAGGTCCTAATAAGAGAACTTTGCTCTGATACCAAATGAAATACTAACTAGACAATCCAAGAGGGGGGTGAATTGAGTTTTTAAAAATTAAACAAATAAAAACTTAAAGTGACATAAACAAAGCAATCAAATTTGAAATAAATAAATAAATGTACAATGAAGAATAAAGAGATAGAGTAAGAAGATCAAACACAATGATTTTTATGTGGTTCGGCTATCCCCGCCTACGTCTATGCCTTCAAGCACACCGGGCTTGAGGATTCCACTAAGTAAGCCTTCAAGGCTTCAAAATCTTACAATTCACTTCCAAGGTGTCAATAAACCTTTACAAAAAGAGATTTTTCCAAATCTCTTAATCTAAGTGTATCCCAACACTTATAATCACTCAAAACAAATATTACAAATTAATTTTTCTCTCACACAAATTTCAAGATTACAAATCAATGCCTAATGTGTAAATAAATAAAGTAAGAATCTGTTTAAAGCTCAATATAGATCTTATATTCGTGTATATGCTCAGTAGTTGTGTTGTTGTCTCTATTTGATTTGATTTAGATAAGTTTATTTATAGTTAGAGCTAAAAACTAGCTGTTATTTATCCTTGTTGACAGAAAATGGATTACCATTAGCCATTAACAGATAACCGTTTGCGTTGGTCAATATTACCGTTAGGCTTAATTTCAAATTAACAGTTGACCGTTAGTAATTGCTCTTTCGCCGTTAACATCCAAAGCCCTGCACAACAAAAATCTTCTATCCATTTTAGCTAAATAGTTAAAGATTAATAAAGAATATTAGTCTGGATATTATTGGTTAGCCGTTATATATTAACGATTCACCGTTATATATTAACAATTCACCATTAAATTCCAGCAACCTTAAAAAATAAATTGCTTAACTAGTTTCTTTTAAACGGCAAAGGATTAACAAGATATGAAGATCTGGATATTATCGATTAGCCGTTATATGTTAACGATTTGCTGTTAAATTTCAGAAACTTATAAAACAAAATGCTTAACCGGTTTCTTTTAAACGGTAAAGGATTAACAAGTATTTGACATTCTGGATATTATCAGTTAGCCGTTATATATTAACAGTTCACCGTTTAATTCCAGTAACTTATAAAACAAAATGCTTAACCAGTTTTTTTTAAACGGTAAAAGATTAACACATGATGCAGATTTGAACATTATCAGTTAACCGTTAAAATTAACGGTTCACCATTTACTCTTAACGAGTTTAGAGACTTATCAGTTAAGGCTTAATAGATAACTCTTTTCTGAGCACAAAGGTTACGTTTTACCCTAAATGGTTAGCCGTTAAAAATAACGGTTAGCCGTTTACATTTAGTGGCTGAATTTTTACTAAGTTATAAAACAAACGGTTGAAACTTTTAGAAAATAGCATCTTTCTACATTTTATCGATTAACCGTTAAAAATAAACGATTCACCGATTATTCCCAAAAAATCATATTTTTTATAAAAATGTTCCAGTTTCTTTGAGGCTTTTAAACACACACAGAGAGTTTTGACTTTTAAGAAAATATTTGAATTTTTTTAAAACTTCAACAAACTTATCAAAAGAGATTAATGGTTTATTATCATTAAAATCAATAAACAAAATATATATATGTTAACACATGTTTATGTGGTTCTCATATTTAACCTTAGATTTTGCATGCTTGACCTCAAGTATTGCATGTATTTCACGTGACTCTTTTACACGTAAATTTCATATTGCATGTTTGACCTTAATTGTTGGATGTTTCATTTGAATTGTTGTAAGTTTTGAATAAAGCAAAAAAAAGTTCAAATTATGTTTTTTTATGTTTAGTGTTCTTATTAAATATTTGACCTTAGTTGTTGCAAGTTACAAGTGAACTGTTGCATTTTTAACCTGAGTTCTCATCTTTTACCCTAGATGTTGTATGTTTGGCCTTAGGTATTGCATGTCTTGAATGAAGCAAAATAACAAAATAAAAATTTTCTCACCCACTTCATGTTTGATGTTGTTTTGCACGTCAAACCTAAGTATAACATGTTTCATGTGAAATCTTGCATGTTTACATGGTTCTCATGCTTAACTTTAGTTGTTATATGTTTGACCTCTGTTGTTGCATGTTTTATATGAACTATTATATGCTTATATGATTCTTATGTTTTACTTCTTGGTGTTTGCATATTTTGAAAATACTAATTCTTCTTCCTCTTTTTGTTTTTGGGTTAATATTTGTGATTTAGATTGAATCATGCGTGAAGAAAATATATCAGATTTGCTCTAGTAAGAAAAACCACTAGGTGGTTAAAAATCGAATCATATGAAATGTAATGAGTTTTTTCAAGTGCCATGAAAGCTTTTTTAAAATCTAATCAATTTTTCATTAGGGCCAAAAAAAAATAGAAAGCCTTGAGTTTATTTTAAATATTAATAAGGTTGTTCAATTTGGATAATTTAATTATTTGTTGTATTAATATTTATTCTATTTTATATTATCCTCATAAATCTACTGAAAAAATTTCTTATGACACATTGAAATTTTTAGACCCATATTAGGTTGGATGTCCCTGAAATGTATTGAGTAATAATAATAATAATCCTTTCAACATATATAAGGGGGACTTCTAATTCACTGCCTGTATAGTTTTTAACTATTTATTATTTAATTATTTCTAAATCAATAAAACAGAGAGTATTTTCTATTTGATTATGCTTGGAAAAATAATAGGAAGATAGTCTACCTGTTCATAAAAATGATTTTAATCAATTTTAATGTTAAAACGTACATAAAAAATTTAAAGGAAAATTATCATTTATATACCCTGAATTTACACTTTTATTAAAAATATTACAACACTTTTAAGGTGTATCAATTATGTATCATAAGTTCACAAAATGTATATACCGTTCACCAAACCGTTAGTAGCCATTTGAAAATTAACGAAACTATAGTAAATTGATAAATTTATCCATACAAATTATCACTTATACACTCTTAAATTTTTTTATTATCATGTATATACCCTTAAATTATCATTTGTATCAATGAAAAGACTAAATTACTCCTCTGATGTTATTATATTTAAACGGCAACTAGCGATCTGGTGAATGATAGATATATTTTATCAACTTAGAGTGGACAGCTGATACACCTTAAAAGTATTGTAGTAAATTTAATAATAGAATAAACTAAGAGTATACAATTGATAATTTTCTAAATTTAACACACTTGGGGTCATCATAAATTCAAATTAAGTATTCAGGCAAGAGGGCATACCCCGATGAAATTGTGAAACAGTGTGAACATTATAAACATGAGCTTTCCCAAAGAAATATCCCCCGAGCAAGATGCATGCCAAAAAATAAGGCTCAACAACATAAGAACAAAAGATACAGCACCTAAGAAACTTTCCGCAAAGAGAAGAAGGTGAAAAAAAAAAAAGATCAAGGAAACAAGAACATTATACCATGATTGGTCAAAGTGCACATAGGGATAGCGAACAATTACAAGTTGAATGGGGTGAGCAGGGATGAATGCACCGAGTTGGAAGGAAATGAGAAATTTTCCACTGGTCGTTGTTCCATCAGGAAATACTAGCACACGAGGAAATATATCGCAAGAAGCCTTTCTCTGTATTCAGATCCTCGAAAGCAATTGTGCCATATTCAACATTAAGGACCTAAGACAAGTAATCACAACCTATTTAACAATAGTGATAGATAATGCCATTTAAACAACGAAAAAAACTCATTACGTTGGCATTTCTAAATCAATTGACGGCAGTACAGTAATCCGGAGTGCAGACTCAGCTATTGGTGCATATTTTAGATTGGAAGTCCTAAAATATCACATGAGATGCAAATAGTGGCAGACCTAGACATGAATATGCTAATAAACAACCAAAAACCGTCATTCAAGAAAGGACTAAAGAGCGTTCATTACGTATGATGGAATTAATTCACAGAAGAGATCAAGGGCAAGAGACATTTAGAGAATATGGCAACAAGGAACAACTAGGAAAGGAAAACAGTATTAGACCATATCTCTAAATTGCTTGAACTGGCAAAAGAATGAAAATATTCAAGATCACTAAAATCAAAAAAATTGTAGAAACTTTCCGCCTTTATTTCACTAACAGTGTTCTCCTTTGGTGATTATGAGAATCTATTTACATTTATCACCTCAGAATTTAAAAAAAAGAAAATGGAAAAAAGAGAGATTGACCACAAATATTTGGACCAAGAGAGAAATTCACATCTAGTCCCAATTCATGCACAATTTAAAAATCAAAATAGTAGAAAATAAACAATAATGCTGGTTATATAGCAGCTAAAAAAATAACACAAAATTCACAAACAGAAGCAAAGAGAGGGAGAGGGGGGAAAAAGAAAAAAGCCAAACCCAGAACAATGGGTAAATCCTTACCAAATTATTGAGAGGCCATCTTTTAGTATTCGTAACAAAGAGTGCAGAGCTGAAAACAACTAAGCAACATCTAAAATCGTACAAGAAAAAATTAGGGTATGCATGGAGAAACAATACTTAAAAACTAAATCTCAAAAAATTAACCAAAAAATAAAAAAGTTTTAACTTGTTTAGAAGGTTTCCGATGTGAAATTCAGGGGAAATGGTGATGAAAATCAGGGGATATGGCTAGCCAGATCAGTCTAACCGGCCAACCGCTTGGTTTCTGTCTTCCAAGTGGTTATTCACCAGGCGACTAGCTGCTCGGAAGGCAGAGACGAAACGGATAGCAGCTTACACCCATCCGACAAGCCGCTTCCCTTGGTTTTTATCTTCTTCCTTCAGTTTCTTCATCTTCTCTCTCTCAAACCCAAAACCTTCATCTTCTTCTCGCTACAACCCACCATTTTCTTATACTTTTCTTGCCAATTTCATGCTTCCAAACCATTAATCATCTCAGGAAAATTTATTGAAAAGACAACAAAAAAATAAAAATAATAGCAATCGATGTTGAACAGCGGATAGTGAAGACGACGGTGCAGCAGGCGCAATGGTCGCCAATTGAAAAAGCAACAGCTTTGCCACTCTCTCCCGTGAACAAAACTGAGAGTGAATAAGATGGTGGCTCTAATTTTATGCGATTAGTAACAAAACTGAACAGAGAAATTAGGGATTACACAGAGAGAGAGATGATTTCAAGTGATAAGCAAAGACAGTGAATAAGAGAAACTGGGGATTTGAGGGCAATAAAATTGCTAGCAATTGGATTACAAGTAGGATTCATTTTAGTTGAATCAAACGGCTTGTTTTAAACTTCCGAAATGGCGCCGGGGCTTAATGTCCGGCATCATAGCATCAACCCTCTTTCATCATCTAGAGTTGCTTTTGCATATAGCTGAAATCTGTAACTGTTTTTGTCCTTGACAGGATGAGAAGCTCCATGATCTAGAAACCAACCATTTGTCCTTGTCCCCATACAGAGGAGGCTTTGGTGCTTGGAGTTGGTATAAAATCTATAGCACTTTTAGAAGAATGTGGCTTCAAAATTACTGCCACTGACTTGACTGGTGCAGGGATTCATTCATTTCTGGTATATTTGCTCCTTTTTGAGCTTGTTTTGTCTGTGAATAATGGGGATTATTCTTCTAGTTGGGGGAGATCTAACTAAGCTTTTTAATCTAATTGTCGTCCTTGCTGTTCTAAAATATTGCAATATAGATTGAGTTTCACTGATACATCAAAAATTCTAATATGTATGTCTTACATTTTTACATCAAAAGGGTATCAAAAACGATATAAAAGCACACTATAACTTTTTTTTTTTAATGTGGAAACTGAAGCGTTCACAGGATCTGCTATGTCGAGAGCTCCACATATCCCTAATATAGCATTGAAAAAGAAAAAGTCACGCTACATTTAGTCCACTTTCGAATAGGGGAGAGGAGCCAAAGAGGAATTTTACCCGGATCCACGGGGGTATCTGAGAAGTGGATACAGAAAGGTTACCAAACAACAGATCCTTGTAGTGAATTGATAAAACGGTAGACAAAAAATAAATAACTAGATAAATTTAAGACGAAGTGGAGGGCCTGTCTCATCTTAAGGCAGCAACTTCAAATGGTGAAGTGTGGACTGTGACGGACGAATTTGAAATGGGTTAAAAGTGGGTGAAAGTCAGGTAAGTGAATTGGCCACGTGGTTTATCTGAGGACCGGTTGGGTAGTGATTTTTCTGGTTTCTTAGTTCAGTCTGAAATGAGTATCTGGGCTGAAAATGGAAAGCGGTTTGACGAATTTGGAATGGGTTGTAAATGGGTGAAAGCTAGGCTATTGGCAAAGATTAATTGAAAATTAAGCGACTCCAAAAGGCAAACCTTGGGTCTTGGTTAGCCCAAATAACACGAATGATAGTGTCTGAACCGCTCAAAGTCTTTCGTAAAACCCATTTTACTGGAAATTACATGAATACCCATTTACACACACGAGTAAACCTTCATGTGAATTTAATTCTTTAAAAAACCTTGTTACACACCATATTAATTTCTATTCACCTAACCCTAATTTCAAATGCATTTAAATTTTTTTTTATTTATAGGAGAAATATCTAAGCATTTATATATAGTTCATGGATTATTCTTAAACTAATTTAAGATTGTAGGAAGGGAGAAAATAACTTTTTTGAGGGTGTAGCTTTTATGGAGGGATGGTTGATTTTAATATTTAAGGAATGCTTTTGTGAACAGATTAATTGTATTTATTCGAAAAAGACACTTTTTAGAGACTCTGCTTTATATTTGAAAATTTATGTGAGTATAGTGTCAACAGTTATCATTAATAAGATTTAATATTTATATCATATGCTGATATGCTTCATAAAAAATTCATAGTGCCTAATATCTACAAGCGGGATAATAAAAAATATATAGTAAAATAAAATCATTTTTGGTGTTTTGACTATCATATCACCTTGTGAAATAGTAAATGGTAAGATTAAGAAAAAAAAGACGTGAAAAGTTAAAAAAAAAAAAAACAACAACAACAACAGCAGCAGCCAAGAGACCAATCATATTGATGAATCAACGAAAATTATTTCTTAATATTGAAATGAAATTTTATATTATTTTTAAAATTAAAAAAACTACTACTACTTACCCTATTAATTAATTTAACTACAATTGGATAACTCTCTCCTAATATTTACTCAATTAAAAAGTGAAATGCAAAAATCCACCAAATATATATAATTGTTGATGCAAATTTTGGAATTAATAATTCTTTACTAAGACATGTTGATGTTCAACATATTTTCATCAAATTCGTATTAATTGTCGTCAATTTTGGAGTGATGACCTACAGGGAATTTTTATGCTAACTTTCCTCCCTCGGAAACACATTTTTCTTCCTTTATGTTGCAATAGCCTTTAAAACCTTCGCATATATCTTTGCAATCCTTGTCGTATTCACAAGCTTTGGATAAACCTAAATAAATTAAAGTTATTTTGATCTCATGAGTTCTGAGGAGTAAATTAAAGATGAGCTTTTCAATTTGTTAAAAAGAACATGATATGTATAGTAAAATAAATTAATATTATTTTTGTAATTGTTAGCAAGAAGCATTTGGGATAAAATGAAATAAAATAAAATAAGATAAAGAGAAGGAGATTAAAATATATACCTGAGGAAGCAACTACGGAAAGAACAACCAAGCAAGCCAATTTAAGCTGATAAGTTTTCTCGCCTTTTTTAAAGGATGGTGGATTAAGAAAGAGATATAAGTATATACACCATCAGACGGTTGGTGCCTGTAGTTTTAATAATGGTTATAAATATCTAGACATATATGGTATGTTGTTAATCTTTAATCAATCATTCATATCCTAAGTATTTGCTTTTTCATTTTAAAGATATGCATTAATCAAATATATGGTATGCGTTATTCACTTCCTTCTACCAAATACATATGCATTCAAAATTTTCAAGAGCGCTATAATTGAAGATTTGGAGATGTCATTGATTTTGTCGATTTATGTAATTGGAAGTCAGCAATTAATTTCAAGATATACTCCCCCCCCCCACCAAAACAAAAAAAAAAAGGCAGGGGATGGATGAAGTCCTAATTTATTTTTTAATTTCCTTACCTCTTCCATAACTTGAACATGGATGACTAACTAAATGAAACTGTTGGAAAGCCACTCGACGATGCCCTTAGAGGCGAAGTTTAATATATAACCTGAATTGTCAAATAATTGATTCAATATGAGTATTTTACAGAATGACCAAATTAAAAAAATTGAAGTGTACTTAATAACAAGTACTAGGTGAGTTTAGTAGTTGTTACATACAATTATCGATTATTGAAGTCTATAATAACTTAGAATCAATCAGCAATTTGAATTGAGGCTTGTTTGACCATATTACTGTTATTTAAATCTTGAAATTTCCATTTATTCTTCCTTTTTTTTATTGTTGTTGTTACTAATATTACTACTACTATTATTATTATTATAGTAATTTATTATTAATACTAATTATAATAGTATTACTATTACAGTAATAATAATTACCATTATTAGTGTTGTTGTTGTAGTTGTTGCATTAATAGTAGTAGTAGTAATGATGATAATGACGATGACGAGAATAATGATATATTATTATTATTATTATTAGGAATAATATAAGTATTAATTATAGTATAATAAGGACAAAAAGAATAATAATTAATATTATTAATGTAATAATTATAAATAATTATTGTTGTTGTTGATGTTATGACAATAATAATAAGTCAATTTAGCAACTTATACCTATCTACTATGATGCTTAGATAAATTAAATACATCAATGATAATATAATTCACTCTAATTCTAATTTCCATAATTAATGTAAAAAATTTATTTTGATTCCCATTATGTATTTTGATTCTAACTCATTTTGATTATTAACTAACAAACACACTATTATAGTTTTTAGATTATACAACAATGGGATTAAATCATTTTAGCTTCTAAGTTACAACAATAAGTTTGCACAAAACACCTTAGTGCTATAGTTTAAAAGATAGACCTATCCAACCTGAATAACAAATAAGGCGTGAATGAAATACATACATACATACATGTATATATACATATACATATACATGTGTGTGTGTGTGTGTGTGTGTGTGCGTGCGTGCACGCGGATACGTGTCTGTGTGTGTGTGTGTGTGTGTGTGTGTTTGTTTGTATAGAATTTACAAAGTATCTTTTATAGTACACTTAAGATGGATAGCCACAACATTACCTCATTCATTTAAGCTGATTCAAGGGATCACTCGCTTGCAGAAAAAGTTTAAAGAAGAAAGTTAAATGCTCTTGAAGTTTTGTCTATTTTCATTGAAAAAGACTCATGTGTTAACAGATTTGTGGACTTCAGTTGTTGTTTATAAGCATAGGTCTTGTCTCAATTATTTTACACTTACATTTATGCGCTTATTAATTAAAATATTTCTATAAAATCAACTCTCTCTTGTTGGATTCCAAAATTTTTTTGCATCAATGTTGGGCCCACACTAGAGTTTATCCCATCCCGATTGAAATTCCTAATCTCGATTAAGATCCTGAATTGTATTTGATGACTTGATTACTATCATGCGTTACTGATACTTTTACAAATGATACGTCATATGCATATGATTGATATGTGATGTATCATTAATTATCAAATAGGCTTATCATATAAATATGACTAACATGTCAATTCTATGTAATTCATTTAACTAATTTATCATACACCTTGAAAATCCATATTTCAAGACATTAAGAACCTTAATTGAGATTTTGAGATGTCCCAAATAGTGAATCAGGATATAATTGAGTCTCAAATTCCAAACAAAATAGTAAGGGTGTCAAAAATACCTAACTAGCCAGATTTAGACCAAAATTAAGGGATGCAAGGATGAGAATAAACATATCCTTAGCATCACTTCATAAGTCTGGGGCCTAATTCAAAACCCAAATTTTAATAAAAAAGTTACAAAATATATATTATTTTAAATAATTATACTTATTTAACTCATCTCTTATATATACATAAAATTTTAAACATTTAATGTTCATATTTTTATGTCCAATTTCATTAAAATAAATTTAAAAATAATAAAATTATAAAAATTTTATAAAAAATATGCATATTTAATATTACAAAATATAAAATATAGGTATGAAAACCTAAATTAAAAAACCCAACCAAACGTAAAGACTTTTTAGCCCAACTTGAGTGTCTAGAAAAATATATCCAAGCTAAGTCCAAGCATTGTCGTAAGCAGGTTCGAACCTGGGTTTTGCATCTCTACAAATAGTAAATAGGGGTAAAACTTATATTAAACCTCATCGCATATGAGCCAAGCTTGAATCCCAAACAAAATTTAGGGAATTCCATTAATCCTAACCCAAAGTTTTCTCCTTCGATTATATTAAAACGATTCAAGATATAGACAAAATAATAAAACAAGTGTTGTTTATTTTATCATGAAAACAATGACATAATTACACTCAAAGGACTTATGCTTAACACCTAATGAAACCTTATTTTCAAAAGAACTTGTTAAATTATCTAATAGTGTAAATAGGACCTATTCAAAGATTGATAGAAAGTAAGGAAATAGAGGGATGGCCACTTATAGGATTTTAGTTTCACTTAGGAGTGGGTACGATTCAATTCGATTCAGTTTAGATCGACATTGGTATAATTGATTAAAATCAAATATTATATAAAAAAAACTGAATAAGAACCGAATATAATAAAGAATCGAACATAAACCAATCCATTTGGATCAATTTAGCTCAGTTTATTTTTTTTTTAATTCTGACATTTAGGCCTATCTTGAATTTTAATTTTTTAACCCGTTGGCCTTACTAATGGAATAATTTTTCTCAACAGCAGTTCATCATAGTTTTATTTCAAACACTAATAATAAACACAAAATATTCAAAAAAAAACATTAATCAATTTTATGTTACTAACTGCTACTAACAAGATAAAAAATATTAAGATTTAAGAATACGATTCTATAATCTAATACTCCATCTATATAAAAATAAAATTATACAAAAAATAAAAATAGTAATAGTTATAATAAAAAATAAAAATAAAAATTTTGTTATGAGCAAGTTTATTGTAATTATTCTATATAGTCAATTAACATATAATACGTTTTATATTTTGATAAAATTATAAAAATATTTCAATTCTTCAATCTAGCTATTTGATTTAGACAAGAGGATTGAAATCTGAACTGGTGTTTCAGTTTTTTCTTATAAATAAGATATTCAAATATTTATAAGAATTAAAATTGACCTAATCCCAAATAAATTCACCAATTCAGTTTGATTTTTTCCTAGGCTTTAATTTTTATGCCCAACCCTAGTTTCATTGTTGGAGCCAATTAAAACTTGATTTATGAGCATTTCTAAAATGCTAACTATGCAACTCAAAAGAGGAGATGAATTTAGTTTCTGAAACTAATAAAATAATTCAACAAAACTAATGCAAATAATTGAAAAAATTAAACAAAATAATCTCAATAATCAAAATATAAATAGAGAAAGGAAAAAGAATCGAACATGAAATTTTTACGTGGTTTGGCAAAATCTGCTTATGTTTGTGCCTCCAAGCTCATAGGGCTTGATGATTTCATTATCTAAACCTTATACCTTAAAGTTTGAAAACTTTATAATTGACTTTAAAGATGTCAATTAATCTTTACAAACTAAAGTTACCTCAAATCTCTTATCTCAAGTGTTTCACACACTTTTAATCACTTAATTTGATGTTTAAGAGTGAAAATTAAACAAACTTCTTTCATACATTATATTTGTTTATAAATGAAAGTCTAATGTGTGTTTCGATGATAAATTAAACATGAATTAAGCATAGGACATATTTAATGCACAATAACAAACTCAATGAAGATTGTTAAATCACTTTGAATTTGAATATGATTGAACTTTTTATGGTTGGAGAAGAAAATTAGATGTTGTTGACTTTCTGAAAACAATCAAATCACTGTTAACTTTTACCATATTGTTATTTTGACTTGTCTAAGTTATCGTTATAATAAAATTTGAATAGTCAATTCACTATTTAAAGTTATCAATTTGTTATTTATTTACAAAGCCTGCAAAACAATACAAGCTAGCCATTTCTCCTAAACGGCTCACCTGTTATAAATTAATTCCTATCTAAAATTTATTGATTTACCATTATTAGTAAATGATTTGTCATTTCCAAAACGTTTGCTCCCTGAAATTTGTGGGCTAATTGTTTTTGATAAATGATTCACCATTATCTTCCATAACTAAGACCAAGTGACTTCCTTTAAAAATTGGTTGTCCAATCAAAATCAATAATTATCCATTTATTTTTAGATCCTTAAACTTGCCCAAAATATCACACGACTTTAAGATTTTCATCAATTTTAATGACTTTAACATTTTAACATAGTTTGTTATCATCAAAATTAATGTTGTGAAAATATGTATGTTAATAGTTTTGTGATTGTAGTGGGTAGAATTTGCAATCTTATATATACTTGCTTGGATTTGAAGGTAGGGTTTAAGGGTCATGCACTCAGCACTCATATTAATGCTATGTGCAGAAGTCTCCCCTAGTGTCGACATCACCAAGTCACCGGCTGATGTGGTAGTGTTGGCCACTTAAATTAGGACATTTGTCACCACTTTTCAATGAACTCAAAATTTTTGTTGTGACTTTAGAGCTAGGTTACATTTGGAAGGCATGATAGGATCAGATTATATCAGACTAACTTGATTACACACACACATAATATTAACTTTTGATCGTTATAATGTTGGCCAAGATTGTTCAATTTAATTTAATGAAACTAAAATATATAATTGTTGAATTTAACATTTATATTCAAAATTATTGTAAATAATGTGAATGGATTTTATGTTTAAATTATTAAATTAAAATTTTGATATTTAATCTTATATTAATTCAAGTCAAAATACATTATGGAATGAAAATAGATATTGGTAGCAACTTTGAATTAAAATATATATATTTAATCCAACCTAAACCTATATAAACATCCTATAAATTTTTAGAGAAAAAATACTAGAAAAAAATTATTTTAAATGATTGCCAAGTAATTAATTACTCAACATTTATGAATTTCGCATCCATGTAATCTGTCAAAACTTAGGCTCGATCTTAAAAATCAAAGCTCAATCAAATTTAGGTTAGGGTTCGGGCCT
The DNA here is from genome assembly GCA_030449875.1 of Aegle marmelos. Taxonomy (NCBI): domain Eukaryota; kingdom Viridiplantae; phylum Streptophyta; class Magnoliopsida; order Sapindales; family Rutaceae; genus Aegle; species Aegle marmelos. The sequence continues at coordinate 16,268,878 of JASUUL010000023.1, forward strand.
TATTAGACTCAAACACATAAAGATTAAAAAAAGGAGGGAAAAACACATACCCATAAACTACATAATCACACAATCACATACGTACACATTTTAGTGATTTCAAATTCTAAAATCCAAAAAAAAAAAAAATTACATAGAGAAGCTATTAGAGCTGTTGTTGCAACTCCAAGCCATCACCACTAATTCGGCCACATGGCCCATATCAAGTATCATTGAGCCCAACTTTTGGTGACGCGAACCCATGCCATGACAGCCACTCCACCACTAGCCAACCAGCCAACGAAATCTACCAACCAATCGGTCACATCGTCTCATGTCACCACCACGACAACTACACATAACAAAGGCTTCCATCACTAGTACCAATCCATTTAGTTTTAAATGTAATGTTCGCATTTCATTTTTACATGCAAAAGGTACTAGCTTCGAATGAAATTTAGTTGAATCATATTAGTGATATATAGTTTTGCTAATGAAGGTTATGTGAACATAGAGATGACTTATGTTGATAAGAGATTTGATTGTAGGTGCCTGATAATTGTATGGGGTCCTATTATCTATAATAGTATTTTGGTTGTATGAATGAGTTAGCAGTAAAAATTTAGCTCTATAGTGTTTATACTACACATTATGTGCTTTTTTCTTGTATTTAACTAGAGCAATATGTGTTAATTGACATTTTTTCCCCTCTTATTTGCATTTGGTTTGACGCTTCTAATCTCACTTTTTTTTTTAACCTTTAACTTGAGGCCTTCTGAATGAGTAGATTGTCCTTGGATAAAGAAGAGACATTTTTATAAAGCACCCTAAGTTTAGATTAGGTTGATTAGGCATTTAATCTAATTAAAGGTTAGTATATTTTGCTTCTGTCTTTATTTTCTTTTACCCTATTTTATGAGTTCTTATTTGAATCAAGGGTTTTATCTACATTTAGTTATTTATATAATTTATGGCTGACATGTTGAGTAATTTTTATGTTTATGTTACTTTTAACAAGTTTTAAACATTTTAAATTTTAATATATTAAAAGAGGTAAATTTAGATTATTTAAATATTAAAATTTTAAAAAACATTTAGTCAAATTAAGATGACTCTGACTTGATTTGAACCCAACCTAAAAGTGAAAAATCAGGCTATCTTTTAAGCTTGTGCCATTTAATTGTGCTGTCTAGTTAGGCGTATGCCCATGGCCATCCCTTAGCTAAAATCCAATTAAATAATTTAGATATATCATCAACACTTGCAAAAGAAAAAAAATGCCCAATTATCCCCCAAAAATGAGACAAATGCACAATATTCCAAATAACTACCCAAGTGTACAATAGGTTCCTAATTAGTAATTTTTGAACCTCACTCTCTAAGGGAGTTTTATACTGTGAATTTATAAGTTATAAGTGTAATAGTTGACACTTTAAGTGAAAAATTGATAGTTTTATTGTTATTAAATGCATACTTTTTAGTGTTAATCATTTGTTTCTCTGCGTTGCTCGAGTTTAAGTGTTTGCAGAGTTCTTATTGGAAATTAACCCATATGTTGATAACGCATATGCCCTTGCACTTCTCGACATGCTTTCACTGTCGGCATAGTTGTATAGTGCCTTGAATAATGTAGTGCCTATCGATGCATCATCATGAATACCTATAATATCAAAGTATTGCTCTAGCCTAAAGAAAAAGTTGTCGATGACAATAGCTTTTTGAGTACCATCATAGGTGTCGAGCTTTAGCACATCAATGTGACACATTTCACTCGTACTTACAGGAAGTAGGCTAGGAGTAAGTGCTTGTGCCGACCTAATCTAAACAAACCTTGTCAACCTTCATACAGATCGCTCGTAACTCATTTAATGCAAAAATACTAAAGTTGAATAGCTGATTATGGAGTGCTCGCAACTTCCCTCATAAAGAGTCAAATTATCTTGTATGAGGGCCTTGGTAGCCACCATGAACTCACCATACTCACCCTCAAAATAGTCTACTCTTTATTGCAAATTATCAAGGCATCCTAAACAACGAATATCGAGGTTTCAAGCATGGCGATACGAGGCTCTAGGGCATTTATAGAAAGGGCTTTGGACTCACCTCAAGACTTGGGTTGAGAGTGTTCTTCTTCACAACCATAAGCTTGCTCTGGTGCCTTCACACTGACTATGCCTTCTTGTGATGTGCAGAAGGATTGGTCATAGCTTACAAGCTAGTTTGCGTAGGTTCAAATCTTGATTTTAGTACCACTTGTTAAGGGATGAGTAAATTTGTATAGCAATCCTATGTGGCACTTAGACGACTTGTAGCACACAATATGCTAAGTAAGTCTAGAACATTTCTCAAACTAGCCAAGTACAGTCACTAATGGAAATGTTAGTGAGAAGCAAAAGCATAATAGTTAAATATAAATGTATTATACACAAGTAAATACAAGAAAGCTTATAACTGTATTTGAAAACTTGTGTGTATTGTGCATACTTTGTGTGGTGTGCTGTTGATGGTGAGCAAATAATAATACTTACCTCTAATTATAGGTGTTAGGTGCTAATACATGAGAGTTGTTAACAACTTGCATAATATCTCGAGAACTTAAATGCTCAAAGCTAAAACTTTTTATTTATTTACAATTGTAAAAAAATTTAAAATTTGAAATAAGTTAAATTAATTACTAAACACATCACGGTTGATTAATTGTGTGAGGCAGTCTATTATTGAATATATTTTATTTCTAAATCCAATCCATCTTTAATACTGTATATATTTCCTTTCTAAATACACTCTGCATTTAAACTAACTGTTACTAAAATTTCATCCGAATTTTAACATATTCAAGCGGCCCGTGACAGCGGCATCAAACTTACTGCTGACAACCGATAAAATATTTGCAATTGGAGACAAAGATAAACGAATAAATTGTATTAAAATATTTCACCAACCCAAACATAACACTTTGATGTGATTGTTCCCGACCCGTTATAGCCAAAAATCTGACCAAGTCATCCTTTTTCTCCTCGAAGCATTGAAATCCAATTCGGTGTCGCCACGTAATGCACTTAGATACGCGTAAGAGATCCCTCGCACGAATCACCGAGGCACGGGGGTCCCACGTGTTCTCACTAATCGAGACCAATCTTTTTATTTCTTCAAAAGAAAATAGAAAATAAAAAAAAAACATAAACAATCAAACGGATTTTACTCCATTCTAATCCACGTAAAGACAAATCTCAAACGCACGCTTTCCGTTAATTTAACGGCGAATGCAGCACTAAGATTTGAATAAAAAATTAACGCCGTCAAAATTCCCCTTCTGTACGTAAATACAAGAGTCCCTACATACTCTGTCTTCTTCATGTAGCTTAAAACTTGAGTCTTCGCATCCTAAACTTTGCTTTTTATTTCCACCTTCGCCTGCCAATATATCTTTCGTTCCCCGTTTCTTTTCTCCTTTTTTTTTTTTTTGGTTATTTACCGTCTTAACTCGGCAGCTAGCTAGAACTTTTTTTTTTTTTTAATTTTAAGAAGATACTGAAGCTGTATAATTACTCTGCGAAAAGAAAGTCATTATGATTGCTAAGCTGGAGCAGCAATCAAAGAGAAGCAAAAATTAAATGCTGTATATCCAATCTCCATTTGGCCAAGGTAAGTAAGTTTTACTTGGTGTCTTTCGTTTTCCACTTTGTTGTTGTTTTTTTAATTTCTTTCACTTTCTCGGCAACCAAACAGAAGATCAATTTATTATAACCTCAGGTTTCTTTTCTTTTCTTTTTCTCCATATTTTAAAGATTTTAAGGAGATACAGCTAAGAGCGAGAGGAAGACCTTGAAGAAGTAATTTAGGCCGGCAAAAGAAAAAGAGTTTTAAGTCTGTTCCTAGTAAGTCATTTTCGAATATTGTAAATTACATTAGTCTTAAGTGTTGCACCTATTAAAATTAAAAGGAGTCTAATTAACAAATATTTTTAACTTATTAGACGCAGCTCTTAAGTTATTGTAAATTATATAATACAATGTAAGTTAATGCGGTCCCTGTCGGTATTAATCTCTTGTCTCTCAGTCTTTTCATCAATTGTTTCATTTCTCGACACCCATTTCATTGCTTCATCATCGATCATAATCATCTCGTTCGTTATGTTTTTTTTTAATAAATAAACAAATAAATATTTTTGGCAGAAACTTGGGCTTGTAAAATATGAATCTTGATTCTTTGAGACCACTTTCAAAGTGGGAATTTGTGTCCCCATATTGTTTTTCTAAAACATTTCTTTGAACTTCTCTGATCCCGAGCTCTTTTTGCCTTTTTTTTTTTTTTTACCCGCTCTCCCTTTTATCTTTCTCCAACATCAATATTCATTTTTTTTTAAAGAATTTATTTATTAAGCAAAATTTATACGGGTTAAAAACAGTGGCCCCATTTTGAACCCGAGAATGTTTTCTGAACGAATTACGGCAGCATCTTCAGAATCAAAGCTTCCCATATTTTGCATTTAATCGGCATTGATTGTGTTTATCATAAGTAGGTTGTATCCTTATTGACGCCATTTAATTTTGTCTTAAAGATTAAATTTAAATTAATTATGCCGAAAAAAAAAAAGGAGAGATGTTTACGTGTATAGCATGTACGAAGCAAATGGCGGAAGGTAGGGAGGAAGTAGAAGGAGGAGCGCAAGATTCTTGCATTGCTGAATTATGAACTGAAGTTTGTTCAAAACTTGGCTATTTCTAACCTTTAATATCGAAACCTTTTAACTCCGTTTTGTCTTTAAAGTGTATCTCTCATGTGGTGAGAGATTTCAACTGTGATAGTCTTCATGTCATGTGAATTGAGTCTCATGTTTCACGGCCTTTGGAATTCAGATCACCGGATCTCGAATTTTAGGGAATTTTAATTTCTGTGTTAGCAAAGAGCACTGGTCAATGTATCATAAGTTGTTGTCTTTAGTTAAATAGTAGCAAAAGCAAAGCATAAATTTGATGTAGGAGTTTGGCTATGTGTCAGGTACATATCAGTTACTAATTTCGCTGTTTGAGAAATCATGTTTGCTATTTTACAATAACTCATTTGATGAAAAGACAAAATGAAATTCTTGCTAAGTTTGATCTCGTTAATGGTTCTGAATCCAATGATTGCCGGTAGGGAAGATGGGCAACTACTAGAAAATTTTTACGTCTTAAATTAATAAAGAACCTTCTAATGTGAAAACAACTCCAAAGACCAAAACACTAGATTTTTTTTTTTTTTGCCTTTGTTTTTTTTTTCAAGATTAAAAGATGAAAAACAGAAGACTGGGATCCGTTTTGACATTGCATAATTAAAGAACACTATATAACAAAACCTTAAGCTCATCTCAGCTGTATTAATAATCCAATAAAGAAAATGAATCTCAAAGTTCAAAGTGAAGTGATCTTTTACTTCTCAAAGGTTCGGCTTGGAAGTGCCATTGTTCTAAACTTCTAAGAGAAACGCTAGCTGCTGCCATATCTTTTCTAGGACTTTGCTAAATTATATAATAGTGTAAATAGTATGACCCATTCAATAGATTGGCAATGAGTGGGGAAATGGAAGGATGGTAGTTTTCGGGTTTTTAGATTCGTAGTTGGAGCCAATTAAGACTCGATTTATGGGTGTTTCGTTGTTGCGGTGAATAGAATTTGCAATCTGATGTATACTTGCTTGGATATCAAGGTAGGGCTTATGGGTCATGCACTCGGCACTCATGCCCGATGGGTCAACAAGAAGTCACTGGCTGATGTGGTAGCATTGGCCAGTTAAATTGGGACACATGTTTTCACTTTCAATGATCTAAAAACAGTGTTGCCACTTTTCAGCTAGGCTATATTTGGAAGACATGATGGACTGAATTAAATTGGACTAACACAATTATGTATATAATACTATATTTTAATTGGTATAACGTCGGATAAGAATTTTAAATTTAATTTAACGAAACTAAAATTTCTAATTGTTGAATTTAACATTTATGCTCAAATTATTGCAAATAATTTAAATGATTTTTCATGCTTAAATCATCGAACTAAAGTTTTTGGTATTTAATCTTATATTAAATTCAAGTAAAAATAATATTCATATTGGCCAAAAAAAAAACTGAATTAAAATAAATTATCTAATCCAACCTAAACTCATGTGAACATTGGATTAACGACGAATTTAGGGAGGAAAACTTGTGTAGAAAAAGTCACCGTACTACTACACTTCTCAGTACATAAAATTTGTCTTATGATAGATCATGTGTGTACGCCAGGTAGAAAACACAAATTTTTTTTATTTTAAATGGTTACATACTCATGCCATCAAGTTTGGGCCAGTGCTATTGGCCCCCCCACTTTGGGAAATTTATGAGAATAGTCATAATATTTTAAGACTTTTTAATTCTAGTCCCTGAAAGTTTTTTCAATCAACATTAGTAAAATAAATTTTTTGAGGACTAAATTATCCTTGTCATTCTCACCATTCCCTCTCACCCAAATTCTCTCTCTCTCTCAACGAACCAAAACCTAATATACATTGTTGGAGGCGTAGATCGATTCCAGAGTACCCCAATCATCAAATCCTAGGTGAGCTATTACTTCTCCATTCATTTGTGTTGTAATTTTCGGGTGTTTTTGAGTTTAATAGTTGCTATTATTATTGTGTTTGTTGGTTGTTTATTAATGGAGGTGGTGAAATTTTATCGAATGGGATGAAATTTCTTAATGATTTGAGTAAATTTGATTGAGATTTTAATCATTATATGTTTTAAAAATTGTATAATAAAATTAACTTTAAATATAGGTTGTTAAGGTTACAAAATGAAACGAAATCTAGTGAGAATAATGTATAACAAAATATCACATATTAGCTATTCGACAAAATTCCTCTTAGAAAATTAATGATAAGTTCTTGCACAATGGAAGTGTGATGGGTGAGGTGTGTGCATTTTTTTATTGATGAAGTGAAAAAAAATTTGAAAAAACAATGCGTGCGAGCGACATGGGTTGTCGTACGTAGCCCTCGCGCGCAGGTTGCTCGTGGGCTGCGTGCGACAGGTGCGGGTGTCGCACTAGGAGCCAAGGCGTTCCTGGCGCGATAGCTCATGCGAGCGCGGGGGCTACGTGGCCTGTCCCGCACCTGCGCGTGCGGACTGTCGCGCCAAGAGCACACTGGCTCCTGGTGCGACACCCGTGCCTGTCGCACGCAGCCCGCGCGCTCGAGGGCTACGTGCGACAACCCATGTTGCTCGCGCGTGATGTTTTTTCAATTTTTTTTTCACTTCATCAAATTTAAATAATTTTATGTTATTATTTATTTAAATTACTTTTTCAATTTTATTATTTTTTAAAATGTGAATTTTTTTTAAATAATTGTTTAATATAACAATTTAATTTTCTATTGTTTATCAGATAAATGGCGAAATCAAAGATAGGAAGGTATAATTCACTCGGACCGACAAAAGAACCGGACATGATGAAGGTACCTTATGACTTACACTTCCCTGGCCATATAACAAGCATGTGCAAATTGAATGTAGTTATAGGGGCTATCCGGAAAAAATTAACAAAAGCACAGTTGAAATTGTTCAAGCATGACATATTTGGGCATTTTTTGGAGTGCCGTAAGTATCCTTTTAGCGGCATAATTGTCCATAACTTATTGCTTAGGCAAGTTACCCATGAAAAAAGTTATGAGAAAAATGAATTGTGGTTTCAAATTGGTGAGGAATTGATTCGCTTATCAATTGGAGAGTGGTGCTTGGTAACGGATCTTTCCTATGGTAACGATGTTACGCTGAAAAATCAAAAATCGCTGCATCGATTACTTAATAATTATTTCAATGGTTTGTTTCGTAGGATAACTCTTGGACAATTCAATACAATGTTTATGGAGTTGGATTTTGAGGTTATTGATGACATTGATGCGCAAAAAATCGCATTGTTTTACTTTGCGGATAGAGTCCTAAATGGGAGGAAAGAGCATTGTTAAATTAATTTCTCGTGGATTAGTGAGGTAGATGAGATAGGTCATTTTGGAAAACGTCCATAGGGGCGTTTGTCTTAGGAAATAATATATGATGGTCTCGACAATGCATTGAATGGCAAAACTACCAAATTTAGGACTGAGCATGCGGAAAAACTAAAGCATACCATTGAAAAATATAATATTTACGGTTTTACGTCTGGAGTTCAGGTATGTAGCGAAATAAATGTTAACGGATTTTTTATTACTTGATTTGTCAAAACTAATGATGCCTTATATCTTCATTTGTTATAGGCGTGGATTTATGAATGTATTGGAGGATTGCCTGAGGAGTGGGTGGTTAAAATAAAGAGGAAGACTCCTCACATCGTGCAGTGGATGCCAAAGGCCTCTTTTCTGATCAACTATACCGAAGTATATTCACATTTCAATGACAACTCGTGCCTTGTAAGTAATATATTAGATTATTTCAATGATAATTACTTTTAATTGGACAACTATATTAGAGATTCTCGCTAACTTAAAATATCGTATTATTTACAGGAGGAAAACATTTTACAAACTCTCAAACCGAATGCAAAGGAAAGAGCCTTAAAATATTGGTTGAGCATTCTGGATTATGTGCCATATATTCCTGATTGGGTCCGTAATATGGGTATCCTTACTTGATCTCTCTTAGCACATTTGAAAAATAATGAAAACGTAATATGTCTTCTAACTCACTCATGACTTATGTTTAATGTTACTTTATGCAGCATCAGCTTTCAATCAACATGCCATGCGTTATAGGCACGAAAGAAGAGTTTTATGACTCCATAAGACTAAAACAAAATGAACAGACTCCCTTTGAGGATGAGAATAATGCAGCTGAACATGATGAATCTATTCATAATTTTGATGACGTCCAATATTCAGAGGTAACTTTCTAATTTAATAGATCAATTTATTCCCTATTTTATAACTGATTTAAGTACTCTCTTATTATTATTTTATTCATGGTAATAGGAGAGAACAAAATTCCATTATGATTATGTCATTAAATGGATGGACAGGATTGATCATACTCTCAATCAATTAAGATCAAATTTTGAGGCTGAGCGCAGAGAACAACAATAGTTTAGAGAAGCATTTCAGGCCGAGCGACAAGAACAACAGCGGTATAGAAAAGCGGTTATGAAATTTATGGCTTCTTTTGGTGAAGGTTCCTCAAAGCGCTCATACGGTGATTATCCAATTGGACAATCGTACACGGTCAGCCCTTCTTATTACAAAAAATTGTGTGTTATTTGAATTTTAAATGTGATATTATTCTTAAGTGTTCATGTTGGTAAATTACAGTCGGCGGACAACCATGGAATGTACACTGATGTTTGCAATCATGATGATCATACCCCTATGTCATTGTATAGTTTCTTTGGGGATGTAAATGGTGACGGTGTACAGATTATCACAGAAGCACCTCCTGGGGTAAGCAAGTTTGGACGACCGTATAGATCATCATATGTCTTTAAAAGTCCTTTCTTGATTCCTTCTGTGAAGAAAGTAAAAAACGGCAGACCACACACGACGCTTGAAATAACGGAGCATGAGATCGCTGAAAGCCAGAGTATAGACATAAATCCGCTTAGAGGCATCAATGATCCAAGCATTTTTGCGGAGTTTGATCGGTAGTTTACTGGTAAAATTACAGTACACCGCACTATCCAACAGTCACACTTCTTTTTTTATGTACTTTTGGGAAATGTTTCAATGGATTAGCTTGACGACGAAGTATTTTTATTATATTTTTTCGTTTGTTAATGATGCCTTGTTGATTTTTCTTTTATATTATACTCAATTCTTCCGTTAACATCTTTCCATAATTCCACAGCATATTCATGTGTATTTTCGCTTGGTCAGCAAGAAGCAACAGGAGTATCCGAATGCCTTACCTCAGCGTGTCACGATACAGACACATTTTTTTGGGTAATGAGTGAATAGAGAATTAATAATCAACATTACATTTGGTTACTTACAATATCTCAGAGTCTCACTAATTGGTTAATATATGTACTAGGTATTCTTGACACAATTATGGAATAATGGTGACTGCGATGTCCGTTCATTAAAGTTTAGCAGCAACTTCAATACCTATCTTGACGGCCAGGAAGATTTCATGTCGAAGCAGTTCATGGACGTCGATGTGGTAAGTATTGCTTCATAATGCAACGAGATTTCTTTTTTTACATATTTTAGATCAACTAAATATAAAAAAGTCATGATATTTGTTATATGCAGGTCTTGATTCCTATGCATATTGGCGGTGATCATTAGGTATTAGCCAAAGCAGATCTTCGCAAGAAGAGAGTGTGGATTTATGACTCATTGGTGGCTTATTATGTATGTCAACTATCCCTTCCTTAATACCACCACCTAAAACATGAAATCGATGATGAGACACAGGACGGACAGTCATTCTTTCGGCTAAAATTCTTCTCTCAGCTACTATCTCATCAGCCCATGTCATTAGACTAGTACTCATCGATTCAGTAATATTTTTTTTATCATAAAACCATTGCTGCATAGTTTGTCTAAAGTGATCAATAATATGAGTGATAGGAAATTTGTGGGGTTCCCTCATAAATGACTTCACACTTTCTGCGATATTAGTAGTAAGTATACTGTACCTCCTATCTTCAAACTCAGACCTTGTCCAATTACATGTACCCATATCATTTTCTAAGTAATTAGCCGTACGCGAGTAGAGAATCCACAACCCTTCAAGCTGTTTTTTGAATTCTTCATGTCTATATGCTTTTGCTGCATTAATAAAGGTAAGCTCAAATTCATCCCAAAGAAATTTGGACATCCGGAATTTTAACTTAGTATTGCCTTTGCATAGTAGAAGCATACACCATAAGCTGCATTATAAAATACTTTTAAAACGGCTCTCTTTATGGCAATGCATCGATCAGAGATAATTACTAACTCTGACTTATCACCAATCACTCCATGTAACTTCGTCATAAACCATTCCCAAGTCGCATTATTTTTAGAATTCATTACTCCAATGGCTAATGGATATAGTTGATTATTACTGTCCAGACATGTTGCGACAAACATGCTTCCGCAATATAGCCCCTTTAAATGAGTGTCATCTACTGCAATCACAGGCCTGATGTACTGCATGAAACCCTTGATTGAAGATCCAAGCGCTACAAAGTAGTACAAAAAATTGTTATTTCCATCCACCTTGAGATGAGTAACTGTACCCTCATTGACTTTAGATAAGACATGAGAGTATTTAGGAAGTAAGTTGTATGACTCTGTAGGGTTCCCTCGTATTATTTCAAGACCAACTTCTTTATCCCGATAGGTCTGCTGATATGTTAATTGGACACCATATTCCTACTGCATCCCTGCTCTAATGTCATTAGGAGTGTATATTCGTTTATCTTGGATAAATTTATCTGCAATAAGATGACCAATAACTCGACTCCGTACTTGACGGACACCACTAGGCAATACGCCATTAGAACAAGTGTGTATGTTGTCAACTCTTTTCACAACCCAAGGCACATTTTGGTCATCTGAAGCTCTCGTTGCTCGAATACGCCATTTACATGATTCTAAAGAATAGTGAGCCTCAAAATGTGTTGTTGTAGACTGTGAAATCTTGAAATCAAACTTATTACGCAGGGCAACTTTGCGCAATTCTATTATTAACTCATTCTTTTCAGCGAACAACATGCCCACACTAATACCACAAGAATTGTAATTTCTGACTAAATCTGGAGTAACCAAGTTTGAAGGCAAAACTGAAGTAAGATTCACAAAGGGATCAACTGATCTCCTCCTCCTAGAATGAGGGATTGGAGGAATAGGTTGGTTTTCACTGTTATTTGTAGGAATATCATACTGGTGCTCATTCTCATTATTGATAAGAATATCAGAATGACTAATGCCCCCATTATCAAATTTACTATTAGAGTTAACCTCATGCATGCTATTATATGGCTCCAAACAAGCATTATCAACTTCTGTATTGATGGTGTCATGAATAAGACTATCATTGATATGGAAATCATTATTGTGGTATGGAGAATAATGTCGCTCTAACAATGGTGGTACCATCTCTTCTTCAATATCAGGAAAAGAGTTATTTGCTCTAAATGAAGTTTCAGTTTCTACAAATGGCTCAGGATCTTCTACTGGAACTTGAGGAGATGTGGTGATAAATATAGAGATGCATCCATAATTGATCACATCAGACGCCATGTGTAGTACAACCTTAACCATTTCATCATTCAATATGTCCATAGACAGTGAACATGCACGATATACGGTGTTACTAAACCTCAAAGTTATCTTCATCTCAAGACTATATTCGTTAGGATTTATTTGTAAAACTTCATGTAGTCTTGTCAAAAATTGATCAAACGTACAATCTTTTCGAACCAAAAAAGTTGTATTCTTGGCATTCACGTACTCCATACGCCGATCTGCCAATATCTCCCAACAACCATCATAACACAATTGAAGCACAACTGAATCCATTAAACCTAAAAAAAAGAATAAAAGAAATAAGATTACACATTACAAAATATAAATAAGTGAATATGCATAACATGTATGTGGAGTATATAATGGTTCTTAAGTGCAATGGTTCTTATTGAAGTAAATTTCTTGTTTAAACTTATCATAGAATGAAGTATATAATGTTAGATTTGATTCGTCTCGTCGCAAGTTTCGAAACAGTATATCATATGCCTAAAACAAACATATGTAGCTCAGGTTATGACTTATAAAAATATCATAAATTCAGTGAGACAGACAGTGGAACAAGCGTCTGTCTCACATAAATACAGAATAGTAATGTGAGACAGGCAGTGGGACAGGCACCTATCTCACATAAATACAGAACAGTAATGTGAGACAGGCAGTAGGATAGGCGCCTGTCTCACATAAATAAGAACAGTAATGTGAGACAAACAGTGGGACAGGTGCCTGTCTCACATAAATACAAAATGACTATGTGCAACAGACAGTGAGTTAGGCACCTATCTCACATAAGTGCAAAATCATTATACGCAACAGGTACTTGTTTTACATAAGTTGGTGAGACAGGCAGTGGGACAGGCACCAGTCTCACATAAATACAGAATATTATTGTGAGACAGGCAGTGGGACAGGAGCCTGTCTCACATAAGCACAAAACCAAAATGTGCGACAGGCACATGTCTCACAACCTGTCTCACATAAGTACAGAACGTTTAAGTGCGACAGGCACCTGTCTCACCAACTTAAGTGAGACAGGTGCCTATCCCACTGCCTGTCTTACATAACCGTTTTGAGTTTATGCGAGATAAGCACCTATCACACTACCTATCTCACCAACTTATGTGAGACAGACTGTGGGACATTTACGTATCGCACATAATATTTCTGTGCTTACGTGAGACAGGTGCCTGTCTCACTTATTCTGGGCTCCGTTTTTCGCTCGAATTTGTTTGTCTTTTTTATGATTTCTCTTAATTACTCAATTTAAACAATGTACACTATTTTATTGATGAAAAATAATAATATTTACAAAAAATTACTTTAATTTCAAACTAAATTTTCAATCTCAATATATTAAAAATTTATGTTATGTAGAAATATATACTGACCTTAACAAGTTCTCCCCAATTGATGATTATATCTTCAGTTATGTAATGTTTCTTGGAGAATGTTGAAAATTTGTTGAGAGTGATGAAAAATCTCTAAGTGTATTGAGTGTGTTAAGATTTCTTTAGTTTCCGTTTTGAATATTATAAGAGTGGCGTTATTTGAAAATTTTAAGAACGTGGTGAGAGTAATTTCGTCTTAAATGTTCATCTTTGGCTAGTTATGATAGAAAAAAGTTTATGTGATTAAAATTAAAAAAAAAATTTGGCTATTTTTGTAAATTTCCCTCTGCTTTAGATAACCACATTAGTTCATTATATCTTTGGAGTTTGTAATGTTTAGCGCAATTTGATCTATAGAATACATAATAATATTTTATGAGGTGGGGCTATTGGTAATTCAAAAATTTATTCTAAACACTCTAATTTTAATAAAAATATATATTATAAAAATAATATCATGTAAATTACTATTAAAGATAATTTATTATAAATCAATATTGTATAATTACTTTGAACATTCGTATAACATGCTCATTGTTCAATTTATAATCTTCATACCTTAAATCCTAAAATATATGTTTCTATCATTTTAATTTATGTTTACATAAGCAATGAGGAAATTAATTTTGGAAAAATTTTTTATATTAAAATATATATGAACTTTTAGTTTTAAAAGATAAAATGAAACAAAAGTATTGTAAAAGAACTTTTTTTGGCTTTGGCCTTTTTCTTCATCTCCTTACAAAAGTTTTGTGAAAGAAGTTCTTTTGGCTTTTGCCTTCTTCTTCATCTTCTTCATATCTTCGTCTTCTTCCTCTCTGTCTCTTTCTTTTTTATTATTATGGAATAATTTTTATTATTTGTTATATTTACGAATTGTTCTTGGTGCGAAATTCATTATTCATAAATGACTAAAATTATTTTAAATAATTTGTTTACAACTTAACTTAATTATATTGTTACAGTATATGTTAAATCTCTTAAAACTAGTGTACTAAATAATTTTATTAGTGTTTTAAGTAAACAGTATTAAGTAACTTAAATAGTTTAAGTACATATATTTCTGAAATTTTAAAGAATGCACAAAATAAGGCTTAATTTTTTTACAATTATTGTATGAATATGTAAATTAATAGAGTGTTCAAAGTAATATTTAAAGTACATAGAGCCTCACACTATTTTTATCATTATTTATATTACTAGTAATATTAAATTAATATTATTTAAATTTATTAATATCTAAGTATTTATTATTAGATATATTAACTTATTAAATAATAATCAATTTTATATACTAGTTATTGTAATTAATATAATTAAATAATATATTTTTTAATTCTATTAAAATTATAATTAATACAAAAATAAAATATAATATAATCCTACAATGACTGCATGCGCAAACTATGGCATGGGAGATAAATTGCTGCATTTATTTTCTTTTATACTTAGCTTATAAATGCAATTATGGTGTACTATCTTGTTCTTTAATCTTTTTTCCTGTCAGTTATGCTAGTTCTCTTTTTTCAATTATTTTGCCTTCGAATCATTTTATTGCATCTCATAATTTTTTATAAATGTTGTTGTCGCCATAAACAGTTCTCTAAGCTTTTAGGAATACATAGCTGTTTTGAGGATCCTTCTCTTGACTTTGGATAGTATTATGCACTAAAATTTAGAGTGCACTGTATGATCCACTCTGTGAAACATGAAAGGAATTTTATACTATTTTATATGCTTTCATGTGTTTTTCTATTTGTGTTAATGACTACGTATTCTATCTATCAAAGTATTGGCACATTAAAATATTTATTGCATCTAAAGGTGATCAATCAGCTGTTCCAGCATAATAGAAAACCCAAGCGTGCTCGTGCTCATATTGTATCGTGATTACTATGTGTTTCATACAATGCAGTACCGTGTGTAATTTTTTTTTTTTTTTTACTTAGGCCTTGCCCGGCCCACGTTTCATGCCCATTCATACCATGCTCACACGTGCCGTGCCATAGGTCGTGTCATGCCGTGCCTAAAAAAAAAGAGTCAACTAAGTTTTTTTCTTTTTTTTATTTTTTCAAAATCATATATTTTTTTCAAGTTTATATACTTTTTTGGATCCATGTACCTTCATTCAAATTTAATAGAATTAAAAATTCAAAACTCAAGTTTGTATTCAATAATAAATTAATAATAATAATAATAATGTGATATTAATTACTAGGTTTGACCCTATGATATTAGAATTCTTTTTTAGTACCTAATAATAAAAAAAATTTAAGGGTTGACTTAATTGTTAATTTGGAATTATGTAAAATTATAGATCATAATTTATATTAATATTAATACATATTTACGAAATCATGATATTTATAATTTTATTTATTAAAATCATGATATCAATTATTTATTTAATAAATTATAAACATAAATTAATTATAATTTTTTTCAAACTAAAAACTAAATAAATTTAAAGAACTTGAGCTAATAAAATGTATTAGAAAATCAAATTTTAAGTTATTTATACAATCATAAAATATTAAGTTCCCTTTCATTTAAAAATGAGATGTACTTATTGTATGCTTTCTCGCTTACCATGATTTGGCCCATCTCTAATTATATCATATTTTTAAGGACCACGTGCCTAAAATCCTAAGCCCAACCCAGTCCATGTGCATGTCATGCCGTGCCCCGTGCTCTATCGAGATATCTTGCACCGTGTTGTGCTATACGAAGATGTGTTGTGTCTATACCATGCCTCGTGCCGTACCCATGCCTTGCCCGTGCAGTGCCTCGTGCCGTAGTTGTACTTGCTCATGCAATGCTTGTAAGTAATGAATTTCTTACTGCCTTTAGCACAACATTTGTATGCACCTTGACAAAATTGGTAATACAAGATAAGTATTCATATGTTGTAGGTGATGATTTTTATCAGAAGTTTTCTTATCCTAACATATCCTTCGCCTCAGATAATTTTCTCTATGCCAAGGTATCTTTAGCTTTTATTTTCTCCTGACCATAACCTTAAAGTCATTTTTTTCTATGTCTAGAAATGATTGCTAAATGCTTGTAAGTAATGGATTTCTTACGGTCGTTAGTACAACATTAGTTTGCACCTTGACAAATTTTTGAAGAAATCCTGCCTTTGTTAAGGAGGAAAACAGCTTCTTAATAATAGCAAAACTAGAACTTTAAGTCTTGAAAATTATTTTAATCATACTCATGGGAAAATTATGCGCATTGGAATCTCCATCATCATGTTGCTCTATTTTCTTTCCATTTTTACTGGGTTTCCATTTTTTTCTCTCTTTTTATTTGTGGCTTCTTGTTCTTAACTTCTACTTGATTAATATTAAAAATTATTGATTATCAAATAATAAAAATATTATTTTATACTTGTATCATAATTTATATTTATGTTTATAGAATATATTAGGAATTATTAATTATATTTTAATTATTTTTAATTTTGTGTATTTTTATGTGTTTATTAAGTAAAATATTAATTTCACATAATTCAAATGTCTAAGCAGATAAACAAATATAAAATTTGGATTTTAGATGTCTGAAAACTTTAAGATGAGTCAAAATCGACTTAAAATTGAGTTTATATAAAAAGTTAACTTTTCTATTAAACGAACATTGATTAAATGATAAAATGAACTTACAATAAATATGAGTGTATTGGATAAGCTATCGACTTTGACTAAATATCAACCATTCATAATTTAATGACCATGATTGCACCACATGGCAATGGATATTGAAGCAAGTTGCAGGATATGAACCTTTGTATTCGGGTTAATTAATCCACCCACTAACCTGCTAAATCTTAACCGTTCTTTGATCAAATCGGACGCTTCTCGAGATGCCACATGTAATGCTGAATTTTAAAGTTTGACCAACCTTTGAATCTTAATCTAATGGTTGTAATAAGCTCATGCATAAAGCTTATGATGGATCGCAAAACACAGAATTATGAATTTATTTTTCTATCAATAGAGTCTCATTTTTATGTTTTTAGGCATCTCTCTTCTTCTCAATTTCTCTCAATATCCCTGTAATCTTGTTTTCCATGTATTATTTTCATATTTTGCATAATTATTTTTATAAACAGATTTAGTTTTATTTTGAATTTTAGTTATTCTTTATTCTTTTAGTTATGAGTAATTTAATTTTAATATTTTTTTATGTCAATTATGCTTAACTAAATAATAATAGTTAAGGGAAGATGAAACTCTTAAAAAATAAATATGGTTTAATCAAATTCTATTTTTAATTATATAAATTAAATTATTTTCTATTTAATTTTATGCATGCTTTATATTTTTGAAATTTTGATTTATTATAAATAAAAAGGGAATTTGGCATAATAAATTCTTAATATCTTAACATAAGTTATAGTACAATGATATTTTGATTTATTGTAGACAAGTTAAATTTTGGCATAATAAATACTTAAATCATAATAAATTAATAGGAAAATAATGATAACTTATATAATTAATCTTTTAGAAAATAAATCTAAATAAAAATGACAAAAAGAATTTATTAAATTTTATTTACTACTAAGAGTAAATTCACAATCCTAACTAATTTAATTTCATAACTTCACTTAAATTAAGCTGCATATATTCAAGTTTTATTTTCATAGTTAGATAAAATAAAATAAATAATTTAAATTTTTCTCTGTGGATCAATTTCGGACTCACCAATTTATAATATAACAAGGCACTTTTATACTTAGGAGTTAGAAATTATTTTTAAATTGTGTCACTGCTGTCTTGTTCAGTTTCTCTGTGTTGCTGTGAATCATTAATGCTTGATGATGCTGGTATTACGTTCCCAGACTTACTTATGGTGCCATTTTGAATCGCAGTCTTGTTGTTTTTCTTTAGTTTATGATGTATTACTGTGAGTCATTGATCTGATGGTTAATGCAAAAATTATGCACCCACAATGCAAGAATAGAAAATTTTGAGAAAGCATTAAGTAAAAACTGTGAAATGCATTGCATAATTAAAGTTTGATTCTTGAACTCCTCTTGCATTCGAATTATTACGAACGCCATATTTTATTAATATTAATTATTTTTCTATATCTCTATTTGTTTTGAGTTCTAGAATAATGAAAGCACACTTAGCCATCGCTATTATCAAAATGATTTTAGCAAAACTTTTTGCATTGGCGCCAACATTCTGGAGGAGCTAACGGGCAAGAATGAAAGCAATACTAGAATTCCCATGGCTTACCCATTTATAGTGACTATCGCTCTAGTCGGTGCTCTTGCGTGGTACTGCAAGAGATAATAATACAGAGTTTATGATGTTTCATTTTCTGTGTCCTTTATTTTTCTCGACATCATTTTGTTTGAAAAAATCCCAAAATTCGATGTCAAAGAGTGTAAAAACTTTTTCATAATACTTGCATTAAATTTTTTTATTGTATTTTTTGGGTAAGTACTTTAGAACTAATTAGTTTAAATTTAATGTATGATTACTTATTTGGTTTCCATAATAACACTCAATCTACTATTTTAGAGCATCACTACCTAACTATTTATATGAGAGGAGCTTGGCACTGACCTCTAAAGAAAATATTGAAGCTATAACAAGCTTGGTTCCAACAGTGACACTAATAATATCTGTATTTATTAGGTACTCGATATCATTTAGAATTTAAAACTTTAAATTAATATTAAGGAGATTATCAGTTTTTTTTGTTGAAATCTGTACATACTATTTATCCCTATATTTTCATTATTGCCAATAATCCCCCTTCCCCGGTCATTAAAAAATTTTTTAAAAAAAGGTAAATGAGTCAGTTTCTTGATATTTTCATCTTTAGAATATAAAATATATATATAATTATAGGAAAGATGATTAAAAATAACAAAAAATATAAGGAAAATACCCACATTATTTCATAGTATTTTTAGAGTGCATTAAGTACACTATATTGTATTGTATTAATTGTATTGCAATATAATATATTATATTAGGGTGTATTAAGCTGTAATATAATATATTATTTAGTGCAATTTGGACTAAGTGTATATAATAATATTTTATGGGGTAGGGCTATTTGCACTTCAAAAAATTACTATGAGCACTCTAATTTTAATAATAATAAATGAATTACAAAGACACCCATCATGTGTATTACTATTAAGAATAATTTTTATAAATCAATATTATATAATTACTTTGAACATCCACATAACACACTCATAGTTCAATTTATAATTCTCATACCTTAAATCATAAATTTTTTATTTTCAGTATTTTAATTAACATTTAGATAATCAACGAGGAAATTAATTTTGAGAAAAATTTTGATTATGAACTATTTGTGAACTTTTATTTTTAGAAGTTAAATAAAAAAATCACCGTAAAAGAAATTTTCTTTGTCTTTGGCCTTCTTCGTCATCTTCATCTCTTCGTTTTCTTCTTCTCTTCCCCTTTGTTTTAGTTGATCGTGTTTATGGAAAAATCTTTATTATTATGTTCTCTTTGCAAGTTGTTTTGGGTAATAAATTATTGATTAATTAATTTTGAAGAAATTTTCCTTTGTCTTTGATTCCATTTCAATACTGTTGTTAAATTTGAAGTTTGATTAATTACTCTATGAAAGAATAAGAATATATTATTGAGATAAATAAAACTTTTGGTAAAAATCATAACCTACAACCTAGAAATACATATTGTATCACCAAAAATCAATAATAAAATTAAACGAAAGCGTATCTAAATTCATAATATTGAATTATTATTTAAAATTGTATAGTTGGTCTTTCAGATCTATACTTTCTCCTAGAGAATATTTAATTCTCTCTACACTCTCTCTGTGAAAGAATAAGAATATATTGTTGGGATAAATAAAATTTTTTGTGAAAACCATAACCTACAACCTAGGAATATCATGTTGTATTACAAAAAATTAATAATAAAATTAAGCGAAAGTGTACCTGAATCCATAAGTTGAATTATTTTCTAAGATTGTATGGTTAGCTTTCCAGATCTACATGTTCTCCTAGAGAATCATTTAATTCTCTCTACACTCTCTCTGATGATGTGATGTCAGAAAGAATAGAAAGAATTCGTGTGACTTAGGAATCATAACTACTTATATAGAAAATTTTTTCCTATTGTCACTGGGTATTCTTAATTCTATCTATCATAAAATTAGAATACTAATTGGTTTCTATGCATTAAAGACTTACACTCTATTAAATATATTAAAGTCTCTAATATCAAAAACCTTAATAGATCACTTTTATTGGGCTTAACTTTTGATGACAATCTTTAATATATAATTATTCACATATAAGTCTAACGTTGGATTAAGGATATAAAAATATTGAATTAAAAAATATAATATATAATGTATAGATAATGTTGGAAGAAGGCATTCACGTGCAGTTTGCAATTTCATACTTATAGTAAGCGTCTCTTTCAAGCAAACATTTTTAGTTAGCCAACGTTTCCAGATAGTAAAGGATATGAAAGGAAAGATTTTCATTAAGCAATACTTTCCAACAAATGAAAATGTATTCCATTACGATTCCCTTCATGGGTTGAAAGAGAACATAATAACAAAAATTAAAGCAATAATCTGTATGTGTGTGTGTGTGTGTGTAACTATAAACATAAGTGAAAACTGTGAAATACATTTCATAATTAAAGTTTGATTCTTGAAATTTCTCTAGCATTCAAATTATTAGGAACACCATATTTTATTAATATTAAATATTTTTCTAAATCTAGTATTTGTTCTAAGTTTTGGAATAACACAGGCACACTTTGGTATCACTATTATCAAAATGATTTTAGCGAAAATTTTTGCAACCATCGCAGACATACTCAAGGAGCTGGTTGGCAAGAATCGCAAACATATTGTGATTCCAATGGCTTATTTTATAATGATTACCGTTCTAGTTGCTACTCTTGTGTGGCATCCCAAGATGTAATAATGCAGAGTTTATGATGTTTCATTTACTATGTCCTTTATACATACATATATATATATATATATATATATATATAGTGCAAGGAAAAAAATTCCAATAGTTGATGTCAAAGAGCGTAGAAACTATTTTAAAATACTTGGCTTAAATATTTTGGTTGCATTTTTTGGGTAAGTACTTTGAAATTAACAAGATTAGTTTGAATGTATATTACTTATTTGGTTACCATAATAACACTCAGTCTATTATTTCAAAATATCACTATCTAACCATTTGTATGAGAGGAGCTTGGTACTAACCTCTAAATAAAATGTTGAGGCTATAAAAAGCTTGGTTCTGATAGTGACCTAATAATATCTGTATTTACCAAGTACTCGATACCATTTACAATTTCAAACTTTAAAATAATATTAGAGAGATTATCATTTTTTTATTGAAATCTATATATACTATTTATCCCTCATTTTTCATTATTGCCAACAATCTCCCACCATAAAAAAAAGGATAAATGAGTCATTTCCTTGATAAAAATTTATGTTTAATTTTATTAAAAACTAAAATGCACTTATTGCATGCTTTTTCTGGTATTGTGCTTTGATTCATCTCTTATCGTGTCATACTTTTAAGGCTCATATACTTGAAATTCTAAGCCCGACCCAGCCCATGTGAGCGCATGTCGTGCCGCTTGCTCTACTAAAACATGCTCGTGTCGTGCTAGTATCATGCTAATGCCATGCCTCGTGCCTTCTGACCCATTGGTCATCCCTACTTGTATCGCAGTAAATAGTTGAATACATATGGCCATCCAATTAAAGATGACATTAATATTTAATGGAAGAATGATCAAGTTTTTCAATAAAAATAAATAGGTGTAGGTAAAGAGTAAATGCTAAGATCTCATAATCTTCAGCAAATTTTACTAAAATTGTAATATGCATATATAAGGTCATCTAATTAGGATGGCATTAATGAAAAAATGATCGAGTTTTTCAATAGAAACATGTAGATATTAGTTAAGAGCAACTGCAAGATCTCATAGTCTTCAACAAAATTTTTTAAAAGATTATACTAAAATTGTAATATACATATACAAGACCATCCAATCAGGATGACATTATTGGAAAAATAATCAAGTTTTTCAATAGAAACACGTAAGATATGGGCTAAGAGTAGTTGATTCCTATCAAATTATGCTACAATTATAGCAATATATATCCGGCAAGACTGGCAGACATACTGTGATTCCAATGGCTTACTCATTTATAATGACAACTGTTCTAGCTACTACTCTTTCGTGGCATTCTGAGATGTAATAATACAGAGTTTATGATGTTTCATTTACTATATCCTTTATTTTTCTTTTAACCTCCATCATTTTGTTTTATATATGCATAGTTTGTTGGGAAAAAATTCCAACATTTGATGTCAAAGAGTGTAGAAACTATTTTATAATACTCAGCTTAAATATTTTCGTTGCATTTTTTGGGTAAGTACTTTGGAACTAGTGAGTTTATATTGAATATATGATTACTTATTTGGTTATCATAATAACACTCAGTCTACTATTTCAGAGTATAACTATCTAAACATTTGTATGAGAAGAGCTTAGTACTAACCTGTAAAGAAAATGTTGAGGCTATAACAAGCTTGGTTTCAGCAGTGACACTAATAATATCTGTATTTACCAGGTATTCGTTACCATTTACAATTTAAAACTTTAAACTAATATTAGGGAGATTATCATTTTTTTTGTTGAAATCTGTATATACTATTTAGCCCCCATATTTTGATTATTGCCAATAATCTCCCACCATAAAAAAAATTAAAGAAAAAGATAAATGAGTCATTTACTTGATAAAAATTTATGTTAACTTTTATTAAAAAATAAAATACGCTTATTTTGTCCTTTTTTTGATATCATACTTTGATTTATCTCTTATCGTGCCATACTTTTAAGGCTCATATGCCTAAAATTCTAAGCCCGATCCAACCCACATGCGTGCTTGTCTTGCCACGTGCTTTACTAAATCGTTCTTATGCCTTGCCAATATCGTGCTAGTGCTGTATCTCGTGCCGTCTAGCCCATTGGCCACCTCTATTTGTACAATTGTAAATAGTTAAATACCGATGGCCATCCAATTAAAGATGACATTAATATTTAATGAAAGAATGATCAAGTTTTTTAATAAAAATAAATAGGTGTGGATAAAAAGTAACTGTCAAGAACTCATAATCTTCAACAAAATTTTTTAACAAATTTTACTAAAATTGTAGTATACATATATCAAGCCATCCAATTAGGGATGATGTTAATTAAAAAATGATTGAGTTTTTCAATAGAAACATGTAGATATGAGTTAAGAGTAGCTGTCACAATCTCATAGTCTTCAACAAATTTTTCTAACGAATTATACTAAAATTGTAATATACATATACAAGACCATCCAATCAAGGATGAAATTATTAGAAAAATGATCAAGTTTTTCAATAAAAACACGTAAGATATGGGTTAAGAGTAGATTATTCCTTTCAAATTATGTGTGTGTGTATATATATATATATATATATAGAAGTGCTAATCTAGTGCACGAAGTCATGTATTAAAATTGAATTATTATACATACATACATACGCATATAGGTGTGTGTGGAATGCAAAATCTGTATGTGTGTGGAATATAATATCTGTGTTCTTTTGTATTTTAATATAGGTTGTTCCAAGTATTTCGAAGCAAATAAGATTCGTTTAAACCTAGCTATAGATGTTCACTTCACTCGTAAGGATGGTCTCGAAAGCTCTGAATGTAAATTTGCCTAAAATTTAAATATAATAAAATTTGGGTGTCTAAATTTTGAAGCCCATTATGAAAAGCCCGTCAAAATCTTACCCCTGCCAATAACATGATAACTAGTCATCTTATCTCCTTATACTTCCCAGTCAACCCGTCCCCCCCCCCCCCCCCTCCCCTTTCTCTCTTTCCCGGCGGCGGGTTCTCTCTCTCACTCTGTTTGTCAACGGCGTTTCTGTAAAGGGACTTGAGCCTTTTCGGTTCAGTTGAAAATTTTGTAAGCTATCTCTCCTAAGACACCAAGGGAATGGCTGCTATAGCATGGCCGTATAAGCTCTCTCGAAAGGTAACCCCACAAACTCTCTGTACTATTTGTGCATATCCAAATTGCCTACGGTTTTTATTCGGTAATGTTAGTTATGTACCTCATTCCTTGAGATTGAGTTATCCACTTTTTGAAATTTGTTAATGTCTTTAGAAATTGCCAGGTGTTACAGATTGACTACTGATTAGTTATCAGACTTAGTTAAAAAGCTCTCTCACATACCCATTTATCATTTCATCATTTATTATTCAAATTTTATCTTATGTTTCTTCAAAATAGTTGGGGTGACATTGTTCTGTGGTGTTGCAGGTTGATTGGAGTCGTGAACATTCAAAATCAGTTAAGAAGCTCACCATAACCCCACTTTATTTATCATTTTCATCTTCATCGACAGAGCAAATCATCAAATTCCCAGTTTCCAAATCAAATCACTTATCAAACACAACAACAAACTCACTATTGTATGCCGCATTGAATAGTCCAAGAGGCTTTGGACCTCCTCCAAAGAAAACCAAAAAGGCCAAAAAGCCAAAGAATGACGATGAGGAAGATGAAGAAGAAGAAGAAGAAGTTGAGGCAGGGGTAATACCAGAGATAGTGACCAACAGAATGATAAGTAGAATGGGGTTCACAGTGGGGATTCCATTGTTCATAGGGCTGTTGTTCTTCCCCTTTTTTTACTACCTCAAAGTTGTTCTAAAGATTGATGTGCCATCGTGGTTACCAGTCATTGTGTCATTCATCTTCTTTGGGGCATCTCTTTTGGGTGTGAGTTATGGGATTGTTTCATCAAGTTGGGATCCTTTGAGAGAAGGCTCGCTCTTGGGTTGGAATGAGGCTCAGAGGAACTGGCCTGTCTTTTGGCAATCTCTTTGGAGTGGTAGCGGGTCTCGCAAGAAATGAAAAATATCGGGCTCAATTTTTGTTTGTAACTTCACATATTTTTCACATTTTCCTTCGGAGTGATAATGTTTATGGTACTTGAATAACGAATAGAACCTTTGTATGTATCCACCCAATTCATAGTTAATTAGGCAAGTTCTTGTTTTGAGAGTTACTTTGTTCACCTAGAGCTGATTGTTTCCAGCACATAATCTGACTTATTTTCAGTCATTTGAGTGTT
This sequence comes from Aegle marmelos, assembly GCA_030449875.1. Classification (NCBI taxonomy): domain Eukaryota; kingdom Viridiplantae; phylum Streptophyta; class Magnoliopsida; order Sapindales; family Rutaceae; genus Aegle; species Aegle marmelos. The sequence goes on from JASUUL010000023.1 coordinate 16,294,678, forward strand.
TTAATGTGTTTGTTTTATGCATTTAACACTAGAAAAAACGATGTACAGCGTATCTTAACAAAATTATGTTAAAAACTTTGATTTAATTTGAATGCTTAATGGAGTATTTAAATCTGAACTCTCAGAACTTACTCCTGTATAATTAATATATATTGCCGAGTCGAAGCAATGACCAAAAATATTGTTAGTGGAACATTTCTTTTTTTTTTTTTTAATCTAAACAAATTGTTAGCTTACAAATTCTTATCACTTAGTCCCCTTGCCTAACATCGTACTAGGTTCAAACCATAAAGGAACCATATAGTCAGTACTTGATGAGATCAGAAGAGAATCATAGTACTTTAGTTTAGACACTTAGTTAGAATAATTATTGATGTGTAACCAATTATGTAATACCATATCTATATTATTAATTGATTCATTATTCATTATTAATATATCACTATTAATAAATAACATAAGATGCCACATCAGTTAGTATTTTAATTTTCAAGTGAGTAGTCATAACTTATTTTGTTGGGCTTTTTCTTTATATAAATAAAAATGTAAAATGGACTATCACCTCTTGGCCCATTGCAAGTTTGCAATGCTTCAAAAAACTGAAAACGAAAGGTAAAAAAATAGAAAAATTGAGTGGTGCAGTGTAAGGAAATCCATAACACTAACATTGCCGAGTGTTGAGGCCAAATTTTTACTCATAGCTAATTTGAAGAATGAAACCAAAGACGAATTTATGAATTGTCAATCAAATCAAAAATCAATTATCAATTATCAGTCACCGTAAATATTAATAGACTCAATTATTTTCAATCAACCAAATACTTAAAATTAAGGAGTATTAAAATTAAGGAGTATCAAATCCTTTTGTTGTGTTTTGAATCTCAATTTGTAATAGATTGAGCTTTCATATACGATGCATAACTATTGCATAATCAAGATATGTACGGACGGATTTAAATTAAAAGTTTATAAAGTTAAAAAAATATAGTCCACTTGTTATGGGTTTCTCTTCTTTTAACATGGGGTAAGTAATGTTTTATCTGAAGCAAGAAATCAAAAGAACACGTATCATCATAAATCAAAGCAATCAAACATTGGAAATAGGGAAAGACTTGGAATTTAGATTTAGATCTAACTTTAGAATAGATCGCTGAATTTGCTTTATAATCACTTTTCTAACTGAATATTATTATATCTTTTTTTCTTCAAAAACCCAACAAATCTTCTAACGTTTACAAAATCTTTCTGCCTATTTTTGAATATCAAATCTCATGCGATAATATCATCCCCATCACATTCATAGCTTTTATGTTTTTTCACTCAGTCAAGCTTATAAAGACAAATGTTCAGGTGGTTCTAAAATGTTATCTTTTTATTTATTTATTCCCTCAGACGTTAACAAAAAGAGACACCATTCTTGCATTACTTATATACGAATTGCGATACTCAGAAGAATTTCAAATTATGGATGGTAGCATTATATTATTCTATAGTGAATACCAAACAAGAGGTCGTTAAAAAAAAAAAAGTTAAGAATTCAAGTTTGAGGATTCAATAGTAGAAATGATAAGTGTGCATTATATTGTAAATGATATTTAAGTTATAGAATAATTAATTAACTGCTACATGTGTTAGTGTCACATATCATAACATCCGTTGTATCAGTTGTTATTTTCTAATATTGAGATTATACACTATTGTTCTACCTTTTAATAAAACAAAGATCACATAGTAAAGAAATGTGAATTAAATAATAAAGTGTAGAAAAGATTTTTGAAATGGCTATAGCAAACCAAACAAATCGGGAAAAATGGAGGAAGAGGGGGTTTTGGATTTGGACCTTGACTATGCTTTCCTTGCTTAAGAAGATCTTGTAAGAACCCAACTTTAGCTAAAGCTTCCAATGTTGCCACGTGGCAATATCATACCCAGTTACAATTTTTAACGTAAAAAGAGAGACTGTTTGCTGGCAGTCTACAAAGAGAGAGAGAGAGGGAGAGATGTTGAGTGAGAATTGAGTTTTGTTTAGTTGTCCCTCTATTGCAAGCATGAAGCATTCTTTGCTTAAAGATGGGTTAGCCCCAGCAAGCAAAGAGGAATAAAGCTAATGGACAAAAACAGTGGGGTTAAAGTTCAAAAAAGCATTTGCCAGCCAACCAGCCAAAGCATGCACCACAGGCCACAGCCACAGCAGCTTCCAAAAATGTAAGCTCCAGCTCGCTGCTGACAACCGACAATGGGCAGTGTAACCCTGCTCACGTCCATCGCTATCTCGTTTAGTCACCGCTCACTGCCGGTTCAGTCTGTTCCCAAATGTCTCTTGCCGTACTATTTCATTCACTGACCAAACATTAAAGGGCAAATGATGTGAAACAAATTCAATGCCACCAGGGTTTTTGGTTAGACGTGAATTAATGGTTGTTAGTAAAAATAATAAAAAAATAAAAATTTAAAATAATTTTGATTATTCATTTAATATTTAATTAAAACTTAACTCAACCTTGAATCTTAATCTAAATGATTATTGAATGTGGGTACCCATTAATTCATATGATAAAATCTCTTAAAATGGGAGGTAGAATTGGAACCCTAATTATGTGAGTAAAAAAAATTAAATTTTTATTTTAATAAAAAAAAGAAAATTAATGTCATATATATTTTAAGTAATTTTTTAAACATACAAATTAATAATAATTGACAAAAGGCCAGCAATAGATTGTCACAATTATTTACATCCCATCAAATACTACCAATTTTTTTTTGTTATATTTCTAAGGGTTAATTTTATAATAATTCTCTCATTAATTAATTATCTTCGAGTCATCTCTCTTATTTTTAAAAACCTCAATTTATGCTATTTTTGTAAAAAAAAAAAAATCAAATCACTCCAATTTTTTCCTTATCTTTTGATCAAATACAAAGATAATTAGAGATTTTTTTAAAATAAAAAGAATAATTTAAAAATAATCAATTCATGTGAGAGCAATCTAAAATTTACCCTACTTCTAAAATACTTCATTACATTTCATTACAAATCTAAAATATTTGTAAAATATTTTAAATATTTCATTACGAATCTATGACAACAGATGCAAAATTTTAGAAGTATGTAAGAAAAAATTGCAACAATTGCAGCGTATAACTGCTGCAAAATAGTCGGACTCGGTCGGAACTCGGACCCAGCATACAACAAGAACAAACAAGCTTTTATGACATGATTGAAGATCTTGTTAATTCCAATTTTGATATGTAACAGTCACCATGCTTTACGAGAATGCAAAAGCTCCGAGCCGTGCAGTGTACTTGTGATTTTTTTTTTTAATTCTCTTAAAAGATAAATTATAATCAAAATTGAATTCGTATTATGTACCCCTGTGGTACTACGAACACACATTGTTTTACTGATGAAAGATTCTAAAGCTTATCTTGCCTTGTTTCTCATTGCTTTGCCTTTTCTTTCAATCCAGGCGGGAACCAGTTGTTTTTTTTTTTTATCCAACATAACGGTAATATATTAATATTTCTACAAGTGAATTGGAAATTTGGAACCTAAGTAAAAGGTTTTTGTATGTGCAATTCAACAAGCCTAGCGCTAGTTATTTAAAAGCCTATACACTTGTATGCTTACGATCTATTGATTCTGAGGGTGATGATTTGTGTAACTTTTTTTTTTTTTTTGGGTTTTTGGGTGCTTTTTTAAAAAAGGTCCTTATTGTCTTGAAATGACAATGCGATAGATGAATAATGAATGAATCCGAACAAGTACAATTCGTGCCATGCAAAATTTTTGCAGCTGATCTATTAATGGTATCCAAAATCACAAACTACTCGGTTCTGTAATTGGTCTCCAATTTCATCACCACACTCACAACACAAAACCCAAATAAAATTATGTGGGCTAATGGGATTTAACGAAATAATCATGGGAACTTTTTATTTTTGCAAATTGTGACTTGAATCTCTTTTGAGACACATAAATCCTCTTTTTTTAGATAAATTTTGAGAGTATATGTAATTTTTTTAACATAAAGGCAGTCTATAACTCTATATGTCTGCAAAAAGACTACGTGCAATTATTTCTATATAACGGAATTTCAATGATTATTTTAGAGTGTACCTATCTTTTTTTTAAAAAAAAATTATAGATAATGCTAAACTTTCCATGCTCGATTCAATTTTTTTTTGTCTCTTGAAATGTCAGTCATCATAAGCAATAATACGGGTTACCTAAGCTTTGAGTTTTAGCACCATCAAGGCTTTGATGCCGGGTGGCAGAGTCCCGGGAGGGTGCCAATCTGTTTCTTCTTGTAACTGACTTAATATAAATTTTGTTCTCACAATTATATATTTCTATAAATAATATAAAATGAAAATAAACAAAACTCCGCTCGAGGGCAAAATAAACAAAATATTTTTGATTGGTGACCCGAAAAAAAAAAAAAGAATAAATTGTATTAAAATATTTCACCAACCAAAACATAAAACTCTGATGTGATTGTTCCTAACGCGTCATACCCAAAACTCTGACGATCACAAGCAAAATCCAAGTCATCGTTTTTCACCACATAACATTGAAATCCAATACGGCGACGCCACGTGATCTACTTACGATACACGTAAGAGATCCTTCCCTCGAATCACCCGGACACTCGGGTCCCACATGTTCTCACTAATCGAGACAATCCTTTTATTCTCTTCCAAAAAAAATAAAAAATTTAAAAAAATATAAACAATCAAACGGATTCTATTCCATTCCATCCACGTACAGACAAATCCCAAACGCACGTTGTCCGTTAATTTAACGGCAAATGCAGCATTAAAATTTGAATAAATAAATAACGCCGTCAAATTCTTTCCCCTCTTGTATATAAATACAAGAATCCCTACATGCGCCCTCTTCTTCTTGTAACGTAAAATCCGGGTCTGCGGGTCCGAATCTTTCCTTTTTATTCCCCCCCTTAACCTGCCGATATATCTCCGGCGATATATCTTTTGTTCCCCGTTTCTTCTGGCGTTCCTTTTTTTTTTTTTTTTATGTGCCTTTGGGTTATTCACCGTCTTAACTCGGCAGTTAGCTAAAACTAAAGCGTTTGTTTTAAGAAGATATTAAAGCTGTATAATCATTGAGCGAAATTAAAGGGATTATGATTGCTAAGCTGGAGCAGCAATCAAAGAGAAGCAAAAATTAAATGCTGTATATCCAATCTCCATTTGGCCAAGGTAAGTAAGTAGGACTAAGTATCTTTCGTTTTCCACTTTGTTGATTTTTTTCATTCTTTCACTTTCTCAGCAACCAAACAGAGGATCAATTTACTATAACCTCAGGATTCTTTTTCTTTTCTTTTCTTCTTCTCCAGATTTTAAAGATTTTAAGGAGATACAGCTAAGAGCTAGAGGGAGGCCGTAAAGAATTAAGTAAGGCCAGCAAAAGAAAAAGACAGTTTCAAGTTTGCTTTGGGTAAGTCATTGTCGAATAATAATGATGGTCTTGCCATCGCTGCTGCTGCTTTTTCATTTAATTTCTCTTCCTTAATATTGTAAATTACACTAATCTAAGAGTTGCACCAATTAAATTAAAAGGAGTTTAATTAACAAATACTTTTAAATTATTAGATGCAGCTCTTAAATTATTGTAAATTATAATACAGTGTAAGTTAACGAGGTCCTTATTGGCATTAATCTCTTGTCTCTTTGTCTTTTCATCAATTGTTTTCATTTCTCGACACCCATTTCATTGTTCCATCATCAATCATAATCATCCCGTTCATTATTATTTTTTAGGATAAATAAATAAATATTTTTGTCAGAAACTTCGGCTCATGAAATACGAATCTTGATTCTTTGAGACCACTTTCAAAGTGGGAATTTGTGTCCCCCTATTGTTTTTCTAAAACATTTCTTTGGTCTTCTCTAATCCCGAGCTCTTTTTGCCTTTTTTTTTTTTTTACCCCCTCTCCCTTTTGTCTTTCTCCAACATCAATATTCATTTTTTTTAAAGAATTTATTTAGTAAGCAAAATTTATCCGGGTTAAAACAGTGGCCCCATTTTGAACCCGAGAATGTTCTCTGAACGAAATACAGCAGCGTCTTCAGAATCAAAGCTTCCCATATTTTGCATTTAATCGGCATTGATTGTGTTGATCATAAGTAGGTTGTATCCGTATTGATGCCATTTAATTTTGTCTTAAAGATTAAATTTAAATGAATTATGCAGAAAAAAAAGGGAGAGATGTTTACGTGTATAGCATGTACGAAGCAAATGGCGGAAGGTGGGGAGGAAGTAGAAGGAGGAGCGCGTGGGAGTGGAACGCCTAGTACTAAAGAAGCCGTCAAAAGCCTGACGGCGCAGGTAGCTTCATATTTATTTCTTTATATTTTATTAACGCTTTTCTTTTTCAGTAAATAAAAACAAAAAAATATATAATTCTTTATTTACATCCATTACCCTTTGAACGGGGGGATTGTTTTTGCGTGTGGTCTGGTGCACGTTTGCTGATATATATTTCTATCACGTGGTTAAAAAAATATTGGTAGTGGTACTAACTAATGGAGATGCTTGGCCGTCATCATCAGTTCATCACCACCAGGTCACGTGATACACGTGATATACTAGGGGGATTTGAGCCTAGCTGAGCCCTAAGCTTAAGCTTACATCATGAATCCATGAGCATGATGATGGATCAAGCCTCAAGGCATCTTTGCTTTTTAGCGTCGTTTCAGTTCATCGAGCCACAAGATCATTGATTGATTTAGTAGTGTAAGATACTTGATAGCCTGTGACATCATATAGATGCCCGTGCCCCCAGTAGGGGCAGTAGAGTCGCAGCAGTAGCTGTATCGAGATTCAAGAATCTTGGCAAGAATTGCACGCGAAAAATCATTTTTGTTTTTTCAAAAAGACCTAAACGTTTTCCACTTGACAAAGAACGTAAATGGTGGATGGCATTTGGCGAAGTGTATTTACTAACTTAAGCTAGGCAACCGAGGAGACGTTCAGCAATGAGGTAGTGGTGGATTTACTAAGGAAAAGACGAACAAATCGTCCTTGGCATGACCCACCATTGAATTCTTGTCGATCGCAGTGCATGGAAAAGAGAAATAAAGAAAAGAAAATCTATTAATGGGTAAGCTTAATTGACAGCTGAAGCAGGTTTAATTGACAGCCAAAGCAATCTCTCGGCAGCAGCATTGTAGCAGAAAAGTACGTTATGTTATTCATTTCATACTGGGTTTGACAGATTGACCGACTCTCTTTTTCCTAATGTTGTCTCCTCTTTTTCCAAAAAAAATAAAAAAAAGAGAAATTTACGACACTGTGTCTTTGTTTGCAGGGGCCCTTATAGTTTGAGTTAATGTCGAGAATATCATGTAGGTTTCATAATGCGTCAGATATCCCCTACGGTGTCAAAGACTTTTTGAAATGTCATTTGATCCTTGCCTCCTTGCATAAATTTATAGACAACGCCATGTTGAATAGTAAAAATATCCATAAAGAGCATTGAATCTCAGAGAGAGAGAGAGAGAGATTTTGTTGATTTTCAAAAAACTTATGGGGGTGTTTTGGACCCTAACCCAGATTATAGGAATATCCCTAGTCATTTCTCATTAAATCTTGTTGGCGTTAGGTTCAAAGCTGCAAATATTGTAATTATGCAGCCTATGACTGAACCAGGGTCTCTGTTGTGGGAGGTTATAATGGAGGTACCTTATCAGCAGTAGGCCTTCTTTTCAAGTAACCACTTTGATGCTCCTCTAGTAGTAATGCAACATGACCTCAAGTCCAATGATCCTCACATTGGAGAATCAGAAAACGGGCCATTCTTTATTATGATAGAAACACACACAAACATGATAAGTGAGCATATGGAATGTATGCATGTAGCCAAATGCTAATAGATCATGGACCAGTTAGCACGGCTGATCCACTACGTGAAAAGAAGTTACTATTTAGAACAGGCATCTCTATTGGGTAAAAACACTTAGCTTATAGGTATAGCATGTAGGTACTAATACTTGCTGAACTCAGCATATTTTGCATAACTGTGTTCTTATTTATGCATAAATGGATTTCCCTTTCTGCTCTTCTGAAAATTTCCATGTTCAAACAGAGATTTTACTCTTAAGTAAGAATGTCATTTCTTGAATAAATATTTACCCTCACTCTAGCACCCCGCTCTATCTCTTTATATATGTTCTGTTTCAATAAGATTTTCTGTATTGTTATCCTTTATCATTACATTCTAAAAGCCATTAATTTCTTGCATTGTGGCAAGCATTCCAATGCACATTTTGAAGCTTTTCTAGTGTATTTATCAACCTCGAGTTTTACACTGCGCAGATCAAGGACATGGCAATTAAATTCTCTGGTTATCGGCAATGCAAACCTTGTACGGGCTCCAGCAGTTATAAGAAAGGACAGCGTCCTTATCCAGACTATGACATGGCTTCAGAAGGGGTTCCCTACCCCTACATAGGAGGGGGGAGCTCAAGTTCAACTCCTGCATGGGACTTTACTAGCACTGGACGCCATCCCACTGGAAGATCTGACACAAGATTTATGGGAGTATACGGTGGTGACCGGACACCTAGAGGTTTGGATACTGCCTCGGTTCAGTCATGTGATGTGGTGCTAGAGGATGAGGATGAACCCAAGGAGTGGATGGCACAAGTTGAGCCTGGCGTTCACATTACCTTTTTATCCCTTCCTAATGGAGGAAATGATCTAAAACGAATTCGCTTCAGGTATTTAATCGATCATCTGTTTTCAAGACTGTTAAGCCTAGACTCTAAATTCCTTTTTGAGCTATGCTTTTGCTTTATCAATTTAACCATAGCAATGACTTCTAGTTTAGAGAACATTCATAAAATATTGGAGTTTCGTCTGATTAATATCAAAGGTTATTTACTGACAAGACGTTCCAAGAAAATGTATGATTCTCCAAAAATAGGGACTTGACTGCAAGCCAGCAAACTCTGTTGACTAAAGTTTGGTCTACTTTGAATTGTCTTAACTCAATTTTTTGTTAACATGCATTGGTTATCTTGATTGCATTGACATACTATTATGTCAGAATGATATTGCATTGGTCGGTCCCATTTTGTAGCACTAAAATGCAAGAATAAAGTTGGCCCATAAAATATATTTAAAATACTGATCAAAACTACTAGGACCTCCAGAACTTTAAATTAGTTCAATTGTCTTGAGATTCTTATTGATGAAAATCTATTACTGTACACGATCACAAACTGATGTCACTTGTGCATTTTAACTTTGAAGCCGAGAGATGTTCAATAAATGGCAAGCCCAGAGATGGTGGGGTGAGAATTACGATAGAATTATGGAGCTCTACAATGTACAGAGATTTAATCGGCAAGCTCTCAACACTCCTCCAAGGTCTGAAGATGAGGTAAACTGGTTTTTATGTCACTTTCAGGATATATCTGCTGATTTATCAACATGTTTTCCCATGAGTTAATCACACTTTTAGATGCTCCAGAACTAGCATAGTCAAAGATTTGAGCCATGTATTCTTAGTTTTATGAGATTTTCAGTTCAGTTTTTTTTTTTTTAATGGAAGAAGACATATGATATGATTAATGGTCATATGGCTTCCCATGTGAAGAGAATCAAAATTTTCTTTCTTTAACCTTTTCATGATATGGCCAGAAGTGAAAGGCTCCTTCTTTCTTAACCCTCAGGAAAATGGACCATAGAGTCTAAATGCCTAGAAAATTATTCTAGCTGAGAAGCAAATTTGATGAATAATTAGGAAGAAAAGAAGGAACTTTTTTTAGTACCATTGTACATGGAATCCCAGTTGGCCATTAATATTTCCAAAAAACAAAAAAAAAAAAACAAAAAACAAAATACTGATTCCACTAATAATTTTTGGTTATGTTCTTCCAGCGAAGAAACAAAATAGAGAGAGACTGAGAAATTTCCTTTGTTCAAACTTTGATACACTATTTATACTTTTGCATGTAGACCTGTTTACTAACAGATAAATACACTCTTCAACAGCCAAGGGATTCTACATACACAAGGCTGGGATCTGCAATGGACAGCCCAATGGCTTCATCAATGAACAAAGAATGGACGCCAAGAAACCACTATAAGCCATCTGGTTTTGATCCTCATTACAATGCTGGATCAAGCAATTATGGCGGAGGTGGTCCAAGATACGAGGCAACTTCTATGGATCCATCACGAACAACAACTTCGTCTAGAGATGAGCCCTCTATTTCGGTCAGCAATGCCAGTGAAGTAGAGGCAGAATGGGTTGAGCAGGATGAGCCTGGGGTGTATATTACAATCAGACAGTTAGCTGATGGAACTAGAGAGCTTCGGCGTGTCAGATTCAGGTATGCACTATGCTTGCAAATCTTGAAATGTTGTTGGTAACAATGTGAAACAGTTAACTTGATTTTGATCTAATTTCTTGCGGTTCTTCACAGTCGAGAAAGATTTGGAGAAGTGAACGCAAAGACATGGTGGGAAGAGAACAGAGAAAGAATACAAGCTCAATACCTCTAAATCAATTTGTTGATTTAATTTAGTTTTGATCAAAGAGTGGAGCTGGACGTCCTCGGAATATAAACTCGAATTCAGTTTTGATTCTTAGCAGTTTAATGAGCAAAATCAATATCAATGTTTAAACTCCAGTTACGTGCAAATCATCTTCTTTATTACATTGGGGGTGACTGCTCCATTTTCTGGAATGATGAAAATTTCTCCAGGATGTCCAAATGTACCCCTCTTTTGCATTTGTTCATTTTTTCCCTTTTCCCAACTTGAAAGAATTTTTGGTCTTATACCTTATGAGAGTATTTGGCTCTCTGTTTATGTAGTAGATTCCCTTTTTTCTTGTGTAAGCTTGTTGTTTGAGAAATAGAAGAGATTCATTTGCCTTGTGTATAGATAGAGTGCGGACGCCCAAAAAAAAAAAAGCACCAGACTCATAACTCAAACCCAAACCAAACTAGATAATTTGGGTGGGGTTCTTTGGGTTGCGTTTGGTTTCTATTTTCTAGTCCATTTGAACTTCGTTCGGGTTGGGTGTAACCCGTTGCGTCCGCTCAACCCATGATTTTTTTTTTCAACATATTTATTTATTTATTTATTAAATCAAAACTCTATAGTCAAATAAATTCTAGCAAAACAAACGAAAAATTCTCAGCCACCCACCGTCGCCCACAAGAGACAAAGATTCTTTGCTTTTGGTGCTTGCTGTAAGATCGATTGATGATTTTGTTTGTCTTGTCAAAAGATAACGATGCACGCGTTTGTGAAAAAATTAAGTTATGAGAACATAGTGTTGTAATTGTTGCAGGTAAGTAATTGACAATTCAAGTAAGGAAGAGATTACTGCTGTAAGATAATGAGTATTATTTATGAGAGAGACTTTATCTTACAGCAGCGGTGAAATAAAATTTTTTTTAAGTAAATGATATATATATATTGTAGAATATAAGGGAATTGGAGGTACAAGATAAAAAAAATGAATAAAAAGATGGCCTATTCATTTATAAATTATTCTAACCAATTAAAATTAGCCATATATATACATATATGTTTTAGCTAATTAGCTATGGATTTATAAGTAATTTAATTTACTAATCTAATTAGTTGTGTCTTTATAGGTAATACAGCTAACTGACCTAATTAGTTAAGTCTATTAAGTTGAGATGGATAGACGTCTACTATAACACAAAGTTTTTATATAAATTTTCAAATTAAACCAGTAAGAAAGTATAAATTTTCAATTATTAATAATTATTGGTAGAATTAATTAGAAACGCTTAAGTAATGCACTAAGACTCTCTCCTGTATAGACTCTATCAGCAAGCATTTTGAATGATCAATGAATCCTAAACTTTTAAGTGTCAGATATTTGTAAGGCATTGATGACATATTTTAACATACAATGTTATTACCATACGCTATCCGAAAGCACCTAAAATTACACATTCTCTCTCTTCTCAAAATGCTCCGAGCCTTGTCAAAGAGGCATCTGCCATTTGTTAGCGTGTCGACATAGGAACATGACCCCAATGACAAGCCCGTTCCTCTTTAATGGTTGGTAAATAATCTTTTCATAATTATTGTGTTCTCTTTGCCGGTTAATTGGTTATATATTAAAGCATATTGTATCAGCACAAAGATATGAAGAAAGCAACTTGCTTGCTTCAAACAGATTCTAAAGCTAAGTTAATGATACTTGATAGAAAAGCCAAGAATCATAATAAACTCGAAGGAAGTTGCTACGTAAACTTTTGCATCTACTAGTCTTGCGTGGGCAGCAATCTTCTGTGTTTTATTTATTTGAGCATTTTTTCCAATATTAATTCTTAATCAATAAACATCATAAAAAAAAGTTATTGTTAATGATAATTCGAAATAATGTTAGTAAAGATATAACTTTTTTTTTTATCAATTTATCGTTTTTTTTTCTACATGAAATATCTTTTGTTTACTAGATTTTTTCTTTTCAATTCGAGAAAACGATGCCTAAGGTAAATCTACTTTAGGAAATAAAATTGTAGTTACCTTATTTATTATTATTATTTGGGGGACTTTCTTTCGTGTCACACCGATAAAACAAGGAGGATTTATGGATTCTTGGCGCCGCCTTAGAGGACCAAATCTCAACACCTCACCCGTCACCATTCACCGAATATTCTTTTTTTTTATTTCTCAAGCAAGAAACAATTAAGAGGTCGAAGATATCAAGATAAGATATGGAATCTTTATTTGCCCCTTGCCACCCACCAAACTGAATTCTTAATAACTATGTTTTCAATAATATAATAATCCCACGCCTGCAAGGCTATCGACAACCGGTTTTGTGCTCTGATCGTTTCATTTGGAATGTGAATGGATGTGAAAAATTACATGGGTGAATTGATTTAATCGTTAATAGCTCATAGGAAAGCCTCTTATATTTGAAAAGTAAAAAAAATGGCGTGACGAATTATTTTTGGGCACATAAATTAACCATTGGTTTATATATACTAAAAGTAGTTTTTGTGACAATTATAAGAATAAAATTCTTCTGCGGTTGTTTAACTAAATTTTAGTGGTTTCGTGTTGATGGTTGAGGCGAATTCTTCACGTGTTATTAAGTTAATTTCGGGTAACACAAATATTCACACTGAGTTAGATTAGGTTATTACTAAAATTCCATACTTGTGCTGTTTATGCCAAAACAAGATTTCTAAATTCCTCATGTTTCAAGAATTTACAATTAGGGAGCTGAGATTTTAGCGAAATTTAGTTTGTGTTGTTTTGATTCTATTATATACATGAAATATTTTCACCTCATTTATTTTATAATCTCTAAGATTTGATTGTCCTTTAATAATATTTTCCTTCCTAAAAAGAACACAACTTAAAATTGAAACGCATACATGGTTTCTCGTTTTAAAAAAAAAAATGTTTTCGTTCTTTTTTTCCCACTTTCGTCATCGAAATTAGAAAATGAAATAAAAAAACGGGTGGATGATTGGGTCATACGATGACGAAAAATTTTGGTATTTTACGGTGGGATGAGGTATAAGGATGGAGACTAAGAGCGTGCAATAAAACAAACAGAAATGTCGATGTTTGTTACGTCGGGTCGGTTCGGGTCGGGTCGATTTAATAATTAATTAATTAATTAAAAATGGTAAAAAGGATAAAAAAAATAATAAAACGTTGGCAGGCACGTATAAAAGCTAAAAAGGGGAGATATATTTAGAGAGAGCGAGGAGATATTTTTACTAATTAGGTTAAGAGGAAAAAAAAGAGGGGACAAAAAAAAAAAAGAAAGGAAAAAGGAAAGTGGGTGGTGTTTGGTTGAAACACAAACAGAGAGAGAAGCTCTGGATTCCATCTTCTTCCGTCCTCCGCGACGGTCCTTTTGCCGCTTTACATTTCGGGTATTTTTATTTTTTGTGATTGTCTTTTTCCTTTTTTTTTTCTTTTATTTGAATTATGTATATGTTTTCTTCAGATTTGATTTCGTTTTCGTTTCTTCTCAAATCGGATCTGATCTTGATTCGATTGGATCTCTCACCGTTCTTTCAATTCTCATCTGTTTTAAACTGATTATTTACGGCTTCTTCGTTTCTTTCTCATTTTCCGAGGTTATTTTCGTTTTATTTAGGGTTTGATGTTGCGGTTGCGATTCGAAGCATTCGATTAATTGGATGCAGTTGAATTATTATTATTATTGTTATTGTTATTTTTATTATTGTTATTGTTATTTTTATTATTTAGCATTTCAATCTGTGTCGCCTGCAGATATGTGGAGTTGTGATTTGTAAGTATGAATCTGACTTGAACGGTTATCCAAGACTGTTTAATTGTAAGGATGGATTTGGAAATTTTTTTTGAGAATATTATAATTTATTTTATCATCTGAATTGGTGAGCAAATTGATCTGTCAGTATTGTGTTTCTCAATCTTCTGTTTCACCGATTTGATGGCTGGTGTCCTAATTTCACAGGAATTGCCGTTTTCTTGCTCTTTTGTAATATTTTGTGCATTGGATCTTGGTTTCGTTATATTTGGTAATTTTTAAAGTGTAGCATCTTGTGGTCGTGTTGTTTCAGTTGTTGGGTGACAATGCTTTGAATATCAAAGACTACAAGTACTATATTTTAGATAAATTGTTCTACCGTTGAAACATTTCTGGTAGGATATCCTTGATTTGATGTCATTTGCATTTTAACTTTGAATGTGTGGTTTACCTTATTATGTCTTGCTGTAAAATAGGCATTCTGTTTTACATGGAAGGATTTTTTAAGTCTCTCATTATTCTTTTTGTGATTTTGATGCCAGGTTTTGCTGGACTTGGATCTAAGCTGAACAACTTGTTTTGTTTTCTAAGATATGGAGCAAGTGTACATCTGGTCAAATTACTTCCGGTATCGAGCTTTTTCATTCCAGGAAGTGCTGGACTGGCGGTTTGTTGTGCTTGGAGGTTTTCTTTTGGTGTCCTTTGTCAATAGCACCTAGTGCTTGGATCCTGTATGATCAGAATAGGAGGCGTAATGCAAATATTTTCTGAGATAGGTGTTGGATCTTTTGTGCACTTCTACAAGTAAGCCTCGTGTCATTTTCTTTTTAGCCTTCATTATGCTGTGCATGCTCTGATAGAGTTTTGCTTGGTAGTGCATTGGTGATACAACATCCAGCTTATATTTTGAACAAGACGTCTTCTGGGTAACAGCTTGTAGTGCACATTTTTGTTATTTTTGCATTTTTATCTATTATTTAAATTTGTTTAGGGTTCTCTAACTTTTGCGCTTTTTTCCCCCCATTGCTGCAGGGTTGAGGTCTG